>VZRR01007730.1:455180-538670 GCA_013398015.1 Oreocharis arfaki | reverse complement strand
TGTGTGTCTGTGTGTGTGTGACTGTGTGTGTGTGTGTGTGTGTGTATCTGTGTGTGTGTGTGTCTGTGTGTCTGTGTGTGTGTGACTGTGTGTGTGTGTGTGTGTGTGTATCTGTGTGTGTGTGTCTGTGTGTGTCTGTGTGTGTGTGACTGTGTGTGTGTGTATGTATCTCAGCATGCCTCCACCTGCACAGGTGTGTCAGGGTGCTGCGAGGATGCTCGTGCTGCAGCAACTGACCAGCGAAGGGACGCTTCTCGGGAAGGATGCTGTGCTCTTTCCACCGACCCACTCACAGTGTCATGATATTTTTTCATTTTAGGAGAATTATTTTGTTAAGGATTTACAAAACTGAGGCTTCGAATTTTGTTTTAGGAAAATTTTTGGCCCTTCCCTGTTACACAACAACAATGGCTTTCAGGAGCCCAGGGCCAGGAATTCATTCCCCGGTGCCCTTGGCTGTGCCTCTGCCGTGGGAGGGACACAGAGAGAGAAATGGCTGCAGCTTACGTGCTTCTGCTGTGGCTCAGATTAGCTACACAGCTCTTACACCATGGTTTTGAACAAGTTGAGGACTCCAAAATAAATTCACAGAAGTTTGAGATGTAATCACATTCCAAGGGACTTTAATTTCTTACAGTAGCAAACATCATTAATCTCCTGATTGCATGAACTTTGCTTGAACTGTGGGTCTAAGTTGCTTTAAAAAAGTGATACAGTGATAACAGGCCATGAGGAGGCTCCTTAGCTGGATGTGCAGTCAGAAGTCATTGAACAGGTTAATTGCCTGTACTTATCTTTTAAAGCAAAGATATAATGTTTAGGCAAAACACTTTTATACCGTTTAATTCTTGACAAAGGTGATAGAGCTTTTAGTTTTCAAATGTACTTGGGTCATGAAACTTTATGGCCTAGCAAAATTAAAATGTCACATCTAGTAATTGTCTTGTTTACTTTTATCTCTGAGAACTGTAAACATTTGAAATCTATGTAAGTGATAAAATATTATAAAACCAAGAGCTTCAATTTTTCTCACATCTAGAGATACTCCAAACTCTAAAAACTCATTCCTCATTTCAAAATAAAAATAGGGTTGATATCAATTGCCATTTCACTTGTTATTCCTGATACGTTGCTAAATTTGATTAAAGATTGAAGGTGGCTATTATTGCATTCTTTTTTTCTCAAAAGGGCTATTCCTGACCTAAATTGAGTCCCGTCATGAGGTAGTTCTTATGATAGGCATCCATTTTTACTCTTGAAAAGTGATTTGAAGCAAAGGAGGTGAAGTGCTCCTCCCTGGCTGTTGTGGTTTAACCCCAGCTGGCCCCTCAGCACTCACTCACTTCCTACTGGTGGGATGAGTGAGAGAATTGGAGGGTAAAAGTGAGGAAACTCATTTGTTGGGATAAAGACAGTTTAAAAAGTAAAGCAAAAGTCATGTAAGCAAAGGTAACCAAGGAATTCATTCCCCACTCCTCAGGGCAGGCAGGTACTCATCATTCCCAGGACAGCACAGCACCATCCCATGTAACAGTGACTTGGGAAGACAAACATCATCACTCCAAATGCCCCCCCACTTCCTCTTTCTCCCCCAGATTTATATGCTGAGGATGAGGCCATATGGTCTGAGATATCCCTCGGGTCAGTTGGGGTCAGCTGTCCTGGCTGTGTCCCCTCCCAGCTCCGTGTCCACTCCCAGCCTCCCCCCTGGTGGGGTGGAGTGGGGACCAGAAAAGGCCTTGGCTCTGTATAAGCTCTGCTCAGCAGTAACAGAGCATCTCTGACTTAGCAACACAGTTTTCATCAAAAATCCGAACCACAGCCCCATACCAGCAGCTGTGAAAGCCAAAACCAGCACTCTTGAAAAACAGTGGACATAGTACTGGAGTTTTGAAAGAAAGAGATGAGCTGAAATGTTGACCAGTCATTATTTTCTCAATGTAATTCTCTGTTGCTAATATGCTTAAGGAACTAAAATGTGGGATAATATGCTTTATTATGTTTTGTAACATCAATTACTTGCTAACTTGCAGGGTAGTTTTCCCCTAAGTCGCTCAATATTGCTATGCTAATTCATCTGCCAAGTCAAGGGTTAAATACCAGTGTACTTCAAATTAAATTAGATAAATTAACTTAGCAACTAAATGGCTGTGTGCTGGAAAGAGCAAGCTGAGATATCCTCTCTTTTTTTTTAGTCAAGAGCATTAGAAAATCGGGGGTTTTCAGAAAGCTGTTGAATATGAAAGGATGAGCCCTCAAACACTTGAAACCTGAATTTTCTTCAAATATTAATTTGCATAGAGACAATGTAAATTCACAGTTTATCCTCCAGTTTTGACGTGGTGACAGGTACCAGAAGCATTATGTCTAGAGTAGTTCTGGTCTTTTAAGTGCCAGTATTTGGCAATGCTGTTTATATCAGGTGCGTATGAGTTACAATATCCTGAAGGCTTTCAACTTATTTTAACTTTTTAATGTATTCTAAAAGCACTCTTCTAATTTTTTTAGAATTTTGGCATTACCAGTTTTCTTTGAATTATTACAGAACAAACAGCTAGTGGCAGGTAAATTATTCAGAAGAAATTAAGTAGTACCAGAGAATTCAAAAAGACCTTTTGGCTTTCTTTGTTGTGTATTTGCAAAAGTAACACAACTGTGGGATTCAAAATGAAATTTGAATACTGATACATTATTTACTCTTCTGCTGTTTGATGAAACTTTTTCTTTGTATCTCTTCCTAAGACTTTCTCACAGCCAATAAGTTCATTCAAAAAGCAGAGTCTTAAAACTATAATCTGTAAAAAAAAAAAAAAAAAAAAAAAAAAAAAAAGAGAGAGAGAGAAAGATGAGATAAAATATTTAAATCAAAAAGATGTAAAGTGAAGAATTGATTGTGGTTTTAAGTTTTATTTTTCATTGAATATATTGTTCTTTCATCCTCTCAGTGTATTGTAGTGTAAATCATTCTCCATACTTCTCTGCCTAGAAAGTTTATCAATAATTACTATTTACTTTAGCTGACAGTTTGCCTTGTGCTGTTCATCCAGAGAACTCAGCTCCTAACAGTGCTGGATTTACTAAAAGAGAGATGTCTCTGTGTGGGTGCCTGTGCATACACATTAGGAAATGTACACACATTCCCAAACATGTCTTTGGCTTCTCCTTCAGATGTATAGCTAAAAAAGTAAAACCCAAGAGGCTGCCCAAGACCCAAAAAGAGACAGCCCCAGACTTTTATACGTTCCTTGGGGCTTTGAGTGATCTCCTCACTGCTGCATTTTCCCAGGCCTGCCTGGGTGCTCACAGGTCTGTCACTGCTTCCTTGCTAGAGCTCCTTAATTAACTGTGTTTGGGATATTTGGCTTGTTTGCTTTACAAATAAAGGGAGATCATGTGTACTCTTGTTCATTACTATTAATTATTATTATTGTTGTTATTATTACTATGAAAGGGTAAGAACATCATTCAGAAAGAATCAGAATATTGAATGAACAGGTGAAGATTATCGCCTTTCCATTTAAAACTAAAAGAAGTCTTCCAGAAGTTCTAAATTATTTACTTTTACCAAATCCAGATTTTTCAGCAACACCAGTCCCTTTGCTCTTCTTTAGCATTAACCTTCACAAAGTTGTTGATCAACTCTTGACCCCTGTGATTGTCCCCACAGTCTCCCCTAGAATTGAAACCGGTCAAACAGGTCAGGCTCTGCCTTATTCTTGAAGAATACTTCAGAACACTCATTTTGGGCTGCAGAAGTCACAATGAAGGCCAGACTCTTAAGAGTGGAGCACAGCCTTGCAGTCTCTGTGTTGTGTATCTCTGCCCACATGGGATTTTTGAAGGCAGTGAGGTGTTCCTGTTGAGGTGTCCAGTGTGTTGCAACCTGAGCGGTTTTTGTTGGGTTGATGCTGCCATAAAACACCAACTACATCTTTTTAGCTAAAGCAGAGAATCAGTGTGCATTGCCCTGTGTCCCAGAGCCCTCTCATTGAGATCACACTGCCTCCTAGGAGCTCAGCAAGAAAGGAAACTGCTGTCAAAAGATTTTTGTTGCAGGTATGGCAAATGGAATTGAAAGTTATGGATGTGTAAATGAAGAGTATATGACTTTCATGACATATAGAAGTGGTTTGAGCTGATAAGGTACTTTTTAATGGCTGGAGTGTTAACACTTAATTACAGTTAGATCTTAGTCCTGCGCTGATAAAGCAAGGGGAGTTGCCAATACCCTGTATGCAATTAATGTACAATTGCCTTTGTGAGTGTGACAAGAGGATTTTTCACTACAGAAGTCTACCTTACCTGGTTCTGAGGCAAGTGGATCTCACAGCTTTTGAGTTAAAATGCAAGAGCTCTAAGTAAATAGCTCCTTACCCCATCATCAGTCCAGGAAGAACAGTGACTCTACTTGTAGCAGTGAGCAGTTCAAGAAAAAATTCCTAACCCACAAAATGATATAGAATGTGTCGTTCTCCTGAATGCTCTTTTACAGTGTGATCAAGAGGCTTTCGTTTAGTGAATACATTTGCTCACTCAGTTTTGGAGAGTCGCCCTTCATTTATTCTTTCCCTTTGGAAGTACTTTCGAGTGCAAATTACTGCTATCAGAAGCCTTGAACTGAGAGGCTATTATTCTCCATGCTCAGATTAAATTAATTTTGAACAGTTTAATGCAGCATGTCCGAGCTGCAAGTCCAAGTGGTGTCAAATCTATTTCCCTGCTTTTTTAAGCTGCACCTTCAAGGGCAGTATGATTCATGGTAAATGTGTTCTTCTAATGTCTTTTGCTAAGCATTATTATTTTCTTTAATTTGCAAGTCATGAGGATAAAATGTTAACTATTTTCCTCCTAAAATTATATAAAGAATGCACAATTTTATACCAGCCTTTTTTTTTTCCAAGAAGATTTTTATATTTGCTTGCTGTGCATGAAATAAAGGAAAAATAGAAAAATAGTTGCAATAAGAGAAAGAAATTCTTTTTAAAAATGTCTAAAGGAGAAAAAGGAGACACTATGGGATCCTGCAACATCATCATTGCATTAGAAAGGAATCATCTTCATCAAGGTCTCTGTAATAAAATTAAGGAGTTTTTAGTGACTGGCTACATAACTCTTATTTTTGTTTTTGCCAAGGTGCAAAAACAAAGCATGACATAAATCTGCTTTACTTTTCTCTTCAAGCTGAAGCATTCAGCTTTCTCTCCACTGCCTCCAATTGCTAAGGTGTCATTGAAAGGTGGTAATGAAGATTTCCCACAGGTTTCTGAACTCTAAACAGCCAAAAGAGTGGCAATCAGTTTTGTGCTGTGTGGAAGTAGGGAATTTGTGATGCTGAGAGACCCAATGCGCTTTCTGTGAAAGGGGGCCTGATGGCCAAATACATTTACAAATCCAGATTTTCCAACCCATTCTCTAGCTCAGCAGTTGCCATTTCTGTTTCTCATTTTGCACTCTCAGATATTATTGTATTCTGATATTTAGGTAGTTTGAGTACTGCCTGATGTATTGAATATCACATTGACATATGGTATCCCTATTTTAACTTCATCTTGTATGTTAAGTAATTGTTGCTACTTTCATGATCATATGTGTCTTTGAAATTTTTATAAGACCACAATAAGGTATTTTTGCATATTCATAAATAGTTAGTTAAATAGAATAGTTTAGTTCTGGTGTATCCTCTTTACAAAATAGGGTATGTACACAATTAAATGATAAGCATAAGGGCAGTGTAACCATCTGACAGCTAGAGTCACCTGTATGATAAGGACAAGTCATAGTGATACCTCCTTTACTAACTGAAAAAAGGGAATATGTAATTCTGCCTGTAAAAAAAAGCACCTTTTTGAAAAGTGCCAAGAACAGATTTTTCTGAAAAATCCTGTTGAATTTTTATGGGCTGAAAGGCAACAACTTTCACCTTGAGCAATTGAGGACTGAAATGTAACAGGAAAAAAATCTGTTCTCTAAATTATACAATAAAAATTGCCAGATCTGGTCTGACATTCATTGCTTAAGAAATAGTTATTTACCCATTCTGTGCAATTAAATATGTTTATTTTAAAGGATTACATCACCAGTGATACAGCACTTATGGGATGCATATTATTCTCACAAGCTGGCGATCCCATGACTGGTTTTTTGAGATGTTTATTGTATGTCTTTAACAGCTTAGCCTGTCAGTTTTTCTATTGTTTTCATAAAGTTGCACTTCAGTAAGCTGTGTTTTATCTGTTAAATAGTTGGGTTAAATAGTCCTCTGTATATTTTCATATGGATATGAAACTATTGGATATTTGCAGAGTTGTAGTATCCATCAAGGGCAAAGATAAACCACGTAGCAGGTAAGAATGCCCATCATCATCGTCATCACCATTCAGTTATTTCAGAAACCACATATTTTTTTATTATTTATTAGGATGAACAATAATTCCAAAATACCACAATCATTCATGACATCAGAACATCTGTGACATCACTTCTCTGTTTTTCTTTCACCTCTATTGCTGTGGTGTTTCATTTATCTCAGACTTTTTTTGAAGCAAGAGCACATCAGACAATCTGCTTCTTCTATTTGCACCTTCAGACACAAAGCTGAGTTCCTGGATAATTTGGCAGTATCATGGGACATTGATTGCTCAGACAAGGGGAGCTCTAAGGGCACCTTTGTGTTGCAAGTGCGGAGAAGAGTGATGTGCATCATACCAGAATCAGGGATTTGCTAGTTGTGATATAACATTGTGAAGAGAGGTGTGTTGCTGTCAGGAAGGTTAAGGCACAGCACAGCAAAGAAACAGAATGCCAGGCTTGTGAGACAGTGACTGAGAATAAGACCAAGGCACCAATATCCTGGTAGGATCCCTAATATTCATAATTTTAAAGAAGAAAAATAAAGTGAGGCCACAACATGAAAAATTGCACCAGTGCTTATCATAGAGAGAGATGTCAGAGAAGCAGCAGAAAATGTGACATTGATGAAGCAAAAAAAGATAGTGGAAAATGAGCATTGGATTCATCCTTATTGGAGTTACTGAGAGTGAAACAAAGTATGACAGAAGAGTTGTTGGCTCAGATGCTTCTAAAGCATTTTGAAGTACAGTTACAGTACGCTTACCGTCCTCAGCCAATTGACTTTTCCAACACTTAGGAGTTAGGAAAAAGTAAAGACAAGAATGAACAAATAAGTTTTAACAGACTACTGAGATGGGAAAATCTTTGTTGGCTTTGCCTATAAAATTACTGTAATCTTTGAAATACGTTTATGCATTTTGTGGGAAATTTGCCACAATTCATCTGGGCATGCCAGCTGAGACACCTTCAAATGCATCTTTCTGATGTGCAATGCCGAAATCTTCAGTCTGAGGGACTTGCATAGTAACTTTTATTAAGGGGGCTGGAGACTGATTTGCAGTTGAGTAATGCTGTCCCACTAATGCTGTCATCAATTCAAAGAGGGAAGACTACCAAGCAGGTCCTGTGTATCAAAACACATCTAATTGTTGTTCTCTGTGCACTACTGTCCTTTACTATCAGACAGGCTTGATTTTCCCTTCCTATGTTCAATGCTGCTGTTAATCCCTACCCTCCTGATGTACATATTCCCTTTTAATAGCATCCAGAAACCCAGCATTTGTTAGAAAATCCCAGCAGAGCGGTACTCCTGATCTGTCCAGGATGAGAGGATTTTGTAATCTGGCTAAATCCTGTCTGCCACTTTTTTTGTAGATTGTCAAAATACAGGAGAAATTAAGCCAAGTGTCTATTTCTGTCTTTACTCCTCTTGTGCTGCAAAAGAATTCTCAGTTTCTCAAAAAATAAATCACTTTATTCTCCCTTTTTGAAGATTCAATGCTATTTACTTAGACAGCTAATACAAAGTCCAGAATGGGATCTTCCTAAAGTTTGTAAGTTAGTATGGATGAATGAGATTTCCTTCTCTCATAGTGAGTCCCAGATTTTCTGGCATCTCTTCTCAAATATTTGAGAAAATAGCGTATCTTAACTATGTATATTATAAGCTCACTTTTTCTCCCTTTTAAAAATATGTCTGGGCCAAACCAGTGAAGTCTAAAACATTCAACAAAGAGTTTGTGTTTCACTTTACAGAGGGTCTGATCCAATTTCTATTGACAGTCCCTTGATGTAGACTGAAGTCCCTGGATTTTTGTCTTGAGACAAAATTTCCTTTAAATTTTTGTTTTCCAAGAGCGCGAAAGGAAAACACTCAGACTCATAATTCCCCCCGAGTCTTGTATTCTTATATACTTGTATTCTGCATATATTGTAAATATGTTTTGTGTACTTGTATTCTGAATCTTACTACTTTTTTTTTGGTTTGCCTTTCATGTAAAATTTAAGATGCCTATGTATGACACATGGAGTTATTTGAATACTCTTATATCATACCACTTTTATTTATCGTAGTGCTACCCCAGATAGTGGATTACTCTGCAACAGATAGTGGTAAAGATTTTTTATCAATTATTATGCTGCTCTCAGCTCACACTTTCACAAGAGAAGCCTTTGTGAAAGAATTAAAGCATATCCTTTCCTAGATGTATAGTCACCTCTTAAAATGTATTTAGGCTTCCCAGTGGTACAGAGTTTTCTGCAGTCATTTATGTTACATAGTTTTGGTGTAAGGATTACTTACCTAATCACAAGGGATTAGGTAAGTCACAATAGTTCCGATGTGAGAGAATGTTGTGAGAGAAACTCTTTTTAATAAGTGGTTTGGGAGGGCTCCAAGAAGTGATCTTTTTGTTATTTTTTTTAATTCCTGTTGTGTTTGATAAAAAGGAGATGAGATCATCTGGCATATGAATCTATGCAGATTATGAGAAGGACTTTTCAAAGAGGGGGGGGAAGAAGAGAAGGTAAATTAATCTGAATAAAGAAGCGATTGTGGACACGTGCACAGGAAGAAGAGCAAGTCTTAGAACCATATGCAGGTTATTAGCATCCTTCTACCCTTGTTGCAGGTGCCTTAGCCTGGTGATGATTGTTGGATTAGGAGTTATTTTGGGGGTCTAAAGAGTAAAATAACATCCAGTGTAGATTCTCCTATTCCACCAGAAGTTATGAAATTTACTTTTAAAAATTCTCCTATCCAGCTGGAAACCTTTTGTACATTTAAAAGAATTTGGCCCTTTTCTGATCATGACTGAGCTACGCTTACTGCTCTGAAGTTCTTCCCTTCAGTAACTCGGTCATCTTGTTTTTCAGGCCTTGCCTGAAGGCACAAAAGCAAATGTACCCATAGCCTGTGGTGGAATCTGTTCCAGAAACCAGGCACTGGGATAAATTATGGGATGGAGATGGGTTCACCTGTGTGCATATCAGTGCAAAAGGGCATTCAGACATCAACTGCAAGGAGTGTTTGTATTTCCATGACATTGTGTAATTCCTGTGCTGTTAATATGGTGCGAGCCTGATTTATAGCAGCAATTTTCACCGGGTATTTTTTAGCTCTGTGCCATTTTTAAAGGTTTGGTCTCTAGGAACAGCATAATGAAATCACTAATATGATCAGAAAATCTCTAACAAGATAAACAGAATTCTCTTTCTTCTTTCTGTCACTAGCAGTGTTGGAAATGATCTCCTCCTCACCAGCCTGCTCCTGTCTCACAGGGGGTGTATCTGGCAGCTGCAGAAGCCGTGTGCCAAGTCTGAGAGTGCATTTTTCATGTGTTAGTAAGTAGCTCTAGTGCTGACTGTGTGAGCCGAGACACTCAGTTATGTAAATCGTACATGATTTGTGAGGAATTTAGTCACAGTGGCATGCTCAAGACCACAGTTTTTCACAAATCCCTCAAAAGATCAACTTACAAGGTCATGTGAGAGCACTTAATCATGGAGATTGTTTCTGTTGCTAGCATTTGAGCGGGAACATGCAACTAAATCTTTACAGCCACTAATGCCCGTTGTGCAGTTTACCAATAGACTGAGGTTTTGTCCTAGCATGACCTTGAAACCAAAAGTTATTTTGGTGCTTTGCCACAAATACCAGGAAGGCTAAAAAACAAAAAAAATATGACAAATATCAAAGTTATATGAGTAGAAAACAGTCCCCCTGACTTAAAATGGCATAACACTGCATTAGGAACTTTAACTAATATGTCCCTTCATAGAGTGGAGTCTATGAAAATGGTGTTTCAACATAAGTCGTGATGAAATGAGTTTCAGAACATGCGGAAACCAGGATCTGATCATTTGGATTGTGATTTTTGAGAGAAACACTCCTGAGATCTTCACATCCTAAAGAGATGACCAAAGAAAAATGTTGACTGGGTTCACCAGGACAGTCCTGCTGTCTCCGTTATCCAGGGACGTGCTCACACCTATGTTAGATTTCGTCTTGAGGCCGTTACAGCTGGGAAGAACAGATTTGAGGGGCTGAATGAAGATATTGCAATGAACTTTCCCTCTGGCTGGGAAGGACCATGAAGAGGGAAGGTGGTGACCTGTTGGAGGAGAGCAGGGAAGAGGCAGAAATGCCTGGGGGATAATGCATAGGGGCAAGTGAAAGAAGAGGAGCTGAGAAAGTGTGCTCAGCTGAGAGGTGTGTGCTAGGTGGAGAGAGGGGAGGTTAATTAGTACAACTCTTTGCAGAACTGTTTTCTGCTCAAGATGTCGTTTTTTGAGCAAATCCCATCCTAGTTGTCTCTTACATCTTCCGTTGGATGTGGAGCAGTAGAATAAAGTCATGCAAACTTAGAAGCAGCAAAAATCTTGGAATCACTTCCCTCCCCACCTGCAGTTCCCAATCTGACGTGCTGCAATCCTGATCTCTTGCTGCCTATGTGTTTCCTTTACCAAACAGAAATATGACTTGTTAAAGTCACTGTCAGTATTGATTAAAAAACCCAAACAGAATTGTAATAAAACTATGTTAAATTTTTAAATTCTAGCTTAATCCCAGAAATCCCAGAAATTTGAAAAAAGTAATAATGATGCGCCAAGTTATTTTTAAATACCAAGGTTGTGTTGTGATCTTAAATGTTGCGAGAATTATAGTTACATGTGTTTAAATTACATTTGGAATCACATAGTGCAGGTGGTTGGTTTGTTTTTACTGGTTTCTCTCTAGAATGTAGCTGAAAGCTCAAATTTTAAGATAGTTGTTGGATTTTTTTTTGGGGGGGGGTGGAACTGGATTATTAATTATATAAATAAAGGCAAAAAATCATGTCTTCTGAAAATATGAATTCCACACCCTTTTCCTGAAATACATTCTGGGCTTTTCACTAAAATCTGTTTCACGTTGGTCTTGTTGAAAGTGCATGGCCCAGTCCCTTCTCTTCTATTTGAGTCGATGACCGTATTTCAGCTGTGCAGCACCAACAGAATTTTTCATATCAAAAATTCCTAAGGGGGAAATTCAAAGCGTAGTTAAATAAATAAAGAACAAGTTGTGACATACAATCTCTCTCCATTGTCTTACCAACCTCAATAGCTGCTCGAAAATGGATTTTTAGCTGGGCTGAATGCTTTGCCTCCGTTATCTTGCTGGCCTTGGTGCTCTACACGAATTGTCGTAATGCAGACTTTGGTGAGCCAAGCACAGTTTTGTACTGACTGGAGCTTCCTGCTTCCAGTCTCTGAAATGCTGTGGGGGAAACCTGAAATAACCAACCCTTTTGTTTACTGCAGACCAGAAGCTGCCAATGGGATGAATCATGGTTTTGCAGTTTAAAGGAAAACTTGAGCAACTTGATCCAGTACCAGCAGAAAGTGATAGGAGAAGCTTGGCTGAAAGTTAAGAACTCTTCCAGTTGGAAAAAAATAATTTGCTGCTTTGTTAAAATTTTCTGAGAGAGAGTAAATCCTCCTGTCAATCTTTATTTTGGACTGCCTGTATTTCTTAGAAAATTTTGGCTGGTTTTTAGATGATGTCAAGAGCAAGCAGGGGTGATGGTGGGAAATGGCAGGGAGGCTTATTCCCAATTTGTAATAGCCCTTCCTGTTTCACATAATTCTTTTTCTGTGCTGACAGAGTGAATAGGAAATGGGAGACAAATTTGAAGGCAGGCCTGTCTGAGCATGACATTCAGAAAAATGTACCTAGATACTACAAGAATGAACCCAAATTGACTCTTGTCACTTTTTATCAGCTAGGAAAAGGAAAGTAAATGGGAAACTTACCTTGCTGACTGTATTTTTGATATCTTCTTGAAAAAGGATCTGAGTCAACTTTGTCCCCCTTTTACAAACCTATTTTAGCTCCTAATTCTGCATTCAATGATAAGAATAAAATATGTTGTTTAATTAAAAAAAAAATCTTCAAAGTAGCACTTATATAATAAAAACAGAGTCTTAAAGCTAAAAAAGCCCCTTGTGCATAGAGGTTTATTTTTAAAACATTATGAATTGTTGTTGCTCATCAAGCAGCATTGAGAGTACATTGAACACCTACAAAAGATCAAAGAACTTCCATATTCTGTCGATTCTGCATTTTTAGCTTAACTACTACACCAAATAAATTATTCTTTGGCATTTATTTGAATGTGAAGTACAGTAATCAGGGCTCTAAAGCTAATCTGATTAAGTGGTTTATTTCACAAAAGCTGTCCTATCTCTTTTTCACTGATGATTAGCCAAAAACTCAATGTTTCTTTTTCATAAATTTTAAATTCAAGAATATTATCTAATAATTATATTACTGACAGACTGTACACTGCCTCTCTTTAAAAATACTCAATACAGCAAAACCAAACAAATGGTTTTCTTCTGTTTGAAAGAAGCAGGATGATGGGACTGTTAAATAGCTGTAGAATTAGTAAAAGCCTAATCTTTTTCATGAGAAAATGTTGTAAAAACCTGCAGGTAGAGTAATTTCCTTCCATATTATTTTTGGGGCTTATGCTGTGGGTATAAATGCTATGAAAATGCAAATGAATTGCTAGATTATTTAAAATATGCATAACATGCAGCTATTCTTTTAGAAGGAAATTTGCTTTCCTTTCTCATCACACATCTGGTTTGTTGTGTTGTACATATATTTGTTTAAGATTTATGTAAAACACCCTTTAGATTTTAGACATAACATTCATAAAACAAAAGTGTCTGAATCTTTTGAAATTCCTCTTGGAAAATAGGAATTTGCCTGTACTCTTCCAATATTCATAACATAACACCAGCATGGCAACACATTACAAAGAATACTTGAATGTTTTGGCTCCAAATGGAGATACATTTACTCTTGTATTTCTTCCTGCTTCCCTTACCCTAAGAAGTAGGAAGTCCAACCCACTTACTTTGTTAAAAAGTACTAATATGGTGCAGTAATGCTACATTATATGTCATAAAATATGGTTTGATTTTCCTCAATGTAATTTACTGCTTGTATTTGTCAATTCTGTGTAAATTAGGGCTTTTGGTTATGTAATCAATCCTTTTTTAAGTCTATTCTTTTGTTCTGAATGTATTTTTTTAGATTTTTTTCAGTTTTATAGCTAGAAAAATATTTTTAAATCAGTATTTCTTTTATGTTCAGCTTTCGCATCCCAGGGGCTAATGTGGAAAATACTCAACAAAATCCTATTGCATGTTTTCTGCAAAACCAGCAGATGATCATAATGATCCCTTTGGCCAGAAAAACTTTTGAATGCATTGTCTGGCCATCCTGAATGAGGAACTGTTCCTCTCTATCCAAAACTGAGCACATGTGCTCTCAGTGAAGTTGATGTCCTATTTTGTGGCAGACAATTTGACTTCATTATAGAGATTAATAGAGTATTTCCTGCTCTGAATCAGGTTCCAGCTTTTTTTTCCAGATGCAGACACAGAAACTGTTTTTCCTTTTCTGCTCTTCCAGTGCTATGCTTTCAGAAGGGGGAAGGATTCTCTCTCCTCTCAGGGTTTGCTTATGTTGTGTCCTTAGGTGCTACTGAGGTAACCAACCCAAAGAGCTCTGGAGTTTGCTTCCATTTTCTTATTCCATGGTTCTGAAGGTTGTTCCACCTTAAAAGGCTAAAATAGCTCCTCGCTGTGTGACTCTGACAAAGTGTTACTGATACATCCATAGGTTTCACACATGTGACTTCTGATGGGAATTTATCTCATCCCCCTGCCTGCTCAGTGTTTTGTATGAGAAGACTGGAAATGACTGTTTGGTATCACTCTCTTGTGCACATTTAGTTCATCCAGTGCTCACTGTTGGCATAACAGGAGTTAAAGTTTGGAGTAGGACTGCCCGAGACTTGACATATGAAAGACTGAAATATTCAGAATTCAGGAATTGAGGGAAATTAAAATATACCCAGTACATATGAAAATAGCGAGCTAAACTGGTGGGAAATACACATTCTACCATCTGATGATGTTCACAGCCTGGAGTTCTGCCCCGTGACACACTGCTGAGGGCACAGGTTAGTGGCTGGCACAGGTTCCAGGCCCAGATGTGTGTGTCTTTGAAGGCAGCACCCAACATTCCTCTTGGCTCTGACACCTCCAAACGACAGCACCCCCTTTACCTCCCACCCTGTGACTGTGGAAGAAAGTGTCTGAGCTGAAAGCAAGTGCTTTAGTTACCCAGAGGGAAATAATGAAACCAAAAATGTTTAAAGATAAGTAAAAGAGCCATTTGTATCATCTTACTAAGTCTGGCCATCACAGGGAGGTATTGGTACCAACCCTCTTGTCCCTGCTGTTGAGCTTGACAGGGCTGTTTTATCATCTGCAGACTCTGCCCTCTGCCTACCTCAGGGTCAATTGGTTCAGTGCCTTTCACATTTTTTGATCAAAATTTCAGTGTGGAATCTTATCATCCCTCAGCAATGTCATGGTGCAGAAAATGTACTTCAAAACTATTAATGTGCTCTCCTGTCCATGTGAGTCCTAGCAAGTACATCTGTCTGTGTCTGCTTGGGGAGGCTCATGCCAGATTTGGTTGATAAGTAGCATTTAGGCAGCAGTATTGTGGCCAGTCAGTGCACACAGGAATAGCCAACTTCACAGTGCTCATGTATTTAGCAGCTGGAATTTCTTTTTCCAGCATTTTTTTATTTATAACAGTTTGTATTCTTCTGTGGTTTTATGTCTGTAATAATGAGTAATTTCTTACATCTGTCCTTCAAAGACATTTACTTTTGTCTTTGACTATGGATACTTCATGCAGGATATATAGAAATAACCCCCTCAAATAATGCAGAATAGAGAGCTATGCAAGCAGAATGGTAGCTCAGCTACCTGGGTACCTTTTCTTTGGCAGTAGACTGCCAGATGCTGCACCAGAAAATAATTTGTTACAAACCTCATCTGGAAACAAGTTTATGCCCTGAAGTTCTTAATTTTTGCAACATGCGTCCCTTGGAATGTCACATTTGCTTTTTCCACTTACAGTTTTAGAGTGGTGTATCTCTGTAAATCATCTTTGCTCATTTGAGTTTCAGGTGTTTTTTAACAGCTTGTGTTTTTCATAGATTGCAGCTTTGACAGCCTTGAATACATTTTTTTTTTAGTTCTCAAAGTGGTTGGGGTCTTAGCAGTGATAATTTCCTAAAAGAGAGGGCAAGCTTTTACATTGAATGTTTCTCTTTTGTGCCCATACTACTCAATATGAGGAAGTTTTTCTTTATGCCGACATGTTTCTGGTTGAGACATATGGAAGGCCTAAGACATTTCAGGGTAGACAATCCTTTAAACATTTATGCTACTTATTTAGAAAACTAAAATTTTACTTTCAAAGAATTTGCACTGGTTTTTGGTTTTTTTGGTTTCAAGAATCCACATGATTAAACACAGTCTTAAAAGTCACTTTTCCAGTTGGTGAAATTATCACTTGCTCTTCCTATTTCATTACAACTCCACATTTGCAAGAGGAATATTAACCAGGAGCAAACCAAGAAAGTTGATTCAACCCAGCTGAGTTTAATACATGTGTATTAGGATTTACCATCTGTTAATCTCTTGCCATTGCTAAGGAGGGGGTCGTGGCACGATACTTTTAAATTGGGAGGGATAATTCTGTGCCCAACTGTCCAAAGCTTTGATTGTAAAAATATTTTATAAATTATTTATAGTAAATAAACAGAATTTTTGAAAACAACAGGGATTCCATATGGCCATGAGACCCAGCATGGCAGATTTCACCAAAGGAAAGTTTAGGGACATCACAAGCATTTGATAGAGTAGTCATCAATTTGCATTTGCATCAAATTCTAACTCTTGGTGTAATATGAAAAAAAGAGGTGTTTAAAAATAGGTGTGCTTAAAATGAATATTTGACTGTCTAACAGAAGTCAATTTGGCTCCAGTTTGACACGTTGCTATTTTATTATGGCCAGTTTCTTCTGGACACGTATATTTTTTTAAAACCTGTTGAGAAGTCTCAATGCTAGTCCTAATAGTCTCTTTTCTCACTAGATTAAATATTGAGAAATAAAACAAAATATGTAAATATAGTATACCCAAAAGCAAAAAAGTAATTTCCAACACAGATGGGTTTCAGGAGGTCTGCTGCCAAAGATTTTAAAATTCCTGTGCCAGGGGGTAATTTGCTTGCAAGAGAAGAAAATGTATCCAATTACCCTTATGAAATTATGAGTTTTGCTCCCAAATCAGCCATTTTATGGGGCATTTGAAATGAAGGCACAAGCAATGGCCATCTTATTTCTCATACTCTCGAGATTATGATATATCTAGTGAGTCTTGTTTCTCTGTGTCCCCTAAGTATGAGGGAAATAACGATTAAGGATCATAACTTGACCAACATTATGCTGCAGGTAAAAGTTAGTGATGGTTTGAGGAGGTTTTTCTATATATGCTCTGCAGTCATTAAATTTAACCTTTAAGATGCTGTAAGGAGTATTTCACTCCATCTCAGAATCTCCTGGACTCGCTGAAGTCAGTGCTGTCCAGTTTAACACCAGGCTCTGTGCAGTCACAGAGAAAAGCAGCAGAAGTTTTGACATGGGTGAGCTCATTTGGAGGGTAGCACTTGATAATGCTTTGGGTCTTCCCTTCCCTTCTTGGCTTCTCTATTACTCTTCTATATCAAATTCAGGATATTTCCATGCAAGTAGAGGTTCTTGATAAGTTTGTTATAAGAAACTGCTCTTCACACGGTGAATATCTGTGTCTCCCTTATCTCAACATCCCTACTGTGATTTTTAGTACTCTGTGCTTGGCATTGAAAATCCATGTTTACAAGTAATGTACCAGTCTTTCTATTGAAAAGTCATAAATATGGAATGCGATCATGCACTATAAGAATGCTTTCGTATTGATTTTTTTTTTTTTTTGGTAGAAATCATAAATTGCCCACACTACAGCTTTGTGGAGGCCTTAGAAAAGCACAGAGCTCTGGTAGTTTGGAGGGGATGTTTGTCAAACTGCCACCAACACTGCCAGTCCCAGAGGCACAGCTGACACAGCCTTACCTGCCTGCTCTGCTTTTGAAATGAGAAACACTGCTGAGGGATCCTTATGCCCTAATAGCACCTCTGCTTTTGAATCCTGCAAGGGCCTGATCAAACTAATTAGACTTCCTCTCTTTAATTTTACCTGTCTATCAGGCATTGTCATTCAGCCTCATAGGAATTCTGTGCCTGTTAATTAGCAAAACATCGTGGAATCAGAGAGGGCTCAACAAGAGTAAGGAGAAAAACTGAGAAAAACAGAGAAAAAAGGAACAGAACAGAAAAAAAAACACAGGAGAAGGACAGAATTCAAGCACATGAGAGGTCCCAAAGTGGAAGGACAAGTGGAGGGCAGTGGTCAGTGTAATTCTAATAGAAGTTGAGTGAGAGATTAGAAGAGATTTGTTTTACAAGAGATTATTTTTTCTTTATGGGAATAAGTTAGGGAAGAGATGGTGTTATACAGGTGAATGAGCTCAGATTCCAAGTTTATTAAAGTGTGTGAATATTTTTTTATTATTGCTCTTTGTCAAACAGTTTTCAACAGTAAGGTTACTTTGCCTAATTTTGCTGTGTTGACCTGTTTGAATATTCTGCCCATTCTGAAATAATAGCAGAAAAATGGAAGAGGAAGTAGACCTAAAAATATAATATGCCTGAAAGATTCCCATTGCATAATGTTTCATGCAGGTAGACCCCATGTTTCTCACATATATGAGAAATAATTTTTGTATTTATTGAATGATTTATTCTGGACTTTTATATGCTCCTTCCTCTCTCATTCCTCCTGGTCTGATATAATTTAATTTAAAACTAATCTTCTACATACTTAATGGTGATTAGTTGGAAATAAAAATATGGTGGAGAGTTAAAATGGCTGGTGAGTGTCAGGGCTCAGACAGTTGTCTCAGAAAAGTAGTAAAAAGTTGAGAAGGAAATTCTGTCTTTTATTAGACTCTCATAGGTGGTTCAGAGTTTGCATTGGAATCATTCAAATCTACAAAAATACTGAAGAAACCGATGAAAACTGGTTCTTGAATACTTAGCTTAAAGAATGATTTCTTGTGTGTTTCTTTATAGTTCAATTTGTCATTTCATTGAGTCTACTGGCAATATGATTTAAGAGTCTGACAGACACATTAACCTCTTAATTACAAGTTTATCAAGCTCCTTTTCCAAGCCTCTCTCTTTGATAGGACTAAAACACATAGTAAATCTTACTTCATTTTGAGTTTTCTTGACTTACCCTCAAAACATGATTCATTTGTTTTTGTCTGAACCTAATAGGGCAGATTCTGTTGAAAGATGACTGGGGTGGTTACTAAATAGACAGGAAAATATTTGAAGTTCCACCTGCCTAGGCTCACTAGGCTTCTGTCCAGATGATACAAACAAAACTTCCTTTCATGAACAGAAACAAAGTACACTGAAGTTAATGTTGAAGACTGACTGTCTGTAACATTTTAAAAAAGCACATTTTTAAGGCCATAAAATAGACTTGACTTAAATATTGTAAGAGCTCAAAGAAAAACCTGTTAACTTCAATCAAAAGCTTTCTCCTATTCCACTAACCATCTCCCCGCTCTGGATTTGGATTTTACCAGTGTAAGTTATAAGCAATTTATGAAATAGTTTGTAAATCTATTTTCTCAGGAAAATTTGAGCTGTGCTGAAAAAAATTTCTGTCTTCCTGGGGATAACCCTTTCTGTGAGTCCCTCACCTTCTCACACACAGGCAGAGCTGCTGGAGTGCACATTTCTGTTAGGATTCAGGGCAGCAGTGATAGTCTGTGAATCTGCCCTCATCAGAGCAAATTATTCTGCAGTCCTCATGGCAGTATATGGTTCAAGACGTTTTTTGCTCCAAGAGAAAGTGGGTACTCCCACAGAGCTGCTTTTGCTAATAAAATTGTTACTGCCTTGTGAAAGATTAAAGATTTATCCTTTTCACTCGGTGAGCAAAATAACGCTGTATTTTCCTGTAAGTAACGTGTGCAAGAGGGCTTGTCCTCCTTCAGCCAGTGGCAAGTGTTTCACATATGTCCTTACACGTCTTTCTTCTTGTGGCATCAACTTTGACCGTAATTTGGCTCCTAGATATAACATTCTAAAACCTGCATTTGAAAACAAGTATTTATTCATATTGAAGTGCTAAAATGTAAAGAGAGTAAAGCAGATGGCATCCCATGATTTCCTAAGGTTTCATCTGCTGATTTGAAAAGCTCTTCATTCAGAGTTTCTCTGCATACAGAAATGTGATTCAGCACTGCAGCCAGACCGTGTACCGAATTTCCATGGATGCTGCTAGAAAGATGCCATACAACAACTACAGAACTCATTTGCACCCCTGGTAGTCAGGCTGTGTCTGAAACACGCCTCTGAAGTGTAAAATGTTCAGCATTACAGTAGAGGGAGAATATGCACTACCAAGCCTACAGACAGGAATGGTGCAATACACTCACATGGCTAATGTGAGAAATAATTATTTAATGCTCATGAAGCAGACAGAAAATTAAAAGTGCTATAGAGTGCTTGCTATTAAAAATCTTTACAATTCGACTTTGCAATTAGATTACATTATCACTGTATTCCCCTTTTGCTCAGTATGGGAACATTTAGGGAATACTTCAAATCCATTAAGGCAGCAATGGCATTAATTACTTGCAAATGTAATTAAGAAAAACAATACTGGTGATCTCTGATGATCATGAAGTATCTATTTACTAGAGAAAAAACAGTTTAGGACTGAAAATGTTGCATTTTAGAATATGATTTTATATGTCAATTATAAATGATGTTATGAATTCTTACTCTTCAGACATGCCTGGTTGCCTTACTGTAGATGGGAATGATCCGATTATGAAACGTTGGCCTCATTTAAAGCAGTACTTAAATACCCTCTGACTTTACTAGACAAAGTTTCATCCTTAGTCACTTGCCAAAAGCTGTAGAGGGAGTAGCTGTCACAGAAGAGAACTCGTGAGTATTCTGGTTAGAGCTGTGCAGAATATTTTTAGTGTAAATTAGAGTTCTTTAAAATGTTCCAGTTATCAAGCAAAGACCTGAAAGTAGATAGATTTTGAAATCCATATTAATAAAAGAGTGCATGAGATCTTAAAAAATATTCATATTTTGATGAAAAAACTTTTGACCTCACATTTTACTTTTTTTTTTCCTTCAGCTATTTTATTTCTTAGCTAAACTTGGAAGCCAGGAGCGAAAAAAATTCTTAGTGATTTTCCATATCGTTCAATCTTTAGTTCATTTATGCAATCCCTTGACCATGACTTTTTCTTATTTTAAATGGACTCAGAGCCCTGCATTTCAATTCACAGTTGTTCCAAGTGAATATTTACCTTAATCTTTACTTTTTTTTTTGGTCCACCGCCACCCAGTACAAACCCAGCAAATCCACGATCACTACGTGTCACATGTGCTTTGTGATCTGATTCAGGGATTGCACGGTGGAAGACAAATCTGTAGGATTCCTGCTTACAGAGTGCTGAATAGTACAAATAGGAGCCTGCAAATTTTCATTCTTTTAAGTAGTTGAGCCATACAATTGATGATGCCAAGACAGATAAGTACCCCGTGAGCACGGGGTTGTTAACCTTTCATTGCAAAGTTCAACTGCTGCCCTAAATGGTAAAATACAAACAGAGCATAAATGTGACAGCCCAGGGTGTGTGTTGGGAGGGGGAATGAGGATGAATTACTGCAGTATTTTTAGATGGTAGTATTCATAGTTATTTTTGCAATGCTAAGAGACTTTGAAACATTTGGAGTAACTCTATTGACATTGCACTGGGATTGCCAAGGACCAGGCACAGCTGCTTGGATGCTGTTAACACTCTAACAATGCTATTTCTCTCTCAGCAGCTTCCTGCTTTGCGAAATTTCTGTGCATATTTCGTTGGGTGATGTTTCTTTGCATTGATCCAACTTCCAGCAGCTTCTTACAACTTATTTATCACAGGATGCCAGGCAGGATTAGGGCTTGTTGTTAAAACCACGGCAGAGCCTTCAGAGCTTGTTTGTGGCTGGTGACTGCCAGGATGAGTCTTTGAGAGCATCATCTGGAGTGGAGGAGTGGGAAGGGAAAAGGCTGGGAGCAGGTAAGATGTTTGCCTTTTAATAATCTTTTCGATATTTGCAGCCGTGGTGTGGACAGGTCTGGGAGCCTTTTATCCAAACACCATCCACATGCATGTAATTACACTCAGAGGAACTTGTACTGTTACATGAATTAATTTAAACATTGTAGTAACTACTGTGTAATAACATACAGGTTCCCAGGGTACTTAGAGTATTAAATTGCAGATGGGAATTCCTTGGAGAGACACAGGCTGCATATCCATTTGCTGCTCAGGGAGGGAAAAGCTCTGCTCAATGTATTGTGTGGCTGTAGCTCCAGTTCTCTATGCTTGCTCAAGAATTGCTGTGAAATACTTTCTAGGACCAGCAGCAAGTTCATTTAAGTCTGTCTCCATTTAAAACCTAGTCAGAGGGCTATGCAATTTAGTGATACTTAACATAGATTGCTAGTGGCTGCTGCCAAAGGTGATTTTTTACTTTTTCACTAAATACTGCATGTAAAAAGCAGTAATGCTCTAGTGGCAGCAGGGTAAGCCTAACTTTAGGTTGAGCAAAAACATGAGCATGGGAGAGCAGCAAAATTTTTGCGTTCTGGGCTAAAATAGTCTTTTTTGGACTTTGTTTAAACTGGCCCATAAGGATGTATTCAATAGCACTAATGAATAGGTATTTTTCAATAAATAGTTTATGATTTTGACCTCTGAATTTTGACTCCCATGCCATGTTTGCTTGAGAACATTTCATCCACATGCCCTCAAGATCACGTACCAATTCTTTTCTGCAATCTTTTTAAAACAGCTTAAGAACTAGCAACAAGAACAGGATCTATCAATAGCATAAGGGCAAGATTTGTACAGATCTCTGAAACTGGTTGGTGGTTGCCTTAGAGTACTGCAAGTATTACTTTTAATTTCTGTGGGGTATGTACAGCAGCTTCTGCAGTACACTGCCACCAGACAGTCTAGCAAATTATTTCGTTTGCGAATTTTTCTGGTGCTTCTTGTCAAGTTTCTTATTTAACAAGAAGGGATTGAATATATACCTATAATTAATGCATGAGAAGTCTGATATTAATAGATGAACTTTCTGTGCACCTTTTGTGTATTTACCCACACATTTAGGTAGTCATAAGGAGACAAAAACTAGAGAGAAAATTATTCTTAATATTGGGTGGTTTTATTATCTTTGTAGTTATTTTTCAGCATTTTAGCCAAATTCTAAATGGTTACATTAGGCATGTAAATTCCATCAGTTTCTCTTTGCAGTTAACTCTCAGTTTATTGCTCAAATGCTGCAGGATGTATGGAAACTCTGGGAATGGGGCACCATCAAAAGCTAATAGTGTATATAAAATAGGAGTTTGCACTTTCAAAATTTTTCTCTCTTCACAAGTATTGACATTTACCTGATAAACTCCTCTTATTGTGCAGTTGAAAGAGTCTTAAATTCAACCCTCCAAAGAATTCATCTCCTCCTGAGCAACTCTAAGCAACTATATTCACCTTTTAAAAGGTGCTGCATGTTTAAAAATTGCTATGTACAACTAAGATATATGTGCCACAAAATTTTCAAATCCTCGTAAAAAAGTGTGTTTACATCATACTCCTGTCAGGCAATGGGATCATGTGAGCTAAGAAACATTTGTGTTAGAAAAACCAGGGGTAGAGATGAGGATTTCTTACACTTGGTAACTGGAATTTTTGACTGGAACTTTTTTTTCCGTTTTTCTAATTGTGGAAGCTCATTAGAAGTTCACATTTATCTCATGCTATAGTCTGTCTTGCCACAGATAATTCCTGATTTCTGGATGGCTGAAGGTGTCTCAGGCACCGCTGTTTAGTTGAGAATAATGAATATATTTATTCTAGCAATAAAAGTCGGCATTGCATCAGTTTTTGATCCTAGTAAACTGTACATATTGATTTGGAAGAAAACATGGTGTTAAAGAACAGAAACCCTCAACAAGATGGAAAAAATATTGAAGATGAAACACAGATGCTTTTAATTTTAAATGGCTCTCTTTTTTTCTTCTGTGGAGGTGTGCATACAGAAGCACAGGACAGTAAAGGAAATAAGAATGGTATTAATAATTTATAAGCACATTATAAAACATTTTTCCTATGAGCTATCTGTACAATATGTGACATAATATTTATGAGGAGAACAGAGGAATCTGTGGGCCACAGAGAACACCATTGCAAAGTGCTGTCCCCCATTCAGTTGCACCCAGTGGGGGGGGGTGGGAAAGAGCCAAGCTGGTGTGCATTTTTTGATATAAATACCTGAATTGCTGTGGGCATCACCCCTGGGGTTGTACACTCTGTAACTAACACCAGCTTTTGCACACCATAAATGTCTATGCTCTCAATGCATTATAAATAATCAGTATTTCATCTGATTTTTATCACAAGCTGTCCCATGAAAAATGGGGGTTGTCTCTTTCAAGTAACCAGAGTATTTTAATGTTTCAAGTAAGTGCACTGGGTAACATATTTACAGACATGAAGTATTCATCTCACAGTAGAAGTATAGGAATCGTGTAATAACACGTAGTCATTATTAGAAAATATTGTATTCAAGAGCATTTTGACTCAAGGATTGTGCTGTTACTGAGTGAACCAATTTCTTCATTTGCTGTGTCTGGGATTCTTAACTCTTAAATGTTAGACAGGACATTTCCAACAAGTAATAAAAAGAGGTAAAAAATTGAATTTAATTAGAAACACCTCCAGAAATTTGGCTACATGTTTCTGACTTCCTTAGTAATCCCTTAATGGACAAAGACAAATTGAAAATGAAACTTGCTTTGTCATCTGCTCAGTCTTCCAAAACATTTGGATGAGGTTCAATCCTTTAAACGTTTGGATAAGGTTTAAAGTGTGCTGTTTCACAACTGCCTTAAAGGAAAAGAAACAGTTTTTAGATATCATGAAAGAAAAGTAATCTGGAGAATACCTCTGGAATATTCTGGAAATACAGAGAAACACTGAAATGGAAAAAAAACCCAAACAACAACAGCAAAAACAACCACAAACAAACAAAAACCTCAAATATTTTCAGAAGGTTTTAGCTTGGATGTAAGACAATATTTGGAGATAATTCAGCATAACATAGTAAGACCTGTAACAACATTAGGTTTTAAATTTCAGGTTTTTCCTGAAAAAAAGTGTGTTCAGGTTTTTCCAGTTTTTGATGGGGGGAAGTGTCATAGATATTTTGATTCAAACAGAGTCTTTCATCCTAAATGACCAACCTTTTTTTTCCCCCTGTGTCTGCTTCCATTGTGAGATGCAGGGCTGAGGTGAGATGCTCCTATCAGAAGGAAATATCTACAGACCTGAGAAAACCTTGCAGCCGATAGTTAATTTGCTCCTGTTAGTGTTAGCTGCCCTGAACTGTTTGATCAAGGATTTATGTGATCAAATTGGCATCCTCCACTCCTCTTTTTCAGACTGATTCTCTTCATCTAATGTTTATTGTTCGTAATTAGCTGTTCGTTGATGTTAATCAGACATCCATTTTCTTGCTGTGTAGTCTATGTGTGCCTGCGAATTTGTTTCAGTTTCCCAAAAGTGGAAATAGATGAGTAACCATTTGCTATCCATGTGAATTTATGGGATAAGCCACAGCTATAAATTGAAATAAATTGAAACATGTACCTGGAAGTTTTCAGACTTTACACATAGCCTTTGTTGGTTCTGGATATATTATATGCACTTAAAGTTGGTCTTCCCTTAATTAATTGGGTTATGGAAGCAGAGTAAGAAAAAAATTACAAGTGGAGGCAATTATAGTTAGTCAGTAAAGAAATGTGAGCGGGAAGTGAGCAGGTTGGGTCAGCGTGAGATCAGCGACCCCCTGAGTGGCCCCTGCACAGCGTGCATCCCTCCTGTGTGTGCAGCCTGCAGGGCTGAGATCCTCCCCTCTGCAGGCACACCCCCGGGGCCCTGCAGCAAGGTTAAGATGTGTGGATCAGTGGCACGCTGTAGACGAGAAATGGAGCGAGGCTGCCTGGGTTTGATGAGAACATTAGGCTGGAGTGATAGATTGAGCTGATATTACTGAGGTAGGGAAGGCTTTATATCATAACAGAATGGGTAGACAAGGAGATAAAACAAGACTATGCTTTGTGTCAACAAGAAATGTGAAATGTGTGAGGAAACGCGTGGAATTATAAAAAAGAATGAATGAGTTTCCTCACCAGCACAGTAGTCTCTGTATAAAATCTGTTGTTTACTGCTTGTTTCAAGACTTAGAATATATTTTCTTATGCTTTTCATCTATGCTTTATTTGGGCGTATGGAGACTGATTGAAACCTCAGCTCTTGAAACACTTAGTGCTTTGTATCATGATAATGATGCCTGCAGTGGGAATACCAGCAACAATATAAGCAATAGGCTTGAGGATTGAGAGATTCCCAGACTTCTCTCCACTTTCATTTAAAAAGTTCATGCATCTTTAATAGTGAGGATCACATTGCAATTAAATACCTTACTAGCAGCAGAATGACTGTGCTGAGAAGCAGTGCCTGCTCTGCAGCCTGCACAGAATTTTATTTTATGATTGATAAGTTGTATCAAGTTACAGCTGTCCCTGGGTACTCATCACAGGAGATTAGACCTGGCAGCAGTCTCAAGAGATGCCCCCAGTTCATTCTTTTAGCCCAAGATCAATTAAACCAAAATTGTCCCTGAATAATATTTTCCTAACTATAAGCTCTGTTTAAAAGAAAAAACAAACAAACCCACAAAATAATAAAAAATAACTTCTATTAACTCAATTATATATGTTTATTTGGGGGACAAGAAGAGATAGGTTACCTTGGTTTTTAATAACAAACTAACCTGAAATTTATCCTTTCCTCTTTCCTCTCTCATGTTTTACCAGCTGTTTTGGAAATCAAATTTACATGCTGTGTATATCCATCCTCCTGTGATGTTCTGATATCCTCCACACCAGTATGGAGAATATCAGAATAGTGAAATATTCAGCACTTTGCTAAGTCAGATTTTGTCACTTTTCAGATTTTTTGATATTTCAGTGCTTTTCTCAAGCTGAATTTTCAAATTGGACTTATGTATTATTTTTATTTCAAATCTCCGTTAAGCCATTTGGATATTGAGAAATGTGAATTTAAATATCCCCTTTAGTGTATTTTTTGTAACAAGATGAATGAGACAAGAAGAAAATATATTGGTTTGCTCAACTAAGATGAAGTGGCTACACAAACAGATGATCTGACACCTCACAACACAATCTACAGATATTCCTAGGAGTAGGTAGGAGGAAGAATAGCTGTTATATCCAGAGTATTATTTTTGAATATTTAATATGAAACCCTGAAAATTAAATCCACTTTTAAACTGTTAAGCTTGGTTTTCTCAGATTTCATTTGTGCAGTAAACTTTGTAGAAGTTTTATTCACAGTGGGTATGATCCAGCCCTGGAGCTAAACAACACTTTTCCTGCTACTGAAACTTTTGATTGTCTAGGTTTTGTCAGGAGAGAGTTAGAGCACATGAGCAGGGAAGCTCTCCCTCTTGTATCCTCCACTCATCCCCCAAGCAGAGTAGAGGAAATAACTGAATTCTCCTATTCTTCAGTTGTCAGTAAATATCTGAAACCCATTGTGGAAGTTCTGGATCCTTTTTCAGAACTGGCCCACAAGGAAGTTTACAGCACTTGCACCCAGGTAGCACTTGTAAGGAATTATGTGACAATAAAGAAGATGGTGTGTAATAGGAGAATTTAAAGGGATTTTTTTTTTGGAGGGAAAAAAAAAGGAAATACATTTTGGGTTAAAGCAGAAGGGGCTGATCTGTCCCAGTAGTCTGTGACAGGTATCTACCTACAGGGGGTGCTTAGGGAAGAGCACAACAGGACAATGTTGAGATGGTCATTCAAAACTTTCCAGTGCTCCAGTAGTTGGTGGCCTCATGAATTCTGTAGAGAGAAAACTCTTTCAATCCCATCTCATTTATTTCAGAATAGGATTGAGTGAATGAGGCAGGGTTTTGTAGGAAGAAAAAAGATGTCCTCGTACTTAGTGACATGGAGAATTGGTTTTCTGCGTGCTCCTGGCACACAGTAATTCTGATGCTGGTTACTAAACCCACACTTGATAAGGGTTTACCTGAGCTGTGAATATCCTGGACACATGACTTGGGAATGCAATATACCCCAATGCTGAGACTTCACAGCTGCCACTGGAGTAAATTCTTCTGCTTTGGATATATAAAGTACAATATAGCACTAAATCAGATTTTGGATTTCTGGCATTGCATCTGCTATCTCTGGAATAGGAATATCAATATGCACTTATCTCAGACAGTTGTTATGAATGTGTAGCGAAGGAACTAAATACTACACTGATGAATGTCATAGAAAGGTTCTGAAGAAATGAATCATTTTGTTCAGTCAGGGGTTTGAATAGTGTGCAATAAACAAGGCATAACACCATACAGTAAACAGTGGGGATAAAACTGATAATATTGAATAAGTGTCAGAAAGTGATTTATTTGCATCTCGTGCACTGATTAATGGTAGGTTTTCTTCAGAAATAATGTGAGGCTTTATCACATGAAGACTATGACCTGAGCTGGGTATGTGAAAGTAGCCTCTCTGAATCATGATGTTTCCTGATTTTCGGTGCCCATTTCTTGACATTTTAGTGATTTGTGCAGGTTGTGTCCTTGTGGGACACATAATCATTTCATATGCTCTTAAACATCTCTGGTCCTTATTATTTGAGCTGTTTCTATCATCTTGTATACAAGCACATTTTTTGACTTCAGGGAGCAATTTTACTGGATGATGATGCAGACATACAAGTCCTGTAAGGCCTTACTCGGCAGTACAGCAACATCGACATCAGCACCGGCATCAGATTTTCTTCTCGGTTTCGGAAAAAGAAAAAAACAAGAAGAAAAAAAACTGAATCAAAACCCTAAAATTAGAAACACATAAACTTGGGGGAGAAAGATACAAGTTATTCTCTGTTATGACTCTATTACAGTCAGGTAGGAACAACAGAGGAGAGTGTGATATTCAATCTGTGCATAGAAGAGTGACTTTCTTGTGAGCCATGTCTGGAAAGAGAACTAAACAACTTACTGGTATTATCAGTAAAACAGCATTTTATCAAATGAGTCTGTTGGCTTTTTCACACAAGTAGGAGTGTGAATTTCCCAAAGGCCTAGTGGTTTGGAAGGTGCTATTTAGATTTATTCTTATCATTATGTTAGACTTAGTCTGCATCTAACAGCCAGGCCCCAGGTAAATGGGAGCTCTCTAGGGGGAAGTCGGGAGCCTGATGAATTTCAAAGGCTTATTTGCCAAAATACTCTGGTGAATAGGCATCTAGAGCTGCAGTATTTCTTTTTGTAAAGTCAGAAAAATAACCCTCAACCAAAGACCCAAGAAAACAAGAAAAGAAATAGCATTTGTGTTAAAGTCCCTGGAAGGAACCAGCCATTGGATTTACCTTCATTGACACTGCAGCACAGCACCTCGTGGGGATTTGTGTGCATTTCTACCTTTTGAGGCCAAATTTAGTGACAAGAGATAGTGATTTTTTCACAATGACATGGATTTGTTCAGAACAGTATAGAAATTATATATTCACCAGACAGAAGTTTCAACAGTTGTAGGCATTTCATTTTGGTCATGTCTGCAGCAAGCATGTAAGTTTTTTTCCACATTGTGTTGGCTAATATTTCTTATTAACACAATCACCAAGAGCCTGTAGTGAGTGTTCTAAAGCATACTCAGCTCATTGGAGTCATACTAATGTTAATAAACTCAAAGAAAATATTACCACCCTTTCCAAAATGACCAGTACAAATTAGGAAAAAGGAAATAATTACATCTTTATTTGAGAGGCTGTACTTTTAACAATAGAGATTTTATTGGATTTATTTAATGGAATGTGATGTGACATTTTAAAAAAGTAAGCTATTGAGGCCTAGTTGAAAACCTGATGAAGCCAACAACAGTTTCTATCTTGACCTCTTTAGGCTTCAGTCCTTGAGAACTCTTCAAAATTATATGAAATGCAACATAAAATCCATGATTTCCTCTTAAATTCTTCTGAACCCGTCCAAGTGAAAGTGCATAATCTCCAAAGTTCTCTTTCCAGAGCTCAAAGTGTGAAAAGCTTCAATCTTTACAGCCTGAGAAAAGCTGATGCATGTTTGTCCCTTTAACAAGTTAATGAGGATCTAGGCTGATTTTTTTGCTTACTTTGAGAACCACGTAATTTTCATATAAAACTCTGGATTGAATCAGAGTAGCTTGGAGGCAACACCATCTGATGCTGACCATTACTATTGTGATCAGTGGTTCTCAGCAGAAGCAGCTGCTGTGCCAAGCAGCCAGAGGCAGGGGTGCAAAGGAGGTGCTGGTGTAACCATGACACAGCACACACCACATCCATCACCGTGAGGGTGGGCAGTAATCTGCCTCTGGGTTCAGTGTTGGACACCATGATCTTGGTGGGAAAATGCTGTGTTCCTGTGTTCGAAGCTATGCAGTGAATATGTTGGACAACATGCAAGAAAAAATAGTGATAAACTTCGATGAGATCTCAATCCTTTGTTACTTTGCTTGTCATCTGACTCACAGTTTAATCACTGTTTTCTGGTCTGAGACTTTTATAGGCAAAATGCTATTATGAGTTTAGAGTGAAAATTGTTTTGAAAAATTTGAATCTCCACAGATTCATAATTCTAAACAAACTTTGAATAGTAATACTGACAAGTACACACACACATTTGTATATAACTTGCAGTATACATTAACCCAGCCTGATTATGCCCCCCTCCTTCCTTTATACACTAATACTGCTACCTAGTGAGTATATTCCACAGTTAAAATGAAATGGTTCAGATGTTTAACAGTAATTGTGAGTCATTCCTCCTCTCCATAATGTGGAGTACAGAGAATAAATATAGTTTTCAGGTTTGGTAGTAAACATATCATGTGGCTCTAGTTAGAAGACCATGCTCTGTGGTTTTATGGCCAATATAAACTCTCCCTATTGATTAGGCACGGTAATGTTGTTGGAGTACCTGGAAAAGCATTCAGTCAGTACCCACAGAAGTGTCTACATCTGGCATTGCATTTGTTTCAAAGAAATTCTGCAGCACTCCACAGTATGTGAAACCCTTGGAGTTATTTTAGAACTGTGGTAAGCCCTTTCTGCTGTCAAGGAACATCTATGCAGCCATTTCAGTGATTGCTGCAGAGTTGTTGTGTGTTACTGAATGCTACAAGGCCAGTAAATAATTTAAAGTAATTAAACTAGAAAGTGGTTTCTTTACAAAATATTACTGTAGAAAATACTATTTTGTTATACAGTAAAATTTCAGTGGCAAAGTCTTACTCAAGCAATCTTTTTCTTAAATAGAAAGGAGAAGATGGAGTTATTAGTTTGTCATAAATTAGGAAAGTGTGCTACCTACTAAAAATGAAGGTTTTCTGTCATCCATCTCATGTTCTTCCCATACAGAAATTATCTGCTAGGGATGAATAACTTAAACTTAAAAAAAAAAAAAAAATTCCTACAGATAAAAACTGTTGGAACAAAGCAATTACAAAAAATAATGTTAGAATATTGGCAAATCTCACACTTTGCAGCACATATTGCAGGCCTTCTGCACCACCCTGGGCAGGAAAGACTTCCCTGGAGAAAAGGATTTGCCCTACTACCAAAAAGAAGGAAGTAGAGCTCTTGCCAGCTTTGAAAGAAAATTATTTTTAAAAATAGGTCCAGAACTACTGGAGCCTATGAGCAGAACACCTTCCTGTAATAAGCTTCTTGGACAGTCAATAATTTTGTTTGTTCCTCTACTTTCTTGGGTTTATTTCCTCTTAGATACAGCTTCATTCACATTCCTAGCAGAAAAAAAAATTGAATGATTGAGAAAAGAGGATATTTTTCTTCTTTTCCTCTTTGTTCAACTATCCAGTAGATTTTTCTTGCTGTGGAAGAGAACAGTTCATGAAGACAGACAAAGATTATCTTCAGTTTTGTTAGTACCTGCATGAATCTGGGCAAGCTTCAATGATGTCACTCATGCTCCAGCGACAAAAAAATGCATAATTTGATTTTGGTGGCACACATTAAACATCAAATTACGATAACAAAGAAAGGAAAAGTAAATAGCACAGTACATGTGGCTGGAAGGGTTATTTAGGTGGGCTGTGCGGTGTGAACAGGGGGAGTATTGACAGAAGCAGCATGTTTTGCAGCACAGCTCAGGATTTGCTTAGCCTGGAGGTGAAAAGCAGATTCCATTCCCTTTTCTGCCAAAGAATATCCAAGTTTTCAGCAGCAACCTCATAGGAGCATCTACAGGAATACAGACTATTCCTTGAGAATACACAGTGATTCTCATCAAGTTGCTTTCATTCTCCACTGTTTCTGCTGTTCTATGTTGTACACAATATTTAAATATTTAATAGAGGAGAGACTGGGACCATATCCAGTAGCTACTAAGTAAAGTAAGTCCCAGGGTAACCACTTTTACTTTCATGTTGTAAATTGTGATTTACATTTATTTGAACTGGTTTTGCTTTTGTTAAACAGAGACTGAAATATTTCATTTAATCTGGGGTGGTTTTTTGAGGTTTGGTTGTTTTTTTTTTTTAGTGGGAGGAAAAATCATCCCGATTTGGTTCAAAATTACCCTATTTTTATTACAACAGGATAACCCATTATCACCTCTGAGTCAGAGCCCATTTTTTCCACTATCCAATCTGCCAGTCTAATCCTCATTTTCAGAATTGCTGATTTCAGGTTATTGTCATTAACAATTAGTAGTCCTGCTCAGAATAGGAAAATACCTAAGATGCTCCTTCTGATCTTTGTCGTCTGAGTCACCTTTCCTGTGACAAAAAGCCAAGAGAATTGGAAGTGCTCAGCCTGCAGAAGAGAAGGCCCCAGTGAGACCTTAGAGCACCTTACAGTACCTAAAAAGGCTACAAGACAGCTGGAGAGGGACATTTTTGGAGATGGTATCTTTTCTGTTACATATGGATTTCTTTAATTTTACCTATTACTACTCCACCTAAAAATGCTCAATGATTTCTCAGTTTGTTTAGTCTAATATTTCTTTACAAATTTACAAAGATTTCTTTACAGTGTTTACAAATCTTTGAAGTCAGTATACATACATATACATTTGCAGATATTACCATAAGCGTTTCAAGTGCCACCTAAGTATTCTTCAGTTATCTTTATTTACTTCATACCTTTAACGACTAGTTATAAGTTTGACTAACACTCAAAAATGTAGAATATATACACTGGTCTTAGAAAACCATTGGGAAGAATAGACACTCTTCACTAAATAAAACAATTTGCCAGTACCTGAAAATTATTTGCTTGTGTTGAACACTTTGCTTCATACTTTGATTTCATTTTCATAAGATATACTGTGTCCTGAATGCATTTTGGGATTCCATATTGAAAAATAAACTAGTGCTCCTAAACAATATTTAAAATGACATTTTTATTTTGTTGGCATGAAGCACGTTGCTGAATTGCTTTTAATATGATAATGTTTTGCAGTTTACTATGCCATAAGTGCAGTTTGGCAGTTGAGTTTGCATGAATATTTCATCCAGAAACGGCCATGAATTTGTAATTATAAATAGACCTGTTCAACAGAAAGAGATGGATGATTCTATAGCTACTAATTTTCCAAGGAAATGATATGTAGTTGAAGACCGAAGGCAAAGACTTCCAGCTGCAGAGGGCCATCTGCAGATCACTTTAAGCAGTATTACAGAGGTCTAGCTACTTTTCCTGGTGGATTAGTTGGAATTGTTGGTCATGCTCAAGTTTTTATGTCTTGGCTTTTTCTGCTGTGTATTTGCAAAAGTACTGGGTGATCAAGGGGGTAAAGCTAGGCTGTCTCCCTCTCACCTTCACCCTTATTTTGTTCACCAGCTCACCCAGTAGCTCGCTCTGGTTTAACTATTTAATGCCAGTCTCCGTATGGACATTGCATTCCACATGACATGTTCAGTATAGTGAATAAATATTGTGTAAATTCTCTGAAATCCCAGTAGTGCACTAAGAAAAGCAACACTAAAACATTCCATCTTACTTTGGTGAGTTTTTGAATATTCTTAATATGACTTAATTGCATCCAGTTTTACTCAGTGGTCAGCATTGCTCCTCTGCAACTGCAAAAATACATTCAAATTCTTGTCTAATTCTATTCTGATATCTTCTTTTGTTCTAATGTTTTTAGTTTTGTTTTACTCTGCTTATGTGTTGAAAGAACCTTCAGTGCCAGATCTTCCAAACAGGCACTGCAATGATTTTACTGATGAGAATTCAGCCCACTCTAGTCAGTGCTGCACATCAGCAAGATGAGCCCTGATACCTTTGGCACATTCCTAAGACTTTCCCTAAAGGAGCTGGTAAGGGAAGTTTTTGTATGTAAGACACCCTGACAGAGAGAAGCAACATGAACGTGGAGTAGCACAGCAGCTACCGTGATTGTTGATTGGGGGAAATGATTTATCCAGGTCAATTCTATCTGACAGCTGGGATATTAATTGCTAGGGATACAGACGATGAGACACAGGGATGCTCTACTGCAATGTTGTCTCTTATTATGCTGTATTTACTATAAAATTCTCTACTGTGTTTTCCAGCTCTGTTAGAGCCTAAAATTTTGCCCTTGGTTGTACCTGTGCAATTCCCTAGAAGTAAATAGAGCTGTCTTGCATTAGCAGAGAAGTTTCTCTGTGTCTATACATGCCCACAGAGAAATGAACAGCTGTGGCATGAACATGTTTAGGTGTTTTCAATACACATTTTGAAATATTAAAAAAAAAAATTAGAAAAAATGTATAAAATGGAGAAAGAAACTAGGAAACATTTGGAAGGAAAATGGGGGGAATGCAACATATGTATGTAATAGCTATATAAATAAGGGATAGAGAGTTAAGAATTGAATTCTTTCTTGAAAGAACTGAAGGGAGTAGAGGTTAGAGGCTAATTCTCCCTCCATCAGATTTAATGGCAAGGCATCCATTAACTTTAATAGGACCTAGATTAGACTCAAAAGTACTTAGTTATAGCAGGATGAAAGAATGAAATGATGATGATGACGATGAAGAAAACACAGTGAAAATGGGTATAAATATGTTGTTATGGAAAGAATGGGGAAAGGAATACACTGTGTTTTAAATTATCAGTCCTGGGCTTGAAATGGAAAAGAGGAAAAGGGAAGAAAAGACCTGAGAAGAATGAGGAGATTGAGGTTTATGCTGAAGGATGATACATGAGATTTATACTGAAGGTTGATACAGGACAGGGGGAGTGAGATTCAACAGTCTCAGGTTGATGCCTAGTACAAAATGTCTTTGCAAATACCTCTATGGTACACTTGCATTAAAGGCCAAGAGAAAATTGGCGGACTCACCCCAAGAATAAAAATATGAAATTAATTTAAAATTTACAAATAATAATTTTAAAAGAATGAAGCAAAATCCACACACAAAAAACCCCACCGAACCAAGGACTCAAAAATATAAAATTTTCAGCTTAGGCTTACTTTCAAAATACTGCAGGGTCTTTAGCAAACAACAGAACCTCTCCTTGTCTTTGATCCCTAACATTTATCCATTTTATGCATTAAATATTAATGTTGTTCAATGGTTTGAAAAGCTCCTAGAAAAGTTTGAAAGCTTCTAGAGTGCTGGAAGAATACTTGGTTATTGTTTGATCATGTTCCCAAACTTTGAAGAAAGTTGATCTCTTCAATATTTTCTCTACAGACAAAGCATGCTGCTGTAATATGAAGTGGAAACAAACAGCGTTGTTCTGTTCAAATAACTGTTCACTTTTAGTTGTGTTTTTAAATCACATGAGTTAATACTGATACAAAACCGCAGAGAATTATTTTACTGTTTTCTATCCCAAATAAAAAAATTGTGTCTCTTGAGTTAAATCTTTGTCCCATCCCAGGAGATGCTTCCGCATCTATATTTATTCAGTTACCTCTTACCTATTTATATACTTGTTAATTTTTCTTGAATACTTTTCCCCTATATCTCTTTTTCATTTCAGTCATATTTATGGCACATATTTGATTGCAAAGGCAAGGACACATTGCATCTTGTCCCTTTCTCTTGCCTTCTTAATTAATTTCTCAATGTATTTATAGGCAGATTTTCTTTATCCATAATAAATCTATACTTGATATAATCTTCTTAGAATGTCTGTGCTTTCATAAATCTGCCTTTTCATAAATGAAAGGCTTGGTCTTAAAGATTTTAGTCTAAATTTGCTCAAAAATGTATTGTGAAAGCAGCCTGTCACAAATACTGCGGAAAATTTCTTTTTTGCTGTGTCTACATGTTCTCCTCCAAGAAATATTTGCATTAATAAAACTGGCAAAATGATGTCTTAATTTTGACAGACTGGCTACATGAAAAAACAAAAACCAGTTATCTTAAGAAGAGCAATAACCAAAACAAATTTGTCGTGTAGGTCAGGAGTTCTCAAATGACTCATTTTTATTTCATTAAAGAGTAGGAAACTGTCAGGGCAAATTTGAAAAGATTTTGAAATGGAAGGGCTGACTCCACTTTGATTTGCATTTTACAAAGCACAAGCTTCAAATTAGGCAGGAGGAGGGAAATCTTTGTGTCAGAAATACATGTTTTGGCATTTCTGTGAAAATCCATCCATACCTGGTGAAATAGTAAGACCTTGAAAAGATTCTACACATGCTTTGAAGAGATTCGCTGAATGTGAAAAGGAAACATGTGGCTCAGAAGCTTTCCTTCGTGTTGTCAGAGGCAACTTCTGCTGCCCTGCACTGCCAGCTCCTGTGGCCATTGGCTGTTCTTGTCTCTGAGCTGCTGCTCCCAAGTGCAACGTGGTGCTGAACTGGTCATGCTTTCCTGACAGCTGCTCAGAAAGTCAGAGAAAGGCAGTTCCTGCGTGTGCTTTGTGATGTTGGTTTGGTGATTCCCACACCCAGGAACCTGTGGTGCCAAGAGAACAGTGCACCAAGGGAACACATTGCACGGTGTGGCAGGGAGGGGAGGTGGTTCTCCAGCTGGCTCCTTCACAGGTTAACTCAGTAGGCTGTGGACAAGAGGGGCTGAAGTCCTTTTAGCCAGGAAAATTAAATAGTATGATCTTGAAGCTTTCTTAGCACTTTCAAGTGATTTTTCTGTGGCAAAGTTAGTGTGAGCAAAAGTGACACGCTCTTTAAATGATAATACTGCATTTTTTTAAAATAATATCCATAAACGAAGAAAATTTCAAAGTTTATAGGAAAAGTAGTGAACCACCTCTTCCTTCAAAATACAATGTGCTTTTCCTGGAGGAACTTTGTAAAACATTTTATGTTGCTTTTTTTCTAATGTCTTTTCATTGTTCTACTGTCCAGAAGGTGAAACTATGGTCAGTGCATTTGGCTGGGACTTGGCAGGACTGAGTTCAGGTCACTACCACGCTGATGGTTTTCTATGGGAGCCCAGACCCTAATTAGTGTTAGTTTGGCTTACTGTCCATGCAATAAAGTTAATTCCTTGTTATCTGGTAGACTAATATGGGATTAAATACCTTAGATATATTTATATTCTCACAGAAAAGTTATCAGACAGGCCTTTGGATAAAAAACAGAACCAATTAACCCTTTCATAATCATGTGAAAGACATTCTGCAATAAAACAGACATAATTTTTACAAACAACTGATTTAGAGTACATATTCTAGTTCTACTGTGAAGAGTACACAATGCCTGCAATGGCAAGGAACACTACAGTGATTATACCACTGAGCTGAGATTGCTACTCTGCCTTTTCAAGAAGTGTCTGCTGACATGGAAGGAAAGAACAAAGTTGCTGGTGAATTATCACTGATGTTGGTACAAACATACTGTGTTTTAGTGGAGTAGATAACGCTCTCCCAACTGCAACAGCACAGGAAAGGCTTCCACGGTACGGGTTTACGGTTTGCTCAGCCCTGCTATTACACCTGTCAAGCCAAGACAGCACCATTGTCAAGCATCATTTCACATTGTGAAATGTCAGAGCCCTGGGCCAGGGAGGCATAACTCAGTGGAAGGACCTCGCATGTGAGTTCACAGACCCAATTATGAGATCTTATAACAACGTACTAGGTACTTGGAGTTCGTGAGAGTTCCTAGTTCGCATTCCAGAGTCTGGTTTTAAGCCTCTATCTTGCCATGCTCTCATGTAATTTTTTTAAGTAATCCAAAAGTTCCTAGAAACAAACCAATGTTTTTTGTCTTTTTATTATTATTATTATTCCTTTAAAACAATAACCTATTGTGTGCTTCTCTTGCCATGTACCAAAGGGCAGGGCAATATGTTATTTCAGTTTCCTGTAGAGAAACACACCTTCCTGTTATCTGTCCTCATCACAATTGCTGTTCTAGGGACTCAGGAGTGGACATGTCACTGGCTTCTCCTGAAATGCAAATGGGCCCAATCGTTCACCAAAGATTAAATAACAGATTCTCTCAGCTACTTGCCTTTCACTCAAATCTAGTAGTTAAACCTGAAATACATTTCAGTGTGCTGCTTGCCCTCATGTGTACAAAGAACTGATTGCCAGCATCTGAAATACTGCATTTATTCTGCTGCTAATCTAAATTTGTGCTTGCAACAGCTGATGGAAATTTCCTTATGTGTAGAGTTTAATTGAATAAACTTTGGGTTTGATTTTTAGAATGCTTATGAAGTTTAGTTAATTTTTAAAACCAGAGAAAAATTTTCCAGGGACTGCTAATATTTCTACTAAAAATAAGTTTAACACTAATTTCTTTATAGGCTCCTGCTCTGTATAAACTAGGCTTTCTCATGATGCTCGAGGCAGGATAAATTATATTCTTTATTTTTTTTTTTAATGCTATTATAATTACGTATCCTGAGAAAACAGGCATCCTTGCAGCATCAAAGTCTAGAAATCAGTATTAATAACACTCCATACCCCAGTCCCCCCCTGCCCACCCCAAAGCCCAATGATAAATCTAAGAGACAGGTTCTCTCTGTTATCTGATACATTCATTTTCATTACATCTCTCCTCTTGCCTTTCCCTGCTACTGGACACTTTTGTGATTTAGCTGAATGGAGTGCTGGACCACCTTGCCTAGGCCCAGCTTTTGCCAAGAAAGGATGGAACAGATGGTCCTTGAAGTCCCTTCCAACTTGGGATTCTTGTCCTCTGATATTGAGAGATTTCTGCTTGGGTCATGTTACCAGATAGGAGAATATAGAGGGAAATACAAGGCAAGTGTTTATTTCTTGGGGTTTTGGCCAGCCTTGAGTTGGATTAGGCGAGGTGAACAATTTACCTTCTGGCCAAAACACTTCTCTTGGAGCTGTTGGCTGCCAGTGGGCATAGGCTGGGTCATAGGCACTTCAGTTCTGCCCTCTCATATTCTACTCATTAGCCAAGAAAAATTCTGAGATAACATTAATCCCCACAGGCAGTTTATATCCACTACAAAAATGTTACAATAGGGAGAGGGGTGTTGTGTGCAGAGTTCTGTGCTCGTAGCTCATGCCTGCACAGAGACATCTAAACTGTAAACTGGCACTCAACCACACTGATGTTCAACTCAAAAAATGTGTTTAGAAGTCTGTAATGTGTCACTTGATAGTGATTTTTATACAGGATGATGTGTGTATGCTAATTCTATTGATGTGTGATGGATTTATTAAACTAAAATAGTTCCGTTCACTAGGAATTTTTTGAGTGAAATTATTTTGCTGTCTTGTCAAATAGAGGAAATTTTGTTTGAAATGAGAGGCACTGCCTCTTAGTATTCCACATTTACCCAAACAATCTAAGTGCATAATAGTTTATGCATCCAAAAAACTCATAGAAAAAAAAATATTGTGACATGATAGAAGTCAATCCCAAGCTCACAAATATTATTTTGTGTTTGGGCAAGTGTTCTGTGGCAGAGCTTTCAGACTTCCTGGAGAGATCAGCTGTTCTGAAGGACTGCACATTATCATTAAGTGAGGAGAAGTGCCTGAGCAAAGTCAGCTGAGGTTCCTTTACATTTATCTGTATTCATGTAGGAGAAGCAGCTCCAGGCTCTGTTTCTGGCTCCACATAGCAGCAGGAGGAAGAGAAGCTGGTCCTGATTCCCTGTGAGCGAAACAAATTTGAGCGTGAGAAGCCTCACAAAGTTGTGGTTTCTACATTCAGAAATAGGTACTTTTAGTGTGTTCTGCAGGTGGTTTTCTTTACTAATAGCCGGACTTCCACTTTATACTAGGAAATTCTAAGTTGAATTATTCACATTATACTTACAGAGCTGTAGTATGAATGTTGGAGCAGGGTAGAGGTAGGAAAGGCAGTAACATCTTTAAGAGGTTTGTGTAAGGTGTAAGATTAATTTTTATTGAATTCTTCAGCTGAATTTTAATGTCTCATGGGGAACCTAGAGATTCTGAGCTACTTGTTTACCTGTGTGGATATGGAAAACTGTCAAAATTCACAAATCAGGAGATGGGGGGCAATGTCATATATTCACATTCAAGGGCTGCATTTATTAGTGAAATGCTATAGAAAAAGGTTTGAGTTCTTTCCTCATCAGGCTTCACCTTTTGATAGTGTAAAATCACTTTTTTTTTCCTGATCTCTGTTGTAGAACAGTAAGTGTGAAAATTATGTACAAATGAATAAAAATTCTTTTCGTGATTGAACATATCACTGGCTTTTACTTTAGTCCTTTCTACTTTTCTGATTACTGATGTCAACTGTTCAAGCATTTTTCTTGGAAAAGTAGTTGGAAGAGTTTTATGTGTTTTGTGTTTATGTAATTTACAGAACAGCCAGGAGATCCTGCAGCCCCAACGCTGGAGCCAGGCTTTGCTGGGCAGATAATATGAGACTTTTCTGAGGGATATTTTTTGATTAGACTCTCTTTAATATTTTGTGATAAAGTTTCCTTATTGCATGAAACAATATTACAGGGTTTAGGAATGTGTGTTCCGTATGTTCTTTATTGCAGTAAAAATGGGGAGAAAAAAATCATATTAATTGCTTTATGTTATTCCATTCCAGAAATGGGCAAGTTGAGTACTGTAATGGCATGATAGACCACTAGACTTGTGGTTTTTAACAACCCTACCATTTTCATTTTTTTCTTGCTACATCTTAAGCTAAATAGGAAATTCTTCAGATGGAGAGGACCATAATGAGCTATACTTTCACACAATAGGGCCTGAAATGAGTTTGTGGTCTTCCAATACTTTCTTACTATAAATTTAACAGCAAATAATTAAAAGTGCTGCGATTTTAAGATATGTGTGTAATATCCAATAGAGAAATTAATTCTTTTTTATTATGTGGATTCATTTTTGAAGATTCCTTTAAAAACATAATGTAGTTAGTGGTGCTTAGAACAGATCTTTTACCTCCTCTCTAAAATAGAGTTGGTTCTCGTAATTATGATTTTCTTTTCTAATTTCACCATTTTAAGGCCTCATATCTGGGCTTGCCTTTTCAATAATTTTTTCCCAAAAATTTGTAATAAATGAGTTGCTCATTTAACAAAGGAAATAAAGATTTTAACCTATATTTTTCTTTCTCCCATGTGCGTATCATGTTTTAAATATTAACAATTTTCTGTTGAGAGCTCCTCACTACCACATTGATGGCATGGGTAGTGTTACTAATTAGTTTGAAAAAAATCATAATAAGGGAGAGAAAAAAAGAATATTTAACTACCTTTAAGTTGGTCTCTGACTTGATGAAATTTCTCTGAGTGCTGGAGCAGTAACAGAGACTTATTGCTTTGATTTTAGTTTTCTAAGAGTACTGCTTCAGGACATTGGGGAGAAAATTAATGAGAATGGAGGGGACAGGGAGAGAGAATGATCCCAAATTTACCTATGAAGGCCATTTTTCCTTGTCTTTCATGGTAGATTTCAAACTTCATGGTTTTAAAAGTAGACTCAATGAGGCTTGTGGGTCTCCTCCAGCTGAGGAGATTTGATGGCGATCATGAAACAATCTGAAACGAGACAAGTTTTGCTGAACATTGTAAAGCATGTAACACATAAGATTTGAAATTCAGGTGTAACCTGATGCCAAGTGTAACACTGATATGTGCTTATATCAAAGACAGCTTGTTTTAAATTCAAAATCCAAGTAACAATTTTTAACAGTAGAACTTGATATTAAAATGTTGGGAGAGTTTCGGTTATTTATGGTGCAGAATTACTCAGGTTATTCTGTAATCTGTACAATACACTTAAATAAAATAGGGGATATGCAGTCCATTAAGATCTTCTGAAGAAACAATGAAGAAAGAGAATCACTGAAAGCATTAATCTTATTTTGAGAGGTAGGCAGAATCTGGTCATCCTTGTTCAAGAAAAATGGACTTAAATGAGAACAGATGGAAAGAAGTGCAATTATGATGATTAAGCGAACCTATCATATGAGAAAATTTAAAGTGTATTATATAATAGGACCTACTCATTTAGCCAGGTAAAATGAAGACAGAAGCACATGATTCATCTTTGTAAATAAAACCAAGGGTTAAACACAAGGAAGGGAGTGGAGGTTATTGCCAGCATTTGATAAAGTGCTTAAAACCTGGCAGGAATGAATGCGAACTGGATGTGTCAGAAGTCCTTCAGCAGTGTTTTTTAGATGCTGGAAGAATACTCTGATACTGAAAAGAACCAGCTACAGGTGTTCTCAGTTCTTCCCCTTATTTCCAGGCAGGAGGTGCAGCCAGAGTCCCTCTAGCCTGTTGCAGCCTGTGTAAGGAACTTGTCACGTTACAGAGACTGACACAAATTTTAATAATGATACTTGTTTTAGTAAATGTTGTATTTACCCTGCTTTCATATGTCATGGTGGAAGTTGTGGGGAGGGTTTTTGGGCGATTTTAATATTTTTTAAAACCTTGCTAATATAGAAAATATTACATCACTTGAAGAAGTGCTGGTAGGCAGCTGTTAGGGCAAGGGAAAATTACTTGAAGTACAAAAACATACTTTGCATATCTTAATATGTGATAGTGAAAATAAATTGTTGATGCCATTATTATTTTTTAATGCATATTTAATACAAAAGTCTCCAGGAGACTGAAAGCTGTGAATTTAGTTACTGTTCTTAAAATGACAGCATACCTGAAAGGTTGAAAATTAGAGCTCTGTTAAGCAAAATATTTTCAGCCTGTTGGTAAAGAATTCTAATTCATGGTTGCCAAAAGGACACACGTAGAAAATTATAACTTTAAGGACATGAGTAAGCAAGGATCTCTGAAAGGTGAGTCATGTTAAACAAATATGATTACCTCTTTATAAGTGAATGGCAGAAGAGAAAATGCAAGATTTAGTATTTCTCCCTGTCAAAAAAGGTTTTTCTTTTTACCAAAGTTTTATGCAACAGATTTTTGTATAGGCTGTCTGAATAGGGATTGGATGCTTAAGATTTTTAATACTGGTAAGTATCCAGAGTAGCAGGGAATGGGAAGTACATTTTGGTGGATTGTTGAAGAGTAGAATTCTTTGGCTTTCTTTGTTGGGATAATTTCTCTTCAATAATTTAGTTATTGATTCAGTTTCAACCATGTAAAGTAATAAATATTTCAGCTGGTACTAAAGCAAAAAGAGAGTTTAAATGGTAGATGGTTGCAGTTGCTTTACAGGATAATTTCTGATAAATTGAATGGACAGACAAGGGGGTGGAAAATTAAATGCAATAGATTTAAGTGTTAAGTGATGTACCTTGGTCGGTGTATTACACAAGTTAAGTGTAGTTGAACTTGGTATTGAATTAGGTAATAGTCAGGAATAAATGTTCAATGCATGTGATTGACAGGATCAGTGTTAAGTGCTTACTTCATTGTGTAGCAGCAATACAGGCTAATGTGTTCAAATGGACTTCTAATACAAAATTGATCTCATGTTATTAACCAGTTCATAAAAAATAACCATTAGGCTGAGTTTCCCCATTTTGGTCATTAACTTGTAAACATAGAATTATCAAGGAATAAAAGGAGCACATTCAGTGAAGTTGATAAATCTGGGAATATATGGTCTAGAGAGATGGAAATAAAGTAATATGCAGAGAGGTTGAGAGCCCCTGTTAATAGCATCAAACTTGGAGGAAAAACTGTAAATCCTGCTTTGACGATAGAGAGTCTTCGAGGCAGCACTGGAGGGTTTTTTCCTGCTGGCTCTTCAATCATATTAAGTTATTTGACATTCCAAAACTTGACACTGAGTCTTTGGCACCTTCCAGAAGTCCTCAGAAGTGAATCCCAAGAAAAAGACACTGCAGCTATTTCTAATCCCCATAATATAGATGTGGTTAATTTAACGCATGAGTTACCTCACTAAGATTGCTGCAACACCCTGTATATCTTAAGTTAATAGCATGCATATGTGTTTGCAGGATCAGGCTTCACTGATCAGCCTTATATTTTGATATAGCTAATAACCCCTTCTGTGAGTTGGGTGGAATTTTCCCTGTCTCCCGTGAAATTTGACGTGCATTAGAAAGTCAGGAGTTACTGCTCTGTGACCATTCTTTCTTCTGCTGATAAAAATGTAGACTCTTTTTAAAGTGGGGGTCTTTCTCATCAATCTATTCCATTTGCCAGCCTTTGTTTCACATAATATGCATGGCTTTGACAGATTCTGACACTTGACAAAGAGGATGGCTTTGACTGAGGTGCTGGTCCAGCCTCCCATGCAGCTGGGGAGGTGGCCACTGGCCCTGTGGTCAGTGGGAAGAGTGTAAATCAAACCTGGCCAAAGCTGACCTGTGATTTATTGCTGGGAATTGCAAAGAACTTTTGAACTCAAAAGAGGTTGTTTTGTCTTCATATCTATCTAAAAATCTGGGAGTGACCATTTGAAAAGGGTTGTAAACCCACCATGCAAAGCATCATGATCCCAGTCAAACTGTGCTGACCATTACCAAGAAATTACAAGTACAAATGACAAGACATTTGCTGCAGCTATAGGCACCATTATTCCAATTAATGTATGTATTTCCTTTTAAACATTGTTTGCATACCTGCATCCCTTGTATGTTATATATTATTCAGTTCTATATAGCAGGAACATATGATGAGATAAGATCTTGAGGGTAGGATTGTCAAAATAATGAGTGTTTGCATATGTAGCTGAACATAAAAGAGGATGTGGCTGCACAATATCTGAAAATCAGATCCTTAATAATTTCTTTATCCATGTGAGATACAAAGGTGTTTCGAGCTGAGCTGTTGGCACTATCAATGGGAATTCTTTGTAGGTCTTTTCTGTCTTATTTAACCTTTATTTAAGACTATCCATAATCAAGCAATTCTTGTGTCTTACTTTTGTGTCTGTAATCTGTTCTTCACTGTTCTCTCAGGGATTACTGATCATTGCAGAGTAACAGCAAAACAGTGTCGTGAACAAAAGCTGCTGGCATATCTCAATGTGTAGCTTAAACACACTGTTAATTTTTAAATTTTTTTTGTAGTTGGTGCTGCATTCATTACGGAATGCATTTCTCCTATTTAGATTAGGATAATTTTTATAACACTTTAAGAAGGAATTCTTAGAATTTTTTTTTAAATACAGCTAGTATATTCAGTGACAAGGGTAAATATTGTAAGCATGTAAACTTGCCATTTAGCCTTGATTTTTCAACCACATTTTACTGTCCACTGGCAGAAAAACAAGCAAAGTGCATCATGGCATGGCTTTATTGTACCACTGCTCAGCAATTTTTATATATTGTTTCCTTTTATAATTTGAGACATGATAATGATTTTTGCAATAATTTTTTTCATAAGTATTCTTACTGATGGATGATGCATTTATTTAAGCATCAGTGGACAAATAAAGTCATCCACGGATGACTAACAACCTTGAATAAATATCATTTCACTCAGCAGCTATCCATAGTACCTTAGCAATGCAATTACATGCCAGGACCTATTATCCCAATTAATGGACTGTTTTATATTCACTGTGCATTATACTTGAAACTCTTCAGAGGCCTGGCCTTCACTTAGCCAGAGGCAAAAAAGGAATGTATAACAAATCACCAGAAAAAGGCTTTCATTTACTTTCCAAGATACGTAGTATGTAATTATACTTAAAGCATAACAAGGATGGTCTCAGAAATGCCCTTTGATTTAAGTTACAGTAAAACTATATATTAAACCCACAATTATTAAATATAGCTATCTTGTTTTCCAAGACTACTTTTGCTAACAGCAAAAGTAGATATTTGGCTATCCTCTTCCTGCATTGTCTTTTTTACAATTATTTTGCCAAAGGCTAAGTCTGAGGGTTATTTTTGAGATTCATATTGCTTTTCTCTTTCTAAGCATATGAAATAAGAGCATCAATTCCTGGAGATGCTGCATTTGCTGGATGGGTGAGCAAATAAAATAGTCTGCTATGAAGTACGCAGTGCACTGTTGCGTGGCTGCTTTGTAAAATGCCAGCCCTGGGCTGTCTTTCAAAGGGTTGGAATTTGACCACTGGAGTTTCCCTCTACTCCCTCTGGTGGCTTCCAAAGCTGCAGTTCTAAAGCTATAAAATAAAGCACAGTTGTATTTCTTCTCCTCATTGTAAGGAGCATTGATTGCTTCTCATTGTATATTATAGCAAAGGGGCAGTCTATTACATGAATTTATTGCATTTTCTTCATGATAATTACTGGAAGTTATTGAACAAGGCAGGGAGTTATCACCAGTAAGTTCCTGCTATAGCTGAGGAAGCAAATCCACAAATATTTAGTGGATCTAAAGCTGTAAACAACACATCCTGTTTACAGTGTGGTAGGAATTTACAACTTACAGTGCATCTGAGGATTTTTTAGGAATAGTGCTCCAACTACTACAAACTCAGGCTTGAAATATGAACTGCAGTAAAAAATTGTCTTACGTTGTATTGTGCAGATACCTTTTGTTGAGCCATTAGACAGCAGTTAAAACGACCACTAGATTCACCATTTCCCTTATTCAAGAATGACATTACTATTTCATGAGCAGCTGGTTAGGGAGTCTCATGAAATCTGCATTCATACATTAACGCAGGATTGCTCTCTTTACATTCGGAAGAGGAATCTATCAATGGGAAAAATCAATAATGTAAGTGTCCCAACAGGTCTGCGGATTCCTGTAAAATACAGTCACTGAGTCATCTTTCTGTAATTTCTTTTCACAAATAGTTTTTCCAGTCCTAGTTCAGTAGTAGCCAGAGGATCACTAGGAAAGAGGATAGCTGTCAGCCAGAACAACCGCAGAGCGCCCTTCCCGGATTTCCTGGGTGGGCCTTATTGCCCAAAACAGCCCATCCAGAGCTCGATGTGTCCTTGTCACACCACATAATGTCAGCCATGGGGAATGCAGAGAGATGGCCCAGAGCTGCTGCAGCTGCCCTTGGATGTCTGGCTCCTGCGAGCCTCAAGGAAAAGAGGGTGAGAAGGTGTCTGCTGCCCGCTGGTTACAGCTGGAACTTACAGTGGCAGCTCAGCATGATGTTAAAAGATAAATGCCAACAAATGCAAGTGTGTGAATTCCTATTTTTCTAATAGCTTCTTCTTTCCCTGAAAGAAAAGGGGGCTTCATGTATGAGATGGTTTCAGGCCCTGCTGCTCTCGCCTCCTTTCTGTCACAGATCCTGAGGTATCAGTGAGTACAGTGCTTGGGATAGCCACAGTATTTAGATTTATTTCCAAGTTCAAACAACTCTCAGATTCACACCTGGATGCATTCCATTCTAACCATGAATAGAATCACCTCTCAAGCCACCTCTCTAATATGGTCATCATATAATTATTTCATAAGTATAAAGCAATTATTTATGAAAATATGCAGAAAAGGTGTTTTTACTGACTTCAAGTGCTGAAAGTCCTAGATTTTTACTTATAATGCTTTTAAGACCTGAGAGGGGGTTTGTTAACATACAAGTCCACTGGGTACTAATGCATTTAAAGAGCAGGCCAGCTGTCCCACCAAAGGAATGCTACAGGTGTAATCGAAATGCATATTTATTTAAAGATGGAAGATAAAAGCCAAAAAGAGTTAAGATGAAGCCAAAAAAGTTAAAATAAAAGCCAGTAAGTTTAGCACTTTATATATGAACAAACTAGTACAGAAGAAATAAAAAGCTAGCACGTATATTAACTCCAATTAAATGTTGATGACTTTGATAAATGCTGCAGTCTCAATAAATATAAGTGATCTTCACATTACTCTTCATTTATTGACACCCTCATACTATTTTAAAGAAGATTCATCTTCCACCAAAGACTTTTATTGCTATAATATTTCACAACTGACTAGCCAATTTCTTCCATTATCTTAATATTCACAGTTAAAATAAAGAACTAACATTATCCCTGATGGCTATCTCTGTCATATACAAAGACAGTGAGGAGAAAAACATAACCTCAGAAGGAAAATTCCTGGCCATTATTCACTGTTTCTTACTTCAGTTTCAAATATCACACTGAAATAGGCTCGGAAATATTTTTTTTTTCTTCTGACCTATTTTTCTTGTTTTCTCATCAGTCTTTTTGCATTTTGAAGGCAGAAGCTGTAGATGTCCTTTTTAGAGTGTTTAAAGTAGTTTTTAAATTTTTACTCCCTACGTAGAACAATTTAATCACTTTCATTTCTACCGTTTTATCGAGAGAATAACATTTTACAAAACTAAATAAATAATTTTTTCCTAGTTCATTGTGGAGCTGAAACAAAAATTTAGGAAGTAATCTGTGGCAACCGTGACAGAATTGGACTGGAGAGTTGGCCTCTCTGTTTTAGCCACCAGCTAGAGAAGAAAGGAAAAGGAGAACAATGTGATAAGCCTTTTGATTCTGTTTCTGTGTTTAAATAGTGCCCTTCTGCCAGGAGAAATGGGAGGAGTCAGCCCTTAGCGACTGGCTCCTGCATTGCTGTGAGGACAAGTGCCCTTGATATGTACTCTGATTGTGGCTGAAGTTCTGCAGGATCATAAATGTCATCCCTTCTTCCTGTCTTGCAGCAATTCATTGCTTTCCAAGTGTCTTAGTTATGACTATCCAGGCAGCAAATATATTTTGGTTGTCTGTAAGTATTAATTACAGAGCACCACACATGATAAGAATATTTAGTATCTCTAATGTTGGTAATTGTCCAGCAGAAAAAATTCAGTAATAACAGCAGAAATATAAAATCTGGGGGGAAGGAATGTACCTCTAAATAAATACTGATTTACTTTCTCCCTCCCACAGTATTAACAGTATTATTGATAGAGAAGGAATGGCAGTCTCCTGTCCAGAATTTGCTGGTGACTTACAGAGCAATGAACATCCTTCTAGGCCCCTACAATCTCATGATGTTGAGAAACATATAGATAAAGAATGCATCTGATAAGAATTACATATTACTACATTACAGAATTAGTATTAAGTTATTCAGTGTCTATTTCTCTGCTATACCTCAGAATAACAGGAAGGTTGGGTATTTGGTTGGGTTTGCTTGAAATTGCGTAAAAAATATTCATTCTATGTGGATGAACACAGCTTTTCTTTGGTGCCATTTAGTTATCACAATAAGACATTTCCAAGAGGGTGGTATTGTAAGATAGTTCTTTTATGGATCATTTTGAGGCCAGTGGGGCATGTGTTATCTCACTTTAACACACACCTTTTGGTTTGTTGTTTTTGTTTTTGTTTTTGTTTTTTTTAATTTAAGTAAATGATGTTTCCAGTCCAACAGCTTTTTTGTGTACAGAACAAACTGAAGAAGGTGAATAATGTGACCATGGGAATCTTCTAATTCAAAAAGAAATGTTTCTTAATTAGAGATAATGGTAGAAGCTTGGCAGGCATGCTCACTGTATAAGCAAACATCAGTAGCCCTACTGTGCTTGTATAGAGAAAGGGCTGTAACACCCTGCTCCTACTCAGCTCATTGACTTTTCCCAGTGACTTCTTCAAACTACCTTTTCCAAACCTTCTAATTTTTTTTTTTTTTAACATCTATGTACACTAAGGTGTGGAATTTGAGGCTTCCTAAATTTCAGTTAAAATTGAAGAAGCTGTCCCCTCATGAGGGGACTGCAACTGTATAGCCTGCCTGTAAACATTTATTTAAAGCAGAGAAAACAAAGCAGCAGGTGCTGTGCTGCTGAGAAATTAGCCTTGCCTCAGGGTTCCCACAAAGACACGGGCAGCAGTGGGGATGAGCTGAGTTTTAGTCCCGGGTTGCTCTGAGAGCTGGGGTACAGCTTTGTCTTCACTTGCTCTAACATAATTCTGCTCTAGAACTGCCCAGAGAAATTTTTGTTTCTCCATTCACCTTCTACTTAACAGTAGAACAACTGCTGTTGCAAATAACATGTTCAGGAATGGCATCTGTTTTTCCTTCTTGGAGCGGCACCATTCTTGTTTAACCATGATGGAATTGCAGCTTATCCACAACTCTGCTGCAGAGCTCATTCATCATCCCAGCCGCTGGTTCTGACTCTATCACTCCTCAACACGTGTCCTTTTTTTTTGGATCTTCCTCATCAGATATAAAACTTTATCTTCCTTTCTATCCCCTCTCTTAATCAGCTACAAGGATGTCAACTTTTGCCTCCTATCGGGCTGCCCAGCCCTGTGTTTGCCTTTGTGCTGGCTGTGCAACCTGGGGAGGAGCTTTGTCTGCAAACATCTTCCCAGCCACGTTGTTATTCTGCCTCAGCCCCACAGTGCTCTCTTTCATGCTGTCCCAAAAAACTTCTCAGCGCTTTGCTCCTGGTATTCTGAACCCATCACCTACTCTTTTGGTCTCATTTCTCCTGTGACTGTTTGGTATGTTTTGTCTCATATTCAGAGCAGAGATTCTTCCCCCAAGTGGAAATAAAAATATCATAGTTTTTATGGGTTTCCTGTTGGGAATTGCTAACTTCTTGTGAGGTTTATAAACTGTAATCACAATCAGTGGAACTTGTAAATTGTGTAAAAAAATAGGTATGTACAGTAGAATATAACATACACTTGTGATTACCATTATAAATGACGTATTTCTTTGCAACACTTGAATTATCATTTCTCCACTTTATTTTAGTATTTCCTTATTATAATCAGTCAGAGGTTCAAAGCAGAAAAATGTGAACTATTGTAAAAGGAAATTCAGGCTGTGAGTGGGTGCCTCCCTTGTTAGTGCTTCTTTTAACTACTCTGATTTGTTCTGAGTACAAATGACTTTGAAAATATTCCTTCCACTTGGCCGTTCCATAGTAGTGAATTGCACATCAGCCTTCAAATTATAAGGAAAATAATGAAAAGGAAGATACAATGATCACAGAAACAACAATGCTTTAATATATTTTTTAGATACAGCTACAGTCCTAGTCAAAATCTCTTACCATCAAAATTCTCACTTCAGAAAGAAAAATTAACAAAAATAGAAGTGACTGCACATAAAAAATTTATTGCGTAAGATATATTCATCACTGGATAAAGCAGCTGAACCCAGTATTAATAAAGATTGCTATTCATTTTTTGAATTTGTATGATTGACCACTTAAAGAAATTACTAGTGCTATAGAAAGTCTTGTGACTAAAAGGGAAAAGTCATTTAGTTCAGGGAGGTCTTGTCGGCCTCATAAAATAACTGTTGATTATAATTATACAGTAATCTCTGAAAAATTCTCTTGAGAATTAGAGAGAAAATGAACAGGGAAAAAAATTACCTCCAACTGATACACATTACCGATATCAAGAACATACTTTTGCAACTTATTGCATGCTGTGAGAAGCTTTCCAAAGCTTGTTTCTCTTGTTAACCTCTCATTTAATCTGTCTAGTTACTTATACTATGTAAGGCAGAAAAAGTGCATTTTCAAAGTCACTTGAATAAACTAGCCAAACTATTTTTGTTTCCTTAATTGTCACGCTCTAAAAAAAAAACAGTTTTATGAGAGTGCTTAGCCCTAAGATAAGGAGCATAAGAACAGATCTGAACTTCTCCAGCATCAGACAGTAATTGTTTCTGTGACTTACAGTGTCAATTTTCCACTCTCAGCATTACTATCGTGAGGGAAATACTACAGGTATAACAATTGCACGTAATTTTTAGCATGTTACGAATTTGCTGCTTTGCCCTACTGCTTTACAGAACAATAACCAGAAGGGCAAACTTCTTTTTGTTCTGGTTTAACACAGAAGCAATTTTTCCAGTTTTGACCTGGAAAATTTGCAGTCATATTGAAAATCCTACTAGGAAATGGTCACCTCCTCCTGGTCTGTGTTAGCTGTACTGGCACGTGGAAGGCCACGTGCCTCATTTCTCACTATAGAATGTGTTTTAAAGGGAATGAACACAGTGAACACTGAAAGATACCACTGTCTAGTGAGTTGTTGGAATGTCAGGGTAATATAAGGCACATCTGGAACAGTATAAAAATCTCGTGTGTTTCTTTCAGAACTAAATCTATGGTGAAGAACCATGGACACATTTAAAGTATTTCACATTATCAGAGGCGTCCTAATCCTGCTAGCCTGTAGAATTCCCCAAACTTATAAAAACACAGCCCATTTAAAGCAATGAAACTTCCCATTCATTTTTTAGCCTGAAGGATTGTGTAAGCACAGCAAAATGCATATTGATGTTGATATTTAAATTAATTTTTAGTATCTGTTTTAAGAGCTATTAAATGAATGGCATTCCAGGAAGGCATTACTGTATCTCTCAGTTAGAGAAGAGGTCAGGGGTGTCAGGTCTCTAGCAACTAGAAACTTCTTTTTTTTTTTAAGAAATTGAAACTACCTGGAGAGCTGTTGCCCAATCCTTCTAAGCAGGGTGCTCTGTGTGGGGAATCCCACAGATGATACCTCTTAAAGGCAGTAATAAGAAGTTCCAAGCTTGATTGGAGTCTCTGTTATTTCTCTGATGTGAAATCCCAGTGGAGTTCACCTGGAGACACTTCATACTTCTATACAAACTTCAGTTTTGACACCACTGACCTCAGGACAGCAATTGTGAGGATGAATCCGGCCACTTTGTTCAGACCCACTGTGATTTCTAAAGGGAACAAAGAGCTCCAGAAAATTAAGTCTTCTGTTAGAAAATTTTCTAAAATTAAATATCTCTACTGTTTTTCAAACATCTTGTACGTGTTTATATTGTGAATCATGGTTACCTGTATCTATAGAAGATCTATATGAAACTACTGGAATTATCTATGCATTTTATCTATGGGGAAAGCCTGCACCGAAATCCAATATTAAAGAGTAAAGAAGATGTGTATATCTAAAAATGCACAAGTCTAAAAATGTTTTAGTCCTTTTTAGAGGTCAAGAGTGATTGGCCACAAACCAAAAAATAGCTAGAAACAAACTAAGATTCACCAGCACCAGACTGATTTGCTAGAGGTGAATTTGCATGTGTTACACGTGTCCAGATGTTCTTTTCAGCTCATTACTGGCAAACAGTCCAAGTTGTCTAAATCACATTTAATATTCAGCAGTTTGTGGCAGTAGTTTGTGGCCAAATATATATGTGTATATATATATATATCTTGCAAATCTTCCTGGTATTCTCTATATAATTAAAATTGGTTTTGTACATGACCTTAATAGTATTTTAAAAGGGTAGGAGAGAAAAACATAACTTGATAGTGAGCTATTACTCACAAATTAAAAAGCTAGTGCATGTAAACTTCCTGCTTTCATCTCCAAAAGATACTGGCCACACAGATTAAAGGTGGGGTTTCTATGGATATTATGAAGCCACTTTTTCGACGTGGCCCTTCATGGTTAGCGTGAGTTCTCAGTGTGGATAACTTCTCGACCTTAATAGTCATTGCCAGCAGTTTAAATGGAGTTTCTAGGATGGACAGTGAGTTTGGGCAGCAGTCTGAGAGTATTTTGATTCTTTCCTTGGCATAACCATCTTGTGACAGTATCAGCAAGAGCACTCCATTGGAAGAGCACTGACAGCTCGAGAGGACTCAAATGCTCATGGCCTGTGTGGAGACTGCTCGACCTCAGCAGCTCTTACCAGAGCTCTGCAGTGGGAACATCATGTGCTTTGAGAGATCTCTAGCTTTATCAAAGCTGTTGTTTCCAGTACACACAATCCACAGTATCTGTTTCCTTGGAAGGCACATTCTGTTGTCCCTTTTCCAGTTATTCTTCAGTGGTGTCTGTGGAAGGTAATGGACAGAACATTGCACCAGGTCTCAGAGGACTTCTTTGTGCCTTGGCTGGGGATACTGATACTTACCTCTTGCAAAGTCCTTTGATTTATGGAAGAGTAAACTTCCAAATAATGGATAGCTGTTACCATTTTGCTACCATTACTCAGTGAGGGGATGAAGTTCCTGATACTGAATTCAAAAATATTTAGCAAATTTTAGTGCACTTTAAGAATATGATTTTCTATTTACTTTGGAAATTCTCTACAATGTCTCATGCAGTATAAGAATAACACAGTGTGTATTAAAAGTATGGAGGTAGCTATTGTTAACATCTCAATGAATGTATGAACATATTGTGAGATAGTTTTTAATCAACTTAGCATTTTTTGATCATTTTGTGAACTCACCTTATGCTATAAAGGGAGATGGATCGTATGTGACGTTTGTGAGAGGTAAGAGATTGACACAGTGGCTCAGACTGTTGGTCTAAACACATCTTTAGTCAGCATTGTGTTACTCCTTAAAACTGACATCCTCTTGATGCCTTTGAGACAGATGTCCAGTACTGAACTAGACAGAAGTGCAATTAATATTGAACAAATATAGGGGTTGCACTTTGCCTGTTTGTTGATTCAACCTGCTTCTCTAGAACAAATTATTTGAATTTCTACTGCATTAGCAACAGCAGACTGTTTGGAAAGAGATTTTGAGGTCAGACATGCCACCTGGCAAATGGTGAAGTTTGTCAGGAAAACACATCAAAATTGCAGAGAATTCTTTTAATGAGGACATAGAATCATAGAATCTAAAAGCACTCTTGTTTTATTTATTTAATATTATGTTGTTGTTTATTTCCTATAATGTTTAAATAAGAATAGCTAGCATTCATTTCAAAGGGAAAAAATATATTTTTCCTGTAATTTTCAGTTCAATAAGCTTAATATTAGAGCCTAAGTGCAGTCGTACTGAAATCTGTAAAGAGCTCCTAGGTAAAAGAGCTTTTTTCTTATGGCCAGTGAGCCATCCTATCCCCTTCTGTGTACAAGATATGAAGATACTGTCTCTAGGGCTGTCCAGCAAATGAAACCTTTGGCAGGGAAGCAGATATTCTGCTCTGAGTTTATTGCTCTGGAGTTGTGAACTTCCCAGCCCCGCAGTGCTACTGCAGAGGACCAAGAAAGTTACACTCTGAGTAGAGGCTGCATATATCATTCACTGTCTGGACTTCTACAGGAATATTAGATATACTTTCTCAGTGAGAATGTCTGGATATGTGTTGATTTATGCCCCTTTTCACCTACAGCCAAGTTTATTTTCTCTGAATTCTGATTTAGGAATATTTTTGTATCTGCACAGAGTGAAATACATAAATATAGTTTTGGTTATGCAGTTTTAACGACATTTTTCTACAGAAAATAAGAAGATATGCTGTTTATGAGCATCTGTTACTTCTGGAATCAGCTTGGTAAAGGACATTTTGTGTTTAGTAATCCAGCAATTCCTGTAGTTAAACTTTCAGAAAAACATAGTTATTTTTTCCATGCAAATAAAGCAGTGAAGGGGTTTTTTGTCAAAACATGATTGTTTGTTATTACTTCTACAAGATATATAGTCTTGTTTTGGTCATGATTGCTCATGCAACCATATGGGAGTTTGTTCATATTCTAGTTGAGCTAAAATCTGTTGCCATGTGTTTGACTACTCATAGTAATTTTTTTAAGGCTTGTCTATTTTTCACAGCTAAATTTAAGCTAAATTTGTTGTTTTTCTTTTTATAAAGTGGAAATTATGAAGTCAGATGTTTACTGTTTAGGACAGTAAACAACAGAGAAGTTAGTTACTTTGTGGTTTTGCTTCTCTCTAACAAAGTTCTTGAATAATAACGTCCTAAAATTATTTTTAGGTGGGAAATTTATCATTATTATTATTATTATTATCATCATCATCATCATCATGCTGAAAGCCACTGGTAATGTAGGCAGCTAATGATAAAACTGATATCAAGGCTTAAATATCCCACAGTCATTGAATTTCCCATTCTTGAAATAAACAGCTGATTTCTCACATGCCCTTCAACCTGTCTGAGCCTTATGGAGAGGCAAGCAGGGGTCCACAGAGATATATGGAAGGCTTTAAGGGACAGAGTATTTACAGCAATGCAAGGGTCAGACTTGCTGATGGTTCCACGCTGTGGAAGAGGAGGTATACACTAGGATCATGATGAAATTCAGCTCTTTCTCTGCCTTTTTTTTTGTTGTTGTTTCTCTCCTTTGTGTGTGTGTGCAAGTGTGTGAACGTCCTTTTAAGATTGCTGTATTAGATGAATCAGTCAATTCAGCAGTGGGGAAAAACTGCTCAATTCTTGGTATTTTTTGTTTGCTTCCTAGGAGCTACCTAACAACACCCTGTAGCAGACACACCAATTTTAGAGGTACATTGACTTCATTTACCAGCTGTTCTCTAAGAATAAATTTCGACTTTTAAAATTTAGTTTTGTTTACTTGTATTCTTACTTACATGTATATGAAAGAAGAGCTTTGTTCTAAGCAATCTATTGTTGTTCTGATACATCGCTGCTGCTCAACAAATCTGGTAGAGTTGTGTGAGGGCTTTGTGTGGCACGTAGGCACCCAGTTGGAAGAGCCTGTCTGTGTGGGAGTGTTGTAGTGCTCATACTCATTAGTTTCCTTTGCAATTCAATGAGCTCAGTTAGACTGAAAATAAGTCTGTCAAACAAAACATGAAACCGGTGACTGACTGAGAAACAGTTTGAAGGAAGGAAGGCAGAAAAAATGATGTAAATTCCCGATAAGCTACCAAGCTGACTATATTACCCCTGATCTGCCACATAACGATGTAGTATCATAGTTCTCTGTTCTTTTATAGGCCTAGGATGAGACAAAAGCATTCCAAGCAAACTAAAATTATAAGTAGTGAACACAACTTTGAAAATTATATGAATGGAACAGAAGGATAAAAATAAACACTAAAACAAACAAAAAACTGAGGACCAGATCTTTAGCTGTCAGGAGTCTTGGGATCTAGTGAGTGCTGCTTCTGAGAACAGAGGGTGCTTTGAAGTTTAAATTTATTCAGGTCTTATAGAAATGTGTGTCAAGAGATTATACAGATATTCCTGTATTAAGCAGCACTGCTGTAGATGCTGGTTCTTCCATACCCTCATGGACCCCAAACCAGTTGGAGAGGAGTTACACCTTACTGTCAGTGCCCTACTTCATGAATTGCAAAATCCACTTATTCTGACCAGTCCTGCTTGGGATTTTTGGAGGAGTCAGTTTTTCCAGTTAGAAGAAAATAATTTTGAAGAGACATGAGGGGGGTTTGTTTCTAAGGTTGTTTCTATTTAGCTATTGGAGAAATTTAGCCCAAAATTAAATATCAGGAAGTCAGGTTTGTACATACAAAAAGTGTTATTGTTGCAATGCTTTCAGCTGAATTTTCTCTCTTTTTTTATTTCAATTAATCTTCCTGTCCTCGACACCTTTGGAAGCACAGGGGGCTCCAAGCATTGGTAACAATAAGAAATCACAAGTTAATGACAAAACTATCCCTGCTAGTCATTGCAGCTCCACTACACAATCCCTTGACTTTTCTGCCACAGACTTGTCATGAAAAGCACTGGAGGGCAATTGACCATTGTGATTTTTTACAGCATGTCACAACTGCAGAAACATCTGTGCACATAGACCATATTAAAAATTGGCTGACAAGACCATAAATCATTGAAGTGCTAAACCTTGAAATATCAGTTTTGCAGTCAGTCATTAAACAAAACTCATAATCTATGAAATTATACATTCCAGTCTAAAATGCAATATTTCACCTCACATATATAAAGCTAGGTACTCACCATTCCTTCTCTTTTGCAAAACTCAAGGCTCGTCAACAAAGATATTTCTGTCAGGGTGAATAAAGGGGCTCTATCCATCATTCTCTTGCCAGAAACAGATACATTCCCAGTTAAACCTTATTTTTCTTATACAGATTGTCAAATCTAAGGGACACAGTCTTTGTTCTGCTAATGAGTCCCAAGAATATCAGTAATAAGTCTGTACAAGGATGGTGTGCAAAATATTTTCACAGGAACACGTTCACAAGCTACATATTTCATTGTGATAGAGGACCACGTTTGAGCCTGTGCTCAAGGCCACATTCATCCCACTGCTCACATCCTTTACCTGTCATTGACATCCTCCAGTCTACAGAACAACTCCACTAGTACACTCCTGGAGAAAAATTGGGTACAACCTCTGGTTAAGAAAATATTTGAGTCCATATTTCCAGGCTGATCATCTTGTACCTGGCTTTGCTGTCCTCTGTTATCTTTTCTGCCCTTGAGTCAATGTCCTATCAGTGCTCAAAATGAAAGGTCTGGAGGAACTCTTTCCAAAAAATGTATTTTGATGTTATCTGCCACAGGACCAGGTCACATCAGTATCCCAGTTTCAATGGGATCACTCTCTATACAAGGGCAACATGATTTTAAGGAACGACGTCCCTCTAATGCTTGTGACATGGATGTGAAATATGTCATCCATAAGTTATATACAATACATTGAATGTACATTTTTGTACACAAGACAATCTGTGCCTATTAATATATATTCGTATTTTCATGAAGTACAAAATTATCAAACAAATATTTTTGCTAAAGCTTTTATTTTTCCCAAATGTGTTGTCTAGTTCAAGCCTAGTTAGCTACCCAGAGGTAATAACCCATAGTCTGACTGTACCATACAAACTGGAAAATTGTTAACTAATTTAATTAGTAAAAAGCTGTAACTGCTTCTTGCATCTCATCTCACATGTCACAGCTGAAGCCATTTTAAACAGAAATTACCTATTTGCATATTTTAACTGGAACTTCACCTCTGGAAAACAGGATTCAGTTTTGGGTTGGGTGTCAGAAGATATCGTTCTGAAACAAGAAATGTAGAGAGAATATCTGAGTAACTCTGCAGACTTTCCATCCTGGCCTGAACATCCCAAGTGATTTGACAGTGTGACTGTGGGTCAGTTCAGTGCTCAGTTGAAGAGAAACTCACTGGAAGCTTTGTATGAGGTTTAGGGTTGTAACATCAGGAGATGAACTTACAAGGGAGTTGACTCAGCCTCCACCTGTGCTTCTCAAGCATTACTGTTACTTGGAGGATTTCCTGAATTTCATGAAACTAAGCAATTATTTCTGTTACTGCAAGGATCTTGAGAGAAAATAATTGGTTTACGTGTAGGCAACCTTCTCCTTTTCTTCCCTCTGTTACTGTTCCCCTTTCCCCACTTCAGATAGATGAGCTGCAAAGCATAATTTTACATGAATAGACTAAAGAGGAGAGAAAATTTCTGTAAGACATTTGTCTTGCCTCCAGGGCAGAGGGTTTGGGCAGTGTAAGAGCTGGGATTCTCAATAGATGCAGTCAGCAAGTTTCAGAACACCTGAAACTTTTCACTACTAAAGCTATGTTAAGCTAAATATGTTCTTCAAATTCCAACATGCACTACCTAGTTTTTGGTGTTTTTTCTATTAAATATAGTCTTGTGCTGTTATGGACCCTATACTTTCATTTCATCTTGTATATAGTGGTACTGAAAGAAGTGGAGGGAAAATTATTTCACTGCCTTTATAAATTTAGCCTTTTTGATGGGATATCCAAGCTTAGATATAGTTTGTTAATGGGAATGAGGCATATTTTCAGAAGGGAAATTTTTCACTCTTTAGACAGCAATCTCACTGTTGCATTCATTACGTGATGCCTCAAATTGTTCCCTAAGTAAGAATAACTGATGCTGATAAATCTAATATACTAATAAATCAAATAAAGACTGGTAGAGAAGAAAATGCATATTCTCAAATGTTTTCTACTTAATAAACTAAAAGGAAAATGATAGCATAAACTTAAAATAAATGAGATTGCATTAGTACTTCTGCAAGATTCATTGGAGGAACTTCTATATTCTTACATATTTTTAAAAAACCCTTATAATCTCTGGTCATAATCCTGGTTAAAAACCTGATTATTGCTGCATACCAGTTCTGTATCACAGATTTTTTGTGCTCTGGTTGTTTGTTTTAACCTCAAATTGTAGATTTACACATAAAATAAGTAGTGGAGTATTTCTGAATCACTTGCATACTGCCATAGATTTTAATGTCCTGAATTAATAGGAGAGAGGTGTCTGACATGATAAAACAAAAAATAAATCACTGCAGTGCATTCAGATTAGCTGCATGTTTCCATGAGGCAGAACAAAGTTAACAGGTATCTGTCATGAAAGTAAACTGTCTCTTTGTTGATCCACCAGCTAGGTTAAAATACAGGAAAAATGAATATACATGGCATTCATGGAGTGCGTTTCATCTTGACGGACTTTATAATCATAATGTGAAGAGACTCCTAGAAATAGGAGGGTGATCAAAGCTGTTCAAGGGGGTATTCCGTCAACATCTGAGTTCTATTAAACCTTGATAACTGAATGTACTTATCGCTCATCCTAATTATTCTTTGTTGTATGGGTAGTTCCTGTTTTAAAAGCAGTTTGAACATGGAGACAAAAAGTGAAAGGATGGTAGGCAGGATCATGTTCAAAGAGCTCAGGAGCTCACACACTGTCCACCTTCCTGCTGAGAAAGGTTAAGGTTCAGCCAGGCAGCTCAGAGATTTTTATTGTGGGGTCTTGAAAACCTCCAAGGACAGAAACTGCACAAGCTCTTCGGGCCCCCATTCTCCTCCTCGACTGTCAATCCCATGCCCTGAATCTGTCAACTGATCTTACCTTTCCTGCTTTCAACTGATGGAAAATTCAGACTGAGAGCGATGTGATGAACCTTGTTCTGCTTTGTTTTGTGAGTAGGTTTATATACTATGCAGAATAAATGCATGAGCTTTCATTAATTAGAGTACTCCACAGGGAACTGGGGAGTTGTTTGTTTCCAAAAAGATAGATAAAAGCTGAAAATCTGTAGCTAGAGCCTTTGACAGCTGGCTAGAGCCCAGAGACAGCTGGCTCTGGCAAGGGGATTTTGGGTGTTGGAAAAGGTGTCCCTTCCTTTAATTTCTTTAAGGTAGAGGCTTTAGTGGTCAAGTTGTCTGAATTTTAAATACGTATTCAACACAGCTTATGTTGTCCCAGCACGTTTTACTAGATAGCATTTTCTGCTCTTCCTCACTCTAGAATTTGTCGTTCTTTCAGACTGCAGACAACTTCAGTAGTCAGAGGTCTCTGCGAAAATGCTCTGAAGTACAATTATTGACAATATTGATGTTTTAATTGTTCTCATTAAGTACTTAACACTTTGCTGCATTAAGAAAGTGTGGAAAGCTCTAAGGCATTTTTTTTCAGACTTTTCAGACTTAAAAAAACCAGTCTATTAACACTTGGTTCCAAACTGAATGTTCCCCTCATAATAAGAAATGTCATTTAAATATATGCGTACTTTCATGTGCATATACATATACACACACAAATAATATTTAAAACTAAACAGATAAAAAATACTTAGGGTTTCATCAGTCCCTTGAAGAAGGCTGTAATATGTGTTAAGGGTTGTTTGAAAGCAGTTTTGATTTTTTTGCAAGTCATAGCTATTTGTTCTGGTTCACTTCAGTCTAAGGAGCAGCTCTCAGCATATCCAGGGTTGTTCGCTTCTTCACCTCTATCACAAGTGTTGTCTCTTTGTGGTTCAGTTGCAAATTTGGGTATTCTTACACTTTAAAAAATTTCCTACAGATGTTTTATATATTCCTATATTCACTTTGAGCGATTTGAACACATGACAGACAGGTAGCACACTTGGTTGGAGAAGCTCACACTATTCTTAATAAGTACCTCCACAAATAGCCCTCCTGTGTGTGCTTGTGGACACATGTCCTGTATTGTGTGTCTACAACAAATTAGTTGTGATGGGAGGTTCTAGGAGAACCAAATTTCCTGACAGTGTGATTCTGCCCTCAGTGCCACCATCATGAATTAGTTTTCCTAGGTGGAATTCAAATAGTGAACATCATACTATGCAGCATATTGTAGTCAAAACATATAAACCCCATGAATGGTAGGTGTACTTGTGTGGCACCTGACTTCACTCAACACCGAGAGCTATAGTCATTCTGTGATGGACAAAACAAATCCATAAATTTAGTGCATACTGCAGTGTTGCCTTCCCTTGGTTTGTGATTATCATCTGCAAATAACATTTCTGCTAAGCACCCAGTTAATTACCCCTACATGACTTACAGATTATCAAGGTTTAAAGAGAAAATGGACAATACAGTGATGAAAATTATGCTGTGCTGGCAAAGATGGATGAGGTGACCTAAAAAGATCTTTTACATTTCTAACTACACTGATCCTGTGAATTATATATTTAAATCTAAGCAAAAATATGAAAGCAGTAACCGAAGAAGTTAATGTAACATTCTTGTTCCATTAAAAACTACCTTATTTTGTTAATCTTTTCCCCAGAGCAGAATAGAAAAGCATATTTTTGAAGTCTAAACTTTGAAAATCTTTTCAGCAGAAAACTGTAGCTAGGCTAGTGATCTTGGAAAAAGCTTCTCTTGGAGAAGTCAGAGCATTTTTATGTCCTATCATGATTAGACATTAGTGCTGAGGCCTTGGTTACCATCTAGATGTAACACATGAGATGTAACTGCAGAATACATGGCAATCCATGCAGAAAGTTGGTGCCTCTGTCTCCTTTCTTACATGACAGTGCAGGCTGCTCAGCTGGAATGGTGATGTTTGAGCAGCTGTGTCTCCCTGGCTTTGCCCTGGCTCATCCTGAGCCCACTGAGCCACCCTGCCTCCTCCCTGACTGTGATCCAGAAGTTCCTGATCCAAGAGTGAAGCCTAAAAACTTCTGCTCCTCAGCAGGGATTCCCTAAACTCTCCCATTTGGATTTGGCTTTCATGTTTTGCTACGGACTTGGTGATCTGAAGCGTCTTTTCCAGCGTAAATGATTCCATGATTCTGTGTCTCAAGTGGTGAGGAGAAAAAATGATTAATTTCCCACCAGTCTGAAACCACATTAGATATTGCTTCATGTCATGCTGGAACTAATGACTCTTGCTGAATGGATTACAGGCCCAGGGCTATACCCCACCCAAACATGCACAAAAAAGTCCTGTTTCGGAGAGCTGAGCAATTAACTCCTGTCCACAGCTTACCTAGAGATGAAGGAGTGATTACTCATATATATCCTAAAATATTCCCCATGCATTCATGTCTTTAAGAAGGGACTTTTTTCACTGACTTTCCATTTTGAAAGCTTAATGGAATGGAGTTGAAACTTCAAAATTAAAAACAAATGTCCTGGTTTTGAACAATAGTAATGGAATAGCCCGTTGGGGTGACTTTGCCCCAGAGGGTCTGTGTTCAAAGAAAAGTGACAGCAGAAAGCTCAGGCAGCAGAATAATCCTATCAGCAGAACATTCAAATTATTTTATAATGAAATAAAATTTGCAATTTATATAGAAGCAGCAGATGCTTTAAGACCTCCAAATTCACTGCCCCTGAATACATGCAGAATTACAATGGCAAAAGGTGGCAAATGTTAAAATTTTAATGATACCCAATGCACTTCTAATCATGTAAATTCCATTACTACTGAAAAAAAGTTCACGACTCTGTTCTATGCAGTAATGATTTGTAGTATCATATTTTTATGCTATTTTTCTATTTTTATTCTATTCTATACTATTTCACTTTAATTATCTTGATGTTATTAACAGGTATTCTAGTAAAATCGAGAACTGATAAATGGTATTAATTTATTCTCAGAGTATTTCAGCTGAGGCATGTGGAAGAGCACACAGAATAGTTTCATTTGGATTTTGCCATGCAAATAAATACGTATTAGAACAGTTTAATTGACTGACCAAACTATATGACTTTATAACCTTTTAAGGTTTACATTTGAGACCATATAAAAAGACCAGGAAGGTTTCAGATAGGTTTGTCAATATTCATTTGACTTTAGCACTGTGTTTTAGGGTAAATGTAAACAATAGGTTTTCACCTTTTTTCATCAAATTCTTGTTCATATGAAAATAAGAATTAACATCTACTGTTGCTACAGTAAAGAATAAGAGCCTTTTGTAAGCTGTATCTGAAGACTTCTGTAACTAAGTGATGTTTGAGGAAACCAGAGTAATGACCTTATGTTTTGTAAAGGTACAAAGGCCGTCTCATCAGGAAAGCGAGAGGTCTATACCTTAGAGTTTACAGTTTGCATATTTAATTTAAAAGAACATTAACATAGAATTGCTCCCTCACTCTTGCTCTGCTGTGTGAATGTGTGTGTGCAAGAAATGCAGCATTTCCAGGCTTGCTAAGCAAGCACAGGCTCAATTTTTGCTGTTGCAATTAGGGCTGAGCAAAAGAATGCAAAATATTGAGGTGATCCTCTGTTATTTTCTGTCTATTAATTAGCCACAAGCTAAATGTGCTATTTTTAAACTTACTTACCAAGAGAACAATGAAAATATACTAGTTGCATTAAATGTGTAGATTTAAAAACAAAGTGCTTTTGGGTATAAAAATATTATTTTTATTAATGTTGCAGTATGTTTGCAAGGATATATTTTTTATTTTTAATATTACTTTGAACATCAGGAATGCCACATTGAATGCCACAGGCAACAAAAAGTATTTTAGTAAAAAATACTAATAACTCCTCTTCTACCTTAATTATGCCTCATTTTTGGAAAAGAAAAAAAACCCCCATCCCTCCTTTATCATCCTTGAGTGCCCTTTAAACCAGGACACCCTTGACACTTTGTTTCCAATTAACAGTAAAAACCTTCTTTGATCCTTTGACTTTTTTATGAGATGAATTTATATTTTCTAGACTAACATGCATGACAACATAATTCTCCACACTCATTAATATTCAACTTCTTTGCTTTAATGAGGGAAACGAAGAGGAATGGAATGTCATCTGCTTATCTAAAGCAGCAAGGGCTTTGCTAATATTCACACACAAAACATCCCACATTTAAATAACATTAAAGTTGTGACACATTTGGCCAAAACCAGGTCATTCAAAGTTAAGCCTGACACACTTAGAGGTGAATTAAATCTCTATCTTCCAGTGGAAAAAGTTGGGAAGTCTGTGTTTCCACTCAATTTTCTTTCATATTCTTTTTGACATATGATTTGTGGAAAGATTAGTAGGTTTATTCCTATGAAATAATGAATCTCTGGCATCTGCTGATTCCAATGTGATTCACTGGTGTGTTTACCAGATAAACCTTAGTGGGATCCTTGAAGCTAAGAATAGGCACAACACCTTAATTCAGCTGTGGGCTTGACCCTACATATCTCTGTGGCAGAACTCCAAGGAGAATCCAGATTTTGGGTTTGACTCCATTAAAACTTCATTGATATTAATATAATCCAAATTTTAATAAGTTTTACTGCTATGACTGGGTTCAAACAAAGCATATGTATATCCTGTATTCATTCTCAAGTGGCATAAAAGTTTGCATTCATAATTGTGCATCCAGTTTAAATGCCAGATAACTTTTGCCAAATTTAATGTAAAATTCCCTTTTGGAATACTTGGATTAAATTGAAAGAGTTTACTCTCCTTCACCATTTCCTGTTTCTCACTATTATTAAGAGATTTTATAGTACAAGAATATTAACTTTATGTGATATGAGTACTTAAAGCTCTAGCTTTGAAGGCTGGGTATCTAAAAATATCCCCTAGTTATTTCTTAAAATAGCTACTCACAGCCTATTTAGAGTCTTGCACTAATACCTCAGTAATATTTTAATAAGATTTCTAGTAACTTATGTTACTTTTGCACTTCTAGAAGGACTTTCTCTTTTACTATAGGAACATGGTTGTGTAATTTTTTCATGACTTTGAGAATTTTTTGGCACAGAGTATTATGGATCTTTACAAAGAAATAGAGATCTATACCTGTAATACTTTTTAGTGCATGATGGAAACCCTTAGGTCAATAGCATTACCACTAAAATGGAAAATGCTGTACAGAATGCCCAGAAAAAGTCTCCATTAGTAGCAAGCTTGAAAACCTGAAAACAGACATGACACTATTAGTATACAAATGGAGTTTAGAGGAATACACAAAGCTTGCAGTCAGCTAAGGATAAAATAAAATAGTGTTGAGGTATAGTTATCTATAAATAAGAAATAAATAAAATTTAAGTCTCGATAGCCTATCTGAGATATTGTTAGTCAGCTGGACTTGAAATAAGTTTCTTTTAAAAAGCATTCTGTATTTGAACAATGTATAAAAAAGAAACTATTTTTTTCCTTTGTAATATATCCTTTAGATCAGTCCCTTTTGCAGCAATTTTCCTGATATTGGATGCTCTTCATCTATGATCCTGATATCAGCTTCTGATATTAGCAACATCTGAATGCTTCTGGGAAAAAAAAAAAGATACAGATTAAGGGTTAGTGGAATCAGTTTTTCGAAGACTTTGAAAATGAGTCAGGTCAATCATTTTCTCTCTGTAAGCTTCTCTGTACAGCTGACATTTTTAGTATCGTAATGTTGGAGTCTTACAAACAGTTGTGACCAAATCCTGCACCTTCCACAATGGTTGAAGTGAATGGAAGCATATTAGCCATTGAATGATACATTGAAATACAGCCCCTGAAATATCATCTGATGGCCAGAAAGACATGGCTGAGAGTGCTGCAGGAGAGGCCAAAGCACATACTGCAGACGGGCTCTGAGGTGTGTTGCAGATGGGGTTTCTCTGTGTGTGAGAACATCTTCATCTTGCTTCCATATTAATGACTTGTAGAATGTTTTGTGCAACACCTGGGATGCTGAGACATGGGAGAGGTGAGAAAGCACATGAGAGAGCCTGGAGGTGGAGTGCTAGAAGAGGAGGGGGAGGAGATTCCAGGAGATTCCTCCATATGTGTCCGGTGCCGGATCTTGTCATGGGATTTTCATGACTACCCATAGAGATCCATTTCTCTCAAGCAATAAATATAAAGCAAGACATCGAATGGTAAGTTAGTTGTGCATCTCATACTTGTATGCGGGGTTTGCTTGAGATTGTCTCAAGTCCCAAGACACTTTTCTACCGTGCTCAGTGCACAGCAAAAATTTGGGGTGACTCAAGAGGCCAACCACAAATAATGCTGTGCAAATATATTGCTGCAAAAACAACTATTCGGTATGTTCATCTTTTAACTCAGAGTTGCAGTCTTGTATTTTCCACGAGGATGACAAATTTAGGTGGGGGGAGAAATAGATGTAACAAATAGATTTTAAAATTAGACTTATCAAAATGCTGTGAATACTGGAATACATCCATTCAGTAAGGGCAAAGGCATACAGATCAGAATTCTTAGATAAAAAAAGGAATAAACTGAGTATAGTAATGGAAAGATATTCAGTTCTCAATATTCATTGGTGCTATATCAAGCTAAAGGACTTATTTATATTTATAGATTGAAATGTATCTCAGATGATATAGTAATCTAAAGTTTTAGTGCTGTGAGAGAAGTCTATATTCACAGCACCAAAAGATCTGCTTGCTTGGGGAACAGATACGGCATTGGAGTTTTCTCAGTGCTACCATGCCATGACCTTCAAGTGTCATTATTTAAAAAACAGGATAGTTTCTCACTGTCCCCTTTTATATCCTAACCTCCTCCTCAGAGCTGCTAATGAAGCCTTCTCTTAATAGTAGCTACTATGCTATTAATGATGTGGATATATCCATCACTAAGCATTGCTGTGATACAATTGGTTGTAACCAGCTGGGGCACTTGCAGTGAAAATTATGTGTATTTGACTAGAGCTGAAGACCAGCAACAGAACTTACTAATTTTCTTTACATGGTACAATCTAAACTATTTTATTTAATAGTCAGTTATTTGTCTACCACACAGTAGAAAAGCAATGTAAAGGCAGGTCGTTTCACCCCTGAGAAGCAGCTTTTATGGACAGGACGGTTGTTACGGGAGCTGGTGGCATGCCATGGCTAGAGGTAGTGGGGAGGCACATTGTTTCTGCCAGCTGCGGGGCTTCAGCTGCACTTCTGTCTGATGTCAGCATGGGGCTGCTTCTCTGGATTTGAAATGTCCTCTGGATAAAAATTTCCATCACAGCTGCCGTAACCAATTGACAGAACATTCTGTCTGAAGGTGCAGATGTGTGGCTCCCAGAGCAGAGATGGATAGCCTCTACCAGTAGTAGAAGAAAATGAGCCTGTCTCCCAACCATAAACTGAAACATTCTCTTGATCAAAGATGAGAATCAGTGTTCACCCTTAGGAAGAAGGAGACTCTTTTTTTTCATGCTGGTTTCTTATTCTGATGTAGTCTAAATACCTAAACACACACTATTGAGACTCTCATGCTACATGGCATTGGGTTTTAGTAGCTTGTATTGTAAGGACATCTTCTTTTGATGGCTCTCAGAGAATAGTGGGAAATCTTGTAATAAGCAGATTAACATCTGTAGAACGTTAAAGAATAAAACAGCATAAACTTTCCAGCGGATAGCTGCCAGTATAAACCTTTCCTTGCCTGTTATGCCTTTTCTTTCGTCTATCATGACAGTTAGAGAAACCCCTTGAAAATATGGAGTAAATATTACTCAGACTAGCAGAGAACTTGACAGAGCTACTGAAGATCTTTGGTGGCAGCAGAACTATTTCCAGCACGAGCAAAACCCAGGTTAAATGTATCTGGTTCTGAGGATACTGCAGATCAGCACTACTTTTCAAGAGGACTGCAGACTGTGAGGCAAACCCTTGTTCAAAAGGTAAAGGCAAACTGCAAGAATGTCACTTAAAAAGTCACCATTGTTTTGGTGAGCTGCACAGTTTATTATGCCCCGTTTATCAATCTAGGAGCGTACCCAGGTCATTACAAATTTGATGTTTGCTTACTCAGTGATACTGCTCCCTGTGCATATTTCAGTGACAAAAATAATTTTCCTGCCATGTTTCTCCAAGTTAGACCAACAAAAGCTGAAGAAACTGAACTGAATTTTATTTCTGATCAGAAATGCAATTGCAATTATTGATTAATTCTTTCCAGTTACAGTTAATTCATAGCTGAATAGCAACACAAAGGCGAGAACTCTAAGCAAAATACAGACACTCGGAGGATGAAAATTCAAGATTTAAAGATGTTTCTACAGTCTCTTCTCAAACTTAGGCCTTCATTTGCAGTTCTGCAGTCTCCTGCCCAAGTAAAAGCCTTAGTAACACTCATATCCAGATGCTATTTTAAAATTTTTAATTACAAATTATTTCCTTCTATATAGTGTTCCTTAAGAGAAGATAAAACTGATGATATAATTTTAAAACATTGGGATTATAAAAACCAATAAATTATGTAATTTTCTTACTTGACAATCTTTGACTAGATTATGAGGTTTGATGTTGATCTTAAGCTAATTTTGACCCTGATAAACAGGCAACATCATGGGTTTTTTATTTTTACAGTAAAGTAGGGTTATCTGGAATCACAGTGGCAAGATCTAAAATGCCCCAGTGTTACTTAGGGAAACATTTTTCAGTGTCTTACTTTCTCAGATAAACAAATTGAACCAACTGCCATAAAGCATAAACCAGCCTAAGCAAACAATGTAAGATGAGGTTTTCTGAGATTTACCTGCTCTCTATTGGCCTCTATCTGCTCACCTGCAAACAAGGCTCATCAGTGCTTAAGGATGTGTTGCTATCTAATTTGTAAGCTCTGGATTAGTGAAATGAGAGGCTATTGTTTTCTGTCATTCAATCAAGTTATTCCATTGACTTAACAGAATTTGTATGATTACAATTTCTCTAGTGTTTCATGAAAGCAGAATAATTTACATTGTAGTAATATATTCAGCCATGGTTGAAAACAGCATTAAATAAAGTGTTGCTTCCTTTAACTGAGGTATCAAAAAGAACCAGAAAGAAAGGGCAAAAGAAAAGAGAAAAGTAAATAAAATTATACCTCATGGAAAGAAAAAGCTCTTGATGAAAAGAAAATAAATTTTCAAATTGTGACAACTATCTGAATAGGAAAGCACACTAGAATTAGATGAATCAGAATACCCTGGGCAAAACATCCACAGTGTGTACTCCTTGAAGAAGAAAACTCTGCTGAAATACAGAAGCAGATAAAGAGCTGTAAGAATCAAAGCACGTACTAAGTATGTTGAAATCATCTTACATACCAGAAATCCTAATTCAAAACAAGTGCATTTGCCATTTATCAAACTTCTTGAAAAACATGACATTTTTTAGTTAAAACATTAATGCTCCAAGATGATACATATACAGCAGAAAGATAAATATGTGCCCATTCCTCATCAGAATTTCATTTGGCTTCTAAAGAAAGAAACTTGACTGGAAAACTGACTGGATACGGAGCTAAACTTTTTTTCCCCCCTAGGATTAGCACACAGTAAAATACAGAAACTGCAGAGGTAACTAGGGTTGTGATCATATATCTAATTTCCTTTGTCTTCTACTTCCATAGGAGTTGTGTGAAAATATGAAGGTAACATATAAGCTCCTCAGGACCTTAACATTTGTACATTAAGTTATTAATCAAGTACAAAAAAATCTGGTTTTCCCTGCCATGCCATTTATAATATAATTGCTTCCTAGCTCAGCCTCTGTTACTAATTCTAAATGAAAGTTGTCAAATTGCAAAGTGCATATTGTTGTCAGTATAACCTGTTATTACACGCTAATACTGTGTGTTAATGAAGTGTTAAATATCCAGAGCTGTCAACACCTTGATCCAAGGGAATATGAACACTACGAAATAGATGTGATACATGGCTAAAATGATAAAAATTATTGATCATCGCTTGAACGCATTTTCAATATAAATTAAATATATCTTTCTAATTTAAGATATCGAAGTAATCTAAAGGGTTAGATATTGGCTTTAGGTAGTATCTTGGCTTCTGTCTCTGTATATTAATTTCTGTAAACTGTTAATCCTCTCTCTTCAGGGTTCAATCCCCAAAGCGCTGCAGCTACATTGAAAAGGCTGCACACTCTTGCTTTGTACCTTGATAATAATAGTGTTCAACACTTTGCAAGCTCATGTCTTGAATAATCAAACTTATTGATATCAGTAGCCTTATTCTATATTTAAAATTGCAGTTTAGAAATGTACTCATTTTTCATGTGAAGAAAGGAATATGATGAAAGTCTGCAGGGCAGTGATGTGCCTCAGAAATCATTCTACTGAAATGAATTACTTTTTTGACTGAGTAACTTCAGAAGGCATTCACATCAATATGGTTTATAACACGTGGAAAGGAAAATTGACAAGAATTCTTTGGAAAATAGAAGCAGTACTTTCTCACCACTTCATAAACACTGAAATACACATTCTTTTATGTAAAGACGAGTGAAGGGGTTGAGATGTTCCTTGCCATCCAGCCTTTTTAAAGGAATCAATCTTACTGAAAACCACAAAGATGCAAAGGTATCAAATGTAAAAAAAAATGACGTTGTTGAGTTTGGAGTGTACTGTCACAGAAATGGGGGAGCACAGTAGGACAAGAAATACTTCTTGTATTAGTAGCTGTCCTTTCTAGGAGATTGCTTAACTCAGCCCATTTAACAACCTGTTCCTTGCTTTTACTTTTGAAAATGCATTGACATTTGCCCTTCCTATTTCTCGAAGCAGCCACACAAATCCAATAGACTGGGTCCAAGTATGGAAAACAGCAGTGTCATAAAGCTTAATTTCAATAACAAGCTTCAGCAGCTCAGAAAATGCATACTCTTCATTCCTCTTACAATGGAAAGAAGTATCATTTAGCCTCTAACAAGGAAAGAGGTAATGAGATAAAGATTTAGTGCTTGTGTTTATAGGAGGCCTGCATGAGATTATCAACTGGAGCAAAGTTTTGTTTTGTTTGATTGGCTTTTGAAGCTGTTTTTTGGTCACATTTGAAAGTTGGGGTGTTTTTTTTTTTTGAAAATAAATTACTGACGATTTCTTCTAAAACGAATAGGATATTGGTTCAAAAGAATTTGTGCAGTAAACATTATGTACATATCTTCATGCAGCTAAATCTCAAAAGTTTTTTGCTACCCTTGTAAAGTTAATACATTTTTCTCTTCTATTCTTCCACACAACAACAGAGATTTTTCACACTCCCATGACATATTTTTCAGTAATAGAGACTAATATTCTTTGTGTCAGTGTTGTTCTAACTGAATATGGTCCAGTTGCCAAACTGGAAGCAGGACCTAATTTGCATAGATCTAACTTGGTGCTTGATTCCCAAGTTAGTGATTCCCAAACAGTGACATACGAGTCTTTACTTATTTTTTGCATTACTCCCACATCATCAGTCAGGAAGGAAGCAGGAGCTGCAAAGTGGGTCAGACTTTTTTCTATTTCCCCTTAGCCAAGATTGATTCCAGCACCACTGGCTGCAGTAACTCCTTTGACCCTTGCAGTTTGCATTCCATCACTTCTGCTCCTCTTGCTTTTTGTCTCCAGCAAGGACCGAGGGAATAGGATTCAGGAAGAATGTCAGCAGTGAATCCAAAAGGCTGAAAGCCATCTCATTTAGTTGCAGTTACTGAGAGGCTTGGCTAGTTGTCACTTTTACTAGTTTTGAGAAAAAATAAATGTCTCTAATTCTTTGCTCTCCATGACCACTGAGAGTTTTATGGAACAGAAGCTCTTTCTGCATTTGATAGGTTATCCAGCAAAAGGATAATTACTTCTGATGAGGTCTCTGAAAAAAAAAAACTTTTTATGACAACTTATGTAAAATTATCAAACAATTGAGAATTGCGGCATTTATAGTAATGCAAGATCTCTGAAAGAGAAAAAAAATGCATTTATATCTGCAAAATATTATCTCCAGCTGTAAAATTTGGTCAGATAGATACTATTTAGCTATGTTGCATGGCAAAGCACAGTTTTAAGAGGTATTACTGCACTTTACAATTAATCTTTCAACTCTGCCTATATTTCACTATTATTTCTACACATGACTCTTAGTATTTCTATATTTTTCTACTAAGATTGACGTATCTCATTTATTTTCACACCAGAAACCTTCCCTATGCATTTCCACAGCCAGATATTAGGGGGGTTTTCTTAATAGTATAGGCATAAGGCCCCATTTTTCTAAATTCTACAATTCAAAGCTCTGGGAGCTGCTGTACTAAATGTACAGCCCATCAGTAGACCACAGGAGATGTAATAATATTTCTATACTATGTTAAGACTCCCTATTATATGTGTGTGTACATATAAATATATATCTAAACACATATGTGGGCTTATCAGTTTGCAAACAGCTGAACTGCACAGAATTCACTCATTTATGAACAGACCTTTCATCCAGTCATTAGTTTTTACACAAAATGTTATGTTAGATTGTTTGAAACTGATTCTTCTCTTCCCATCCAATACACAAACATAAAGAAGCCTTAGGAGAAAGAAGCATAAGGGAACTCTGGTGCTTTTGTTCTCATTCCTGTGAGAGTTATTGTGTTTCTGATCCATTGCTGCACAGTGAAAATTCAAATTAAAGATTTTGTACTTAGGATGAATAACAGAAACATCTAAATTTACTTCAAGTATAGAAAAACTGTAAGTTTAACATACTGCCCCATATCTCCATATGTTATTTAGTCAGGTTTACACACTCAATACATTTTCCCAAAGGCTATTCCAGATTTACAATGCATTCTGCTTTCCTGAAGTACTTGCTTGTCTACAAAGTACTACTGATAAAAATTACGTATCAAACAAATGAGATGGGTGTCAGAAACTTATAAATAATGAATTAAATGCTAGTTTATAATAAATATTACAGAAAAGACCAATAGGTTCCAAAAGAGTATTTCCCTTACAGCTTCTTATTTAAAGTGCAAGGCTGTGATGCTGTTTAGGAGGCTGCATTATATATATCTGGATCTATAATTAGTCCAGCTCTTAACCTTTTCTCCAGTTTCTCTCTTTGGTGATATACTGTATTATAAATTCCATAAGAGATTACTTTCCAGAAAATACGGTTTTTCATAAATGTCCCATGCATATTTCATAATAACTTTTAATTTATTTATTCTCAGTGTGATTCTCTTACTGTCTTGTACTGGTGCAGTTTCACCTGTGCAAGATGGATATGAACAGAATTTTGTGATCACTTAAAGCAAACATACTTTATTTATTTTGTAATGAATATGAATTACAGAGCTTCCATAAGGCTGAGGCAGGTCAGAACTTCAGGTGTGTAGCAATGTACCTGGCAGAAATTGCAGGCAGACCTAAGGCACTGAATAACTGTGACACAAAATTATCAAGTCTTATTCATGCTGAGCCCATTATTGCCCAATCAGATGTGTGTGTATACATGTATATATTTTTGTACACACACATATATACAAAAATACCTATATCTATGCAAGGACTTCTGCAGGTGACCGAGATTTCTGCACCCAGGTCTCTAAATGGGTTATTTTTAACGAAGTTGCATCAGAACCTTCTGCTCAGAGCTGATGAAAGCCAGTAAATGGGTGCCCATTAATGCTGCATTAGCATTGTAAAACTGCTGCACTTCAAAAAAGCCTGCCAGAACACGACCCAATCTGGATTGTTAAAATGGCTGCACATGTATTTGTAATTTGCCATCCATTCAAAAGCTGAAAAAAGGAAAGATCAAATTATCTAACTCTTCACAGGAACTTCCGAAAAACCAAACACAATGTTGTTGTGCTGTAACAGTTCCAAACATATCTGTAGAAAGAGTGTAAACTCAAAATGCTTGTTTTAAAGGTATTTTAATTGATTATTCTGTTATTTCATATTTTTTAGAACAGTAGGTTTATGTCTATAGGGATTTCAAAAGTCAAAACTGACAGTACATATTTAACTATCATAACCACCCAGCAATTATGTTTAGCTTCTGCATTCTCATCTAACCAGCCTTGCAATCTAGGAACTTCTGTGCATATTGGGATTTCTGTAAAAGTTAACATTAATGAAATAGAGTTTTAAATTTCCCTAGGCTCAATCTAGACATTAAGAATATAAATGTAAATTAGCAGAGAAGAGCAAGCAGCCTTGAATACTAACATTTTCATCATATAACTTTTAGTTAAAAATGTATTACAGAATGGGGGATCCAGCCTTCTGCAACTGGCACCCTCAAACTGCATCAATAATTATCAGAATATTTCTGTAATTGCCTATGTGCTTGCTATAGCACTGTAAGACTCAGACACCATCCAGTTACAGATTATTGCTGTCTGTCTGATAAATAATTCCTGTCTAATTCCATTTTGACTTGAAGATTGCCCTAAAAAAGATTCTCTTTCTGCTTAAAAAAATCCAGTTATAGAACAAATGTGGCCACAATATTCAACTTATTTCACTTTTTACTGCCAAGACAAATCTTGCAAATTCATTGCCTCTTCCTGACATTTTTATAGCCACCTGCAGTGTTTACTTTCATCGCAGTGTATTTTGTATGATCATGGGTGTCCAGACTCTGCTTTAGTTGACTCTCTATCCCCATCACCATTGACAGTATGTTCTGATGGTAAGCAAGTGAAAATAAGACAAATAGTGAGAATATTAACCTTGTACATGTGCTCTTACTTCAAACTATTGACATGGCTAGTAGTGAGGCACCAAGTCTGGTTATAAAACCTGAGATTTTTATACTTGAAGAATGGCTCCTTTTGAAACTTTTCACAGTGGTTAAACACTCATTATTTGTTATGACCAGCTTCATATTCTAACTCTTTACCAACTCAGAATCGCTGATCTCTTTCAATATATGCTGATAGCAATGACCATAACTAGGAGACAGTATGGACTGGAAGGACAATGATGATGTAAACCTCACTTTTCAAAATTCAAGTGAAGTGCTGAAAAAATGTTTGTGTTTTCTGTGGCTATTCAGGACTATTATCTCGTTGGAACAATGGGTTGATTCAATTTAAAGGAATAGTTTGTTATAAATAGAGTGATTGTGAAGGCATTATATGAAAGTATTTTTATCCTGTTTTCTTTTGATATAATGAAAAAAGTGATCGATCATAGAACTACAAAATAAGCTGGAAAAGATCTCAAGAAATTTTTGATCTTACTCCCACTTGGAGCCTGCACCTTCCAAGTCTGAATATTCCCAAAGATGAGACCCCTCCAGGCAACATGTTCTAGTATTTCCAGGTGAAACCATTTCTCATAATGTCTAGCTGGAATTTCTCATGTTCCACTGTGTGCCTGTTGCCCTTTTTCCTGTCCCATCCTGCTGAACTCACTCCAGAAAGTTGCTGTCTGTCTTGTACTGGGGGAGCTCTAAACCATCAGTCAGATGTGGACTCAGACATCCCACAGCGAGGCACGGCATGACTTCCCCTACCTGCTGGACACAGCCTGGCCCACTGTCTTTCAGGGATATTTTGCTAATTCTTGTTCAGTTTGTTCCTCAGGATGCCCAGGTGCTCCTGCTGTCCTGCCTCAGCTCTGCACTGTACAGGCACACAGCTCCTCTGCACTCACATGCAGCACTTTGTGCTACCCCTGACTGAACTTCCTGAGGGTCCTGTGAGCCCCAGGCTGTGCATGGACCACTCCCCTCAACTGGGTGTAATTCACACACTCGCCAAGTGCACACTCTTGCCCAGTGTTCGGGCTGTTAATAAAGGTGTTCTGTGTTCTTCTGACATCAATGTGAGGTGGGAAGATAAAGAATCTGACAGGTATCTGCGTGGGTGGATGAATGGATGATTGCTGTGCGTTCCTGTTTTTTTCAAAAAGAACCATATGAATTGACAATATTTTAAAAGATTAAAAATCTTCTCAATGAATCTTGAATAAAGAAGCATATGTAGATTTTCCTGAACACCTGCATGATAACCACGTAAGCCTCAGAAATGTATGAAATATGGTGTCTTAATTTACTGTCTCAAAAAAACCGCACATCCATCAGTTTCAACCTGAAGTTTTTGTGGGAGCCATTTGAGAGATTTTGCTAACAATTACAAAGCTGAAAAAAAATGGAACTCCCTTGTAAAAATTTGAAATTCTCTATTTATAGAGTAAATATATTTTTATATATATATTTACAGAGTAAATATAGTAAGTGATGCTAAAGGATGAAGATATCTGACAATATTCTACACCAACCTTCATAATTTTCAATAAATATTCCAGAAGTTTGCTAATGTGTTGTATCCTAAGTTTTGGGTCATCTGGTTTGTTTCATTTGGGTTGGATATCTGTTCTAATTTTGTTTGTTTGTTTGTTTATCTCATAGATAATATATATTTTTAGCACAGCATCATTTTTTAAATGTTACTTATCAATTTTCTGACAGTTTCAACTTCAGTTCTGAAGACAGTTCAGTGTCTCCCTATCAAGTGAATTTTGGGCACAAGATTTGAAGTTGCTGGAGAACAGTAGCAAATTAGTCGAGCATGACTCTTGATTACCTTTGTTATAGGACAACTAGGATGCTACCTTAGGCCATAAATTTTATTGCAGTTTCTTACAAAAGTGAAGGTGAACAAGAAAATTCAAGGCATCACAATTTTCAGTGAGATGCTTCTTAAAAACCATTTGGTTTAAAAGCATTTGACATAATTTAAAAGACATTTTTTGCAAGCTTGCCTCCTAGGTAGCACTTGGGAGCCTGAGTAAAATTCGAATGTTTATGTTTTAAAGCACTTTTAATGCAAGAAATCTGTGTATAATTATCTCTAATTAGTCATCTCTTCCACTGAGATTTATACTAAGCATTTAGTTTTTCTCTACAGTAGCTATTTCCCAGGCTTCTTTAATAACTAGGACTGTCTGACAAGCTGATCGCAGGATCCAATTTCAAACTCATTCCATTCTACCTGTTGCTTCAGGACATTTCTTAATGAGGCCAGAGTTACTTTCATGTCTAATTAAGCTGAAGAGATTAAGATATTTAGGTGGTGTTTTTGTGTATGCTCCTAAGGGCAAAGTAAATACATAAGCAACAGAGATCAGCAGAAATACAAGAAAGAAGAAAAGCAGGAACACAGGGGAGTATTATGTAATATAAAGGAAAAGCAAAAGCCTGGGTAGATTATCCTTCCTAAAGTATGTTCACTTGCCTCAAAAAATATTGCACTGAACTGTGAGTCAGAGTTCTCCCTAACATGATAATTATGTCTTTATCAGATGAACCTGAAAGAGAAATATAGAAGAAGGGACTTTATGTCTTTATAAAATACATTTGAAAACAGATCCTTCTTAGGATTTCCTTCTTATACAATAAATTAAACTGGAAGCTAACCATGAGACTGATGAAACAATGGATCCAAAATACTCTATCAAACATGCCTTTGTTTTTTACGTTCCTTATCTTCTCCAGTGTCAGCTTGCAATGCAATGAGAAGTTTTTTATTTCATTTGGGAAGAAATGATCCCTGCTACGTGGAAGTTTAATCTCTCTTCAGAAGTGCTTTACCTTAGTTCCACTCTAATGGGCAAGCAGATACACTCAAACATCTTTTAGCATGCATTCATATTCAGGAATGAACATTTCCATTGAATATTTTTCAACAATGTTTTTCAATCGACATCTTTCTTAGCAAAAGGTTTCTCAAATCTTCTAGTTTAGGTACAGTATTCTGCAGTACCAAAGAAGTCCCCTCTAAAGGCAGGAAAGCACTTAACTAATCTTTTCATACCTCCAGCTCCTTTCAATTACCTGGGAGTGTACTTATCTATACATTTTGCATGTTTCTTTCACGTGACTTTAGGTTTTTTCTTCATTTTTTCTTAAGATCTGAAAAGATACTGATGCTCTTACATCTTTTTTCCTTTTCATTCATGACCTAGAATTCATTTTTATTTGGGTCTTGGAGGGAAGCTGGGAAATACAACTGGTCTGTTTGGAGAGTTCTGGAGTTCAAACCAAAATAATGAAGAAAACAGTTCTCTATGTCAGTTGGAAATTGTTTTGTCTTTTTTTTTTCAGTTTATCAAAACAAAAATAAGAGTTTAATTTTAAACAAAAAGTTTTATCTTAATAGATAGTATCTCTTATAACTAACTTAAAGCAAATGAAATACCTGGTACACCATCTACACATCAGCGACCACCACCCAAGTCAGGCTTCCTGGGAAGTGGCGAATCAGCCCCGGTGCCAGGAGCATCAGCACCACCTTGTGTTCATGGGATAGGAAAATCAGTCAGGAACACGCCTCCCAGCCATCGAAACCGCAGCGCTTCCCTCTTCTCCCCACGGCACATTAACGAAGGAGCCATACTTGTGGAAAAGACACATAATTTTTGTAAATTTAGAATAATCGATATATCCAGGTACATGGGAATTTATCAGGAAACTTGCTTGCATTTTTGGTCAATGTGTTAGACAGCAGTCGCAGCACATGAACAGCCTCAACTATTGCCAGGTTTTTTGGGTAGGCACCTTGGAACAAGATAGCTTAGAGGTGAATTTTGCAAGAAGATTTGCAGTTATTTACAAGAGTTCTTTCTGAATGTGAGATGTGATGCTGGAAAATCTATTCTTCTCTTTGAAAATTTAAAAAGGCAGCAAAGGAGATGGTGTCATGTAGTGATGGAGCGCCTTGAGAGAGAGTCAGTATCATGTTTGGATTCCTTTTTCATAGCCTGTAAACATCCTACAAGGCAGTGCTGCTTCCTTCAGTCTTTCGCACAGTAGAAACTGTTCTGTAAACAAATCTATTTCTGGTACATTTTTCACCAACTTGACTATGAAAATAGTTCAGTTTTCATTTCTTCTTCAAAAAATCAGCTTCCCTCCATCCATTTGGTTCTGGGAGTACAGTTTCTGGGAAAAGGAATCCCATCTGAAATTGCAGTTACTTCTCTTTTAGCTCTACTCTATAATGTACACTTTCAAGCAGGAAGTCTGGGGCAAAATTTGTTCTTTCCAGGAACTGCTAATAATATGGGAGTGCAATTTCAGAGACAGTTTTCTATACCTAGGTATATGTAGCCTAGCTTCACAAAATTCAGGTCTTCTCTCTAAGAAGGAAATAGAATAGCAACTTTCCCTATTTTTTGGCCCCTTCTTTTGGTCCAGAAATTAAAAACTTCTGACTGTGTTTCACAGCTCACTTTAACCTTTCTAATCTTTTAAAAATTTGAATATTCCCAGATTAAGTGTAAGAATGTGTGTCTGTATGTCACTTCAGTGCAATGTATCAATTTTCAGTATACACATACCTAGAAAAACATATAATGACATGGTATACTCATAAGTATTAAAAAAATTATCCTGATTCTCTTTTACCCTTCAGTTTGTGCATCATTACAGAGAATTCGCATCAGGGACAGTGAGACTTCTGTTTTGATCATATTTTACATCCACACCTCATATGCCCCTCTATCAAACTGTTGTAAAGTATCATTTTAAAAAATGGCAATTTTCCAAAACCACAGTGCAAACTCTGAATGATGAACCACTCTCATTAGTTTTACCAAGTATAAACCTGGGTTTTAAAAAAAAGTCAACCTTGTGCAGCATGGTTGGGATCCCATGTTGATGTACACTACAGGATCTTGCTCAACCGCCTCCTTTTAGAGGTTGACAATGTCTCTAATGTCCTTATAATTTTTCTCCCTGTTCCAAAAGGGGCAGGGCACCGTGATTAGTGCTGCTCAGTCCCTTCTGTCACTTTCTGTCAGACAGCTGGAATCTCAATGCCCTTTATATTTGGGTAGTTTACTACCAGTATTAAGAGACTCACTGTAAATATTTCATCACCTTTCTGAAATAGTTTTCTCTTTTTCTGTTGAAAAGACTGAAAGAAACAAGTCTTTCCAGTACCTGACAGGGCAATAAGAGAGCTGTGAGAGACTTTTTACAAGGACATGGAGGAATAGGACAAGGGGGAATGACTTCAAGCTGCCAGAGGGCAGGTTTAGATGAGGTATTAGGAAGACCTTCTTTACTGTGAAGGTGGTGAGGCACTGGAACAGGTTGCCCAGGGAAGCTGTGAATGCCCCATCCGTGGAGTGTTCAAGGTCAGGCTGGATGGAGCTCTGAACAACCTGGTCTAGTGAAAGGTGACCCTGTGCATGGCAGGGGGGTTAGAATTGAATGGTCTTTAAAGGTCCCTTCCAACACAAACTATTCTGTGATTCTACGAAGATGAACTTTGTATTTCACATATTTAGCACTGGGATCTGGCTGACCTCTTGCCTCTGTGTTTTGAAGCCTGTTAACTGTATGAAGGAGTAATTTCCACAAATGGCAAATAAAACAAATGCTTCAATTAGGGAAGTGTCGTATATCTTACAGTTGTCAGGAAAGCAGTCTAGTATAAACTAGGAAAATTCCCAAAAATTTCAGAGAAGTTTTTGAGGACTTCATCTGACTGAAACAATAGAGGCAAAAAGCGGAACTTCCAGCATCATTCTCGGAAGCATAGGCTGACAGAACTTTGGTGAGTGGTGATATCCTACCCCAGGTGGGTTGAAAAGTTCCTATTCAGCAGTGAGACCAGCAGCTGTGTCTCGGGTCTCAACAGAGATTGTTGCAATGCAGGCAGTGATCTCTATTCCCACAGGAGGCATGAGAATAATTTAAAAACAGTGCTTCAGCATAACTCACTTACCAGGTAAAGACAATGACTCACTCAGGAGGCTCATCTGAACCTGAGCGAGCCAAAACGTGTCAAGCCAGTCCTCACCATCAGCGCTGCAACAACGAGTGTTGCACCTGTGCACTTGAGATATCATCCTTTGCTACTTAAAATCCCTAGTGCAGAGAGCTGCAGTACTATATAAACTTACATATGTAAGAAAACTCCATTTGGCACCAGCAAATCTAGCAATATTTTACTTGTTGCTTTCTTCTAAACTAGTTTAGCAGGCTTGGCTGTGAAATCTGAGGGTCAGAATTCTTTTTGCTAAATGCATTTAGGTTTGATGTGCTCAAGGACTCTTGTTGCCAGGTATAGAAATATTCATCCTGATTCTTGGAAAGCTCTCTATCTCTATCTGTTCCTTCTACTGAAGCAGTTCCCCTTAATGAAGCACTCGTTATCCAATGGGTCTTGTCTTGCACTGGGATCTGCCCCTATTTCTGTTGGAGCTTGCATGTAACACACCTGAAATTCCACACCTTCTTCCGCATCTTTCTCATGGAATAATATGTAGTATCTGTGTGGTATTCCAAGCAGACTTTTTGAGTTTCCCTAACCCCAACTCACTAGGGAGCACCCATGGATATCTGAAATTACTGCATATTTATACACCAGACACTCACTTGACACCTGGCAAAAATTTTCCACTGCTGGGTTTATCCACTTTGTTCGATTTACTTCAGCAGTGACCAAAGAGACAGAGGTAAGATTGAATGTCCACCTCCACTGGTTGTCTTTTTATGACTTGATGAGGCTACCGTCTTTTTATGACTACTGTATTTTAATGACTACAACAGGCAATCCCATAGGATTGCAAGAATAATAATTATTATTAATGTGTGTTGTCTGCCCACAGCAGAGCCGTATCTACTAGACTTTGGTACTATCTTAAAACCTGGAATCTAGATGGGTCAGCTATCTTGGTTTATGTTTCTGTGACTAACATGGTGACTTCATTCTAGACCTTTTTCTTTCTTTGGTTTTGAGTTATTTCCATGTACAATCTTTGATATCTAATTTTTGTGTTAATGAAAATCAAATGTTAAAGTCTATCCAGAGAGAAGAAACCCAAAACAACCATGTTGTTGGTTTTACCTAATTTATTATTTTTTATTTATGCATTGCAAGATATTATACACATATCTTCAAGATGTCATTTCCCCGAAATACTTACGTAAACAGCATAAACTAATTGTCTGAATGAAGTATATTCCAGGCACAGTACAGAGTAAATAAAAGGACTCCACTTTGGGTAGTTTATGCAGAAACTTATGAAGAAATAACAGCAATGGTGAATTACACTTTTTTCCCCCAGTGTTTTCCTGGGACTGAATGTGCAAGCTAAATGATGTATAATAATCACAGTGACTTTTAGGAATTGATAGATATGTGTATCCATGTGAACATAGACCAGAATGGAGACAGACTTATGAGCCAGGTTCAGCCTCAAAGGCACACCTTTTCCAGTTCCTTGGATTTCTTCAGCACAATAAAATTTTTACGAATAAGTGCTGATGCAGAATTAGGTGTTATGAAAAGAGCAGGTGGTAATCACCTTTACGCCTCTCTATGTCCTCTTGAGAATACCAGCATAGAAATGATGAAATTATAGACATCACCACCAGCTGATGAAGTTCCCCTCTACTAAGACCCGGGACTGTTAATGGAGGTGGCCACAGGAGATCCCCACCTTAACAAGCTCAGATCGCGAAAGGAAAGCTGCTGAAGCACCTTGTATAAATCAGCATCCCTCTCCCAAGCCTTGATTCCACTATCGGTCTGATTTCCTCAGCAAGGTAAATTATTTAGAAGGTATTCTGCGCTACATCCCGAGGCAGAGGCTCGCCGGTGGGGCTTTCTTTCCTCCCTTTCCCCGAGACGGGCGGCGGGTCCCCGCGGAGCCGGGGCAGCATCCCTCCCTCCGGCGAGCGCAGCCGCCTCACCTCCCCGCAGACTTCCCGAACTCTGCCCAAAGCTTCCACCACCACGGGCGGGGGTGGCACAGCCGCTGCCGTCCGGTCCGTCCCTCCCTCGCCATCCGCCCGCCCCAGCGCCCCCTCCCTCCCGCGGCAGGGCAGCCCTGGCGCGGCTCTCGCCCCCTCAGCCCTCGCCCGCCGCGGTCGGTGCGAGGCGACTCGAGGCGCGGCGGTGGGCAAGGCGCCTGCGCAGCTCTCCCGGGCATGCTCATTAACAGCGGAGGAGCAGAAAAGGGGGAAAAAAAAAGAGAAAAAAAAAAAATAAAAAAAT
>VZRR01007730.1:72211-454465 GCA_013398015.1 Oreocharis arfaki | reverse complement strand
GGGCGGCGGCGCGGTGCGCGGCTCTCCGCGGGGCGCGGCGGCGGGGAAAGGCGGGGCGCAGCCGGGGGCCGGGCTCCGGCTCCGCGCTGGCGTTGCGGGAGCGCCCGGGCCGCTCACATGAAAAGCCGCATCCCCGATGCGCTCAGGGGTGAGGTAGCTCCGCCGGGGCAGCGGGACCGCGCTCGTTCCCAGCGGGAGGATGGAGCAGCCTGATTTCTCACCACTCCTCAGGCGTAATCTGCTAAACGTGTGTTGGGTGTATTCTCCTGCCGCTGGTTGTGGGATCTGGTAATCTCTTTTAGTCAAGGCGTGTATACATACAGTCTTTATGCTGCTCTGCTGCTTCCAGCTGTTTTTTCCCTAAAATACCTTACAGCTGTAGCTCGTGACTGGTGGTTTAAGCTTGATAAATGCTTTGACCAGTTATCGATATGATTGTGGTACATAGTGAGGAACCTGCCTCTGTAGTATTAACTGTGTGCTCTTACCGTGTTGAATGTCAACACGTTTACCTTAGCAGATCTGGGCTTTACGTGTTCTAATACTGAAATCGATGGCAAGAACTCCCCGCCTCCCCCTTTTTTTTGGCTTAAATAGATGCTACCTTTTTAGGCTGTATAGTAATTGTCTTAGTGATAGTCTTTTATTGATTGTTTTCCCAATATCCATAGGTTGTAGATACCCATCTTGATTGTGCTGATGCCCCCTTGATAATTAACGAGTCATAATATACAGATACACTGTACTATGGAAATAAATACCAACTGTCCGTGTGGTGGGGCAAGCATCTCAGACATCTACTGTGTCTCCAAATGGTTTTGCAGTAACGAACTCCCACCGCTCCTAGTGCCTGGATTTTAGCTGTTAATTGTGAAGTTTAACGTAAAGCAATTTGATATCTGAAGTACTGAATTCCTGGTGTTGTAGAGAGCACTTTGTGAATCACAAATAGCAAGATAAACTGTAGTAGGGGAAGAGCTATACATCAGAAGGTGAGGCACAGCCCAATAGCTTTCCTTCTTTCTTGTCCATAGTTTCTTTTCAAAGCTTATTTTATACATGACCCTTTATGCTGCAGGCTAATCTCAAAGCACTTCTTCACAGACGAAATGCAGTCTTCTTGATAACCTAACTGCTGCCCCTGTAGATATCGTATTGATAATATAAATTCATCAGAAGTTGATAATGTAGTTTTAGTGTTACTGTGTGTCCTGGGGATTTTGGCTTGGTTTTTTTTAAGAACTCAAATCTCAAAACTGGTGGGGAATTTAGAAACCTCTATGGGTCTTGCCCTTTTTTTTTTTTTTTTCACATCTCAGTTTTGTTCCCCCGAATAATTAGAAGTTTTCTGAATAACACAAAACCNACTCTCAACACTTCAAGTAGTCAGATATGGAAGTAAATGATCATACTGTAGTGCTGGCTTATGTGTGAAAAAGCATTGAAATATATTCAGAGTTCTATAAAAGCAGTGTCATCTGAGAAAAACTGTAGCAGAGGAAATCTATTACTCATTTGATGTGACATCATAATTAAAATGGTAGTTTTGAAATCTGAAAGGAATTACCTGGCTGCTCACATGTGTGCCTGTAGTCACGTATGGAGGTGTGCAACATCGTGCTCTGCAGTAATGGCTGAGGAACAGGTAAATGTATACTTCCACTGAGATAGGAAATTCTGAGGATTGGTGTTGATGTTAATTGGAGCAGGCAGGACATTATTTCAGTGTGATTCATGAGGTCTAAATGGTATGCGTTTAATTTTTAAATTATCTTAATCTGAAAAATGTAAGAAGAATAATGCTGCTTAATTTATCACTATCTCAGGGCCTTGAATATGGGAAAACAGTCCTCTCTGTTTGGTTGGGAATATTTTTTTGTTCCAATTTTACAGACTGAGAGAATGATGTGTCCTGTCTTTGCTTCAGTTACAATGACTGCCAGTATCTCACAATGACTGTAGTGGGACTAGATTTTAAAATGTTTTAGAGATCAAGTATAAATTGGTGATGGAACTGTGTCTGAAATTCACGAGTTTCTGTTTTCTTATGTGCTACTTCTTCATCTAGATGTGCCCCTTGATTATGTTTCGCAGTTCAGCACAACTGAGTTAATGATAAATTTCATGAGATCAAACAGACTTAATTTAGTTTTGCTTTTTCTCTAAAGGCCCAGTCCTGAGTCTACTGATTTGAGGTGCAAGATTTTCTGCTGTCAAAGTTTGTGAAAAGAGGATCAAGTCAAACTGTAGTTTGGCAAGTGTTGGTGTAAGCAATTTTATGTATCGTAGTCACTATTCTGTTTAGCTGCTTTAATGTTTTAAAGTGGTAGATGAATGAAGTGTTGTAATACTCTTGCAGCCTTTATATGTGTTAAGAAAAGGAAATACGGTGTTTGCTTTGTCACCTTTCTTTTACTCACCTTTAAAGTTTGGTTATAATCCCAGTGTACAAACTTTAGATTTCCCAAGATTTTTGTGCATTACATACACAAGTTGATGACAACTTATGTTTCTAAACCTATGCAGAAGTTACCAACAGATGTCACGATATTAAAACAGTAAGGAGAATTTCATATAGTCATAGAATAGTTTGGGTTGTAAGGGACCTGTAAAGGTCATCCAGTCCAACTCCCCTGCAATCAGCCTGAACATCTTGAAGTAGATCAGGTTGCTCAGGGCCCTGTCCAACCTGATCCTGAATGTTTCCACGGATGGGGCATCTGCCACCTCTCCGGGCAACCTGTGCCAGTGTCTCATCACCTATACTTCTTCCTTGTATTTAATCTAAATTAAAAACTTCTTCCTTATATTTAATCTAAAGTGACTCAACTTCAGCTCAAAACCATTACCCTTTATCCTATTTAAGCCATTGTTGATATCAGTGTTTGACTACAGTCCTCTCTAATGAATAAATAAAAATAATTCTTGTCTCACAAATAAGAATGCTTACTATGCTTGGGGAAATCACATTGAAGCTAAGATTTTTGAAAGTTTTGGTTCAGAAAAAAATACCATGTTTAGAAAAAATGTCTGATCTTTATGATATGAGGTTATGTGCCATCCTAGGAGGACATATGTTAAAGTGATGCTGTTGCTCTCCTAAAGAGGTTGATTTAGTCTTACATTCTGTTGGTACAGGAAAGTTACAGCTGGTTATCCAACCTTCCGTTCATTACCAGTGCTGTGTTTCTGTGAGCATGATGCTGGTTTGTAACTGGTATGACTAAATTGAAATCCCACTAGAGAACAAAAAGCTCTAACTTTAGTCAAGGTAGCATGCAAATCTCTCATCTGTGATGGCAGACAGATCAACCAGCTCCCAGAATATCAACCTTTCTGATAGTTCTGCCAGACCAGCACTGCATCATTGAGTGCTTTTGCATCTTCCCAGTTTCATAGTGATGCTCACCAAGAGCTCCATCATTGTTTTGCCAGGTAGATACTTATTTTAAAAGACTGAGCATTTTGCTGCAGTACTGATAAGTGGCATATTCCAAGTTTTTTGAAATAGTTAGAGGCAGACTTGTCCCTCCCTCAACTTGCTGTTTTACTAACTTACTTTTTATTGTTTCTTGACCAAGGACACAGCACAGTAATATTTGGCTGAGCACAGAATTATTCTGTAGTACAGATGTAGCTGTAGGTATTAGACTATGATAGAAATGTCAGTGGTAGCTGCCTCCTTCAAATTGAATATCCGACATGTTGTATCCTACTATTGTTCTGCTTTCCATGAATCAAGCAATTAACTAAGAAAGAGACGTAAATGTGCTAAGTATCAGTTGATCTCTGTGAAATAAGAGGAAAATTATGTTAAATGGTACTTCTGTTGGATGGAAAGTAAGATTTTGATGCTCCTTAAGTAAAAAGGAGATATTAGTTATGTTCTTATCTTGGCACTTTGATAAGCCTGTTCTTGAGCCTCTTCTGTTGCAGTTCATGATGAGGAGACTATGCTAAAATGAGCAGATTTCAGTCCTCATCCATCTTTGCCTATGGCTGAAACCGCATCAATATTAATTCGTTTTAAAAAAAAAATCTTTACTGGTAGGCTTAAAAATCAGTTCACGTGGATGAAGCTAAAGTCTGCCATTACCATCTAACTCCAGAAAAACTCTATCTTTTTTATTTGTTGATGTTTAAGTGGTTTCTGTTTATTTGCTTGAAAGCCTTCATACATCTTGAAATTTGATATACTATAACATGAAAATCTTTGTGTATAAATTGTAGCTGTAGTTAGCATTATGCAACACAGTAATGTCACTAGTATTTATGCTTGACAGGAGAAGTAATTTAGATGCTTCTCTACTTTTTTTTGAATAGCTTGTAGGTGTTACCTGTTCATTTAATTCACTATATTAAATGCAATTGGTTTTACCTTAATGTACCTTTAATAAATTTAAAAACCTGTTTGAGAATCGAAAAAGCACCAGAAATACAACTTTAGTGGAAATTGAAATATTAATATCACTGATACAGGGTTAATTGAATGTCAGGAAAAAAATACCATCCAGAGGATGAAAACTCCTTTACTTGTAACTTCAACATTGAGAGTAATTTCAAGGTGTTTTAAAAGTTGAAATGAGTCCTAAAATGGTGGGGGAAATGCATCCTGAAACTGCAGTTTCTAACTTAACTGTTGCTGTTATATTTCAACACAAAATCTAAAGCAGTTTCTTGAATAATAATGAAACAAGGCATAAAAATTAATCTCCATAAAAAGTCCCTAAGGGGAAAAAAAGACAGATGACTTTGTGAAGAGCATTCTGGTGTGCAAGGAGATGAGGCGTTTCTCATATTCATGTTGCTGAGTAATCTTTATTTACTTATATGGAATAAGTTTTGGTACTTCTTTCCCTTATTTTCTCAAGCCAAGGATGTTTGACTCTACCTGCCCTTTCCACAGAACGGGCACATGAGTTGAGTGCTCTTGTTGCCAGTCTAGCTGGATTCTGATTATGTGTCAGTAAGTAACTGGTATTTTCAAGGCTTCTCTGTTAAAGTTCCAGTTAGTCTGAAAAAAAAGGAAACTCTTTTACTTTCAAGCTTTCAGAAGCAGTTCACTTCCTGAGAGAACTAAAGCTTTGTCTCTTCTGTGGCTTGATGTTGAAGCTTCTGTATTGAACTCAGCTTGTTTCCATTTTCTCTTGAAGTGAAGAAGAGTCAAAACTTATTGTAACAGATTCATCAGCTGGGAGTGAGGATTGGATTTACTTTGGAGAACTGAGGTGTTGAAGACTTGTGTATTCTCCTCTGCTGAATATGAAACTTACGTATTGGATTTCTTGAGTTCATTTGATTGGGTGTTGAATGGGGCAGCTTCTGGAGTCCTGTTAGGTATTGCCTTGTAACCTTTTGTGCTTGTAACTGTATCTAGAAATGGCAGATGTATGGAAATTGAGTGATGCTGGTAGTCATCTTGTATGTATATATACACATGCTGTTACACTGAATGTAGACCATATGATCAAATTAATAAAAATAATCAAGATCCAAAAATTAAATAAAAGGCTATTTTTATTTCGTAAGTCTCAGAAGGTGATTGCTCTATCATAGATGTCTATGTTGCTTATGATTTAAAAACTTGTCTTAAGTTTTCCATGTTCAGAACTTTTTACAGACGTACAATTATATTGTGTTTTATCATTGCTTGCTACTACCATGCCATAAATCATCAAGCCAACGCAAATAGGGCCCTTGAAGTGTTGGTCACTCCGCTCCCATTCTTAATGAGTAACCTTTGACATTTCTGTAAACATCAGCATGTTGGGTGCTAAGTGTACTGTCTACATTGTTGTCAGATGGAGACAAGTTCTTATTTTTAAAAGAAATTATTCCAGGTCAAATGCAGGAATGACACAAGAGAAATGTGTACTGCCTGCTCCTTCTCCACATGTGCTTTTGTTTGTAGATAAGTAAAGGGCATGAAATCCTTCTAGTGTGTACCAGTCCTTAAAGAGCAAACAGAAGCTGTGAGCAAGCGTTTGCAAGCTCTTACTTCATCATGACGGTTGTGGTCAGTGTGCAAGGATGAGCCAATGTGTGAGGATAAGGACCGAGAGCTCAGCTGTGTCAGTCAGCCAGAGAAGTCCAGCACCTTCATTAGAGCTTGAAAATCTGGGACCACTTTTGCAATAACTAATGTATATGTATATAATGACAAAGTGATAGTGGGTGAGGCATAACCAGTTCTAGCACGATGTGATGGCGGATTTCATACCAGAACATGAGAAGCAGCGGTAAATCAAATCACAACTCTTCATATTTTGGTAATGTTTTACGTTATTGATTGGAAATGCAAAGTAAGAGTCACATTTTAGGTTAGCAGATCTTTTTCTTTGCTCATCATCTTGCTGATCAATGGTCTGATCTAAAAATAATAAAAAATGACTCTGACATCTGTTTGAAATAGGTTGCTTAAATAGTGTGTTCAGCTTTTTTGTTTTGCTCTGCCTTTTTTACAGTGGAGATTACCACACCTAAGGGGTAAGTGTAGGGCTGCAGATTAAATCACAAATGTGATGTAAATGCATCAAAACATTCTGCAAGCATAAGCACCATATCCATTAAACATATTTCATTGGGAGAATATTAAAGATCTGGCATGTACTCCTAAATAAAATAAAGTTATTGAGAGCCCAATATTTTGTATGAAAGGGCATGGTTATAGTGCCAGGGTACTCTTAGTAGTTGTCTTTATCTCCGAATAAAACTGAATGTTCTCTAGATTTTTGGTTTTTTTAAAAATGTCTTTTTTTTTAAAAAGAGCTATGTCAGCTCTTTTTTACGTATGAAAATAAATATACTTTTCTGGAGGAGATCTGCCTCTAAAAAGCAACCTGAACTGCCTATATTCTTAAAAGGAAAAACCTCAACCAAGTATCACTCTTCTATTGCTTGTTATTATACAGTATGAAAAATCTACTGTCACCCTTTCTCTTTAGAATTTATAAGCTAGTTTTAAAATATCAATGGAAATAAGAGATGAGAGTAAAAATCATGGAATGAAATCAAAAGGAAAAGGCTCTTAGTAGAGTGCTACTGTTTGGTGTCGCTCCATCGAGAGACCTCCAGCTGGTTCTTTCAGTGTGTTAGTATGATACCAGAGAAAAGTTCAGTGTTCAAGAGTTTAGGTTGTGCATCATTTAGTGAAGATCTGGGAAGAAAGGAGAGGTGAGAGATAAATTGGAAGGGAAAGAAACCAGCTTCACTTATAGGCCAAAGCAAAACTGAATATGCTCAAGGTGATTTGAAAATGGTGCAGAATGAGGAGCTGAAGTGAGGTGGAGCAGGAGAACGAAGCTGTGTGACTGGAGCAGTAAAAAGGCCGAGGCCAGAGTCATGCCACTGATGCCACTTGTTAGCAAAGTGCTTTTGGCAGATCTGGACTATTCTAAATTTGCCTTGACTGATGTAATCAAACACTGAACTTCTTGTTTAAATATTTGTAGTGATGTGTACATGCACTTCCCCTACCTCTGAGCTTGTGTTAGACTACAGCGGGGTCCTGTGTAATTAACTTCTGGTATATTTTCTGTTTATGTCACATCTCACGGGAAAATTCATAGCAACAGAATCAGTAAAAACCTTATCTTCACAGCTTTTCCGGAAGTAGCATTGAATCATGATGTCCACTGATGATAAATCAACAGTGAACTGCTTCTGCTTGGAGTTGTGCCTCTCTGTTCTCTTCTTTACACGGTGTAGCTTTGTCTTGGATTTTCCACTTGCATTTGGGTGTCACTATTTCTCGTAGCTTTTAAACCAACTGTTTCGTTCTGAGAAATGCTAAGAAACTTGAGGACAAAAGGGAAAGTGTAGGGGTTTGGGGTTTTTTTTCTTCTTTTGTTACTGGATTATCATTAGTACATATATGTGTCTACATCTTTTTTAAGTATTTTGTAAAAAAATCAAACAGCCTTCCTAATTACTTTAGATCTGGGAGGTAGTTAGAAAAATATTTCCAGTTTTCTCCTCAAAAAGAAAGCAGTCTTCTTGGGTTGAAAAGAAAGGGCACTGATGGCTCACCTGTGTGCTCTGTGGTTCGGGCTGTCTTCTGTAGAGCAAGGCTTGAGATTTCCCAGGTCTCTCTGTTGTATCCTGTTAGAGTGGAAACTATAAAGGTGTGTTGGACACCTGAATAGGATGGAGGTGTGTCCTGGAACAGGCTCCCCAGCACCAAGTCTGCCAGAGTTCAAGAAGGGAGCAGTTGGGACAGTGTTCTTAGACCCATGGTGTGATCACTGGGGTGTTCTCTGCAGGGCCACGAGTTGGACTTCAGTGATCCTTGTAGGTCTCTTCCAGCTCGGGATATCCTACAATTCTATGATCCATCTTCACATTGTCCACTGAGATTGCTGTGATTTGTAAGGAGAAGCTGTGTTTTGGTGTGTGCACGGGTTTTGTTTATTTTCAATGAACTGTGACCCGCTCCACAGATTTATTGTGAAGAGCATGAGAGAAGTGAAGGAGGGACAACAAATCTGTAACCAACTTTCTGCATTATTGGTTGGATAATATATTAATGGGAACCTTATGAATGAAAAAATTTGAAATACGTTAGAAGAAATGCATTTTTCAAAAATCCCTGCAGTAAATGTTTATCTACTATTAACTGATAGGCAGAATCAACTTCAATACTAATTTCCTACACTGAGGATGAGTGAGATCAGTTCAAGGCTATTATGCCCTGAATTTGCAGACAGCTTGTTGTAATTAAGAAATAAACCTCATAGTTGTTGTTTTGATTTTTCTCTGATGCTTTGCCTGGGGGTCAGAAATGTGTTCCTGATGCCTGCTGTCTATAGGCACTAAAAGACTTAAATAGCATTGTGCCTATTAACAGAAGTTGTTTGCATTTGTGTGAAAATTCCCCTCCTAAGCTGATTTAGTGTTCCAACATAAAAGGGCTGTGGGATTACAAGGCTGTTAATAGATGAGAAAACAACTATATGTACCATGAAGGTGATTATGACCACGGGAAACTCGTATCAAAATTGCTTTAGGTCATAATGTTATAGTGTGGAAACTTTTAAAAGGTTATTTCCTTAAACCGTTAACAAAACTGGTCTTCTCTTATGGTTTCAGCTCCTAGGGACAAAAACTTAAGTATGGTATCTGCTTTGTCTGCAGAATAAAACAGGAGCTCTTCTCCTGATAGTTATCCTGGGAGCTGAGCATCTTGTTACATTTGAGTACAAAGGCACAGTTCATTACTGATGGGAAAACAAACTTTCTCTACCGTAGCGATTCAAATTAAGCTCTCTGCTAAGTAGTGCCGATTAAAAAACCTATCATTTACAGGAATTACTATTTTAGCCCTTTTAAACGTTTCAGTGCTTTTTCTTCCACTGGATGAGATTTGTATATTTAAAAACGAAGGGCAGAAAAGGACACTGTTTCAGAAAGATTATCTTTCTGGGGAAGCACACAGCTAAAATTGGACAGTAGATGAGCTGTACAGGCCTAAGGGGTGATGATAACAGAATAAGTAGAAATAAAGATTTGTTGTTTCCTGCTTGCTGAAATAACTCATCTGTTTGGGGGAACATGTAGATGATACTCCCTGAAGTGTAATTTGTTATCTTCAATTTCTGAGGATTCCCAGATTATATCCAAATTCACTTTTACACTTCTGGTATACCGTTAGTGGGGAAATAAAGCAGCTCTGTTTCATCTGCTTGTGCTGCTTGGTCTTAGAAGTCTGTGAGGGCTGTTCCACTCACCTCTGAAGGTGCATTGCCCTCTTTCTGCTGCAGGACTGTTCTTCCCTCTTGGGTGCCTGTTTCTCCTCTCCAGATCTTCCCTCCTTCCTCATACCCATCAGGGATGTTTGGGAAGACCCCTTAGGTCCTCTTAGATGGATAGCCAGCACCGGCAGAGTCAGGTAGCTCTAAATAGTCAGGTGTCAGATTTTTCTAGCAGAACAGGAACAGTTTCTGAGGTGGGACTGTAAAGTGCCTGTTGCACGTTCATATATAGGCAGCTGTGTCCTGCTTAGGATCTTATCCTTCAATGTTTTCAAAGCAGCAATACTTACCTAAATCTATGCTCAGTCCATGGTATTTCTATTACATGGTATCTTTCTTTATAAACAGAATTTTTAAAGACCCATAAATGCTCTGTAGCAATTTTTAACTCTTGGGTCAACTTGTAAACTTCTCCAAGAAGATTGTGGGTGGGTAGGGAATTATTTTTAGAACCAGAGATCTGTAATGCCAAGTATGCATCCAGTTCTGCGTTTTCTTAGTTGTGACTAAAGGACTAAAGACACCCCTTTTAATTCTTTCTCTTAACATTTGCTGAGCAACTTAGATAAAGTTCTTTGCTACAGACAAGCAGTTTAAAAGTTTTACATGAGTAAGGGGGTAATAGGGGGGTCAGACATACGGTTTTCTATACCAGATCAAAAAAGTTGATGTTCTAGTTCAGTGTAGTGCTTCTGGACTGCAGTTCTCTAACAAACTCATAACCAAGGAATGTTATTTTGACTTGGATGTTTTTCAGTTGATGGTAGAGATGGTGGCCAGACAGAGGAAGGGTCACTTTAGTGTACAGGTGTACACTAGTGTTTTACATGTGTACCTCTGATCTGAACAAAGGCTTGGTTGTAGAGTACGATACATATATTTGGAGAATGTGCCTCTAAATAAATGAGCATTCATTCAAAATATGAATCTAAGGGTGGATAGCATTAGCTAAAGAATATAATTGCCCTAGAAATGAATGATTTGTAATGAACGGTATTCAGGATGACAATTGTCCGTTTCAATTCTCGACGCTGCGGACTTGCTGGAATTCGATTTCACTGAAAAAAGAAATCATGAAAATCAGTTCATTCCTCCTTTGCGGTTGTATGTATGAAGCAATTTCAAAGGATATCAGATAAAAATTGTTTCCATAGTAAAAGGTTCTAAGATGTTTGTAGAATGATGAAAGGAACTTAGCAACGAGTTGTGCAGAATACCTCAAAAAACCCAAACTCGGAGTTTGGTTTTTGCACAATTTCACCTTTTCTTCAACTTGCCTAATGGAACTGAAGCCATAATTTGCAATGATAAGGTGAATGACTGGGGTTTAAAGTTCCTTTTCTGAATAAATTTTTAAAGTAAGTCTTATCTGCGTAGTTCTTGAGGCAATGGACTTTCGAGCTGTTATTCTTACATATAAAAATGTCTATATATTTTTCAGGTTTCGATAAGAGGGGAAAGTAAGTATTTTTAGCCTTCAGCCATGGAGTGGTAGCTTTTCTGGGAGGTGAACTGAGAAACAGCAGGTCTTAGTATCACATTTGTTCATTACACATTGTGGATCATATTGCTACTCACACTTCTCATATCTGTTTAATTATTTTTTAAGGCATTTAAATAGCTATCTTTAGAAATACGCAGGAGAACAGCTGCTTTGTGTTTTGAGAGTCACTGACACAACTCCCCTAATTTTTCTTCAGCACCTAATACTTCGCATGCTTTGAAGAAAATAGTTTCTGTGCCCAGACTTCGGCTTATGGTGCTGTACTTCTTCAGCAGAGGAAGTATCCAACAGGAAATGCTGGTTGCCTATGTGTGCCATCCTCAACAGAATCTGCATGTTTCCCAACATATTTTTACTGTTCATGAAAACATTCATGTAGCTAGCTAGCTTTAAAAAGATGCCTTGTTTATTCCACAGAAATCTAGGAAAGTCTTCAAACATAACTCTGATCTTTTTCGTCATGGGCTGACTTTCCTGTTAATAGCAAGGTTTCACAGTGGAAGACCAGTGAAGTCTGTAAAACTTCTTTCTTGTTCTTTCTCATACATAAAGAGGTATCTATATCAGTATTCAAACGGCATATCCATAGACACTGAATATACTGCTATTAAATAGTGAAAATTAGTGATCATAAAGTGAAACTGTGTGTACTTGGATATACTTAACGAGTCATATAGCTGGCATTGGTACTGAATCAAGTGCAGTTTTACTGTGAAGTGACTGATATGTTGCTTTTATAACAACAACAGCTGAAGTGATTTTTCAGCATCATTTGGAAACGGATAGAGACTTTATTTTCAGTTGTCATAATATTCCACTTTAAAATAAATGTACCACCCAGCAATGATAAATGTAATTTGTACTCTCTTTTTGAATCAGGTTGATATTATTTTTGTATTGCTTGTGCTCTAAGCTCCGTCATAAAACTGGCATTTTACTTGCCTTATACTTGGCTTTTTAATTTGGGCAATCTTTTGCATTGAGCAGTACAGTTTGCTGGTCACTAGGAATAGTGTGTAAGAGAGTAGCTAATGCCACATTATACTGGGTGCCTAACTTCTAATAGCATATTTTCTGTTTTATTGAGTTATAGTATTACTAAGAACCATTAGCTGTAAATCAGTAAACATTAAATGAAATCTAGAGCCTTTAGTTTTGAACTCTCTCTGAAATGTTACCCAAGGTATTTGCCTGGTATCCTTCTCAAATGGGGCCTAGGCAAATCAGCACAAAAGATGATTAAGACCAACACATCAACGATTTCTTCATTCAATCTACAGTGACATTTAAATGACACCTATTTTAGATCTTTCTACACACTTCAGAGAAACCAATATAATTGTTGTTTTGGAAGTCAGCTCTTCAACTTGAGCTTGTGAGCAGAGGGCAGCTTCATATTTAGGAAAAAAAGCCAAGGTTGTCAAGTCTAGGATGCAAGAACAGCACTATAGTTCCTCTGGGTAGCCTGGCAGGATGGAAGGCAGCTACCATGGGCAGTGTATCTTTGGAGAGTGTGCATACACTTCTCCATGCCAAATAATCGAGAATTTAGAAATTATCATTCTTCCCCAGGTTGTATCTGTGTCCTGTGACTTTCTTTTCCCCAACTGTATTTGTTGTTTAAGTTATAATGATTCAATAGTAGATATTTAGATGATGTGGAAGTAAATAGTTTTTACTTTTCCTGCTTCCAGATCTCCTATTCTGATTTTTTAAGTGGAGATCTAGTCCATAGCCTATTTCGAGTCTCTCTTTTCAACTCTAAAGGTTGAAGATTTTGCAAAACAGTGTTCTTCATATAAGCTTTCATTCCTGTTTCCTGATTCCAGTGGGAAAAAAATGTAGCGTAACAGACTTCTTTCAGGCTGAAAAAAAAAAAGTTTTGTGTACATCTTAAACATTTGTTTCTATTTGCATTTTAGAACTGAAATATATGTACACAAATGCAAAATGTTTGTCATCTTTTAAATTTGTTAAAATGTCAGTAAAGTAGTAAATATTTGGTTCTGTTTTCTGGCAGACTGGGGGCAGACAGTAGGTGCCTTCTAATTAGTAAAAGCCCTCCTACAGAACTGTAAAAGGTATTCTTAGTCTTTATCAGCTTTTAGTTTTACATTATGGAGGTGACAATGGCCCACGTCCTCATTAGCCTTCTGCTTGTTTGCTGATAAGCATCTCTCATCTCATATTCTTTTCCGTTTTTTCTGAGCAATAATACCCTTTTTTCTACTAAAACATTCCTTGTAATTTTTTTCACACTTGGTGTTCGTTTCAATTTTTTGTTTGGTAAATTCTCATAACTTTGTAATAAGCCTCACTTTTCCTCCCAACATTTGGTTTTGTTGTTTGTTTTTATTTTCACCTATGCTGCAAACATTGAGGAGTTTTATGTGGTGTTTCATGGACACAAGTGTTAGAATTCATACAATGATTCCTGTTTTCTTTGTGCACATGTTAGATACTAAGGTTTTGACTTACTGCTTAGTCTACTACTATGTAGCAGTAGGAGACCTCAATGACAACTGTAGTTCACATTCTAGTCTTAGAGTCTGGGAAAATATTTGCATACCTTGGTCTGAGGAAAAGCCAATTCTCCAAAATGCAATTTCCCGAGATATTGGTTTCCTAAGACTACTGGTTAAGTGAAACATCCTAATACAAAAATTCAGTCTTGAATGGCTAACTTATATTGTATTTAACTTTATCTTTAAAAAAAGAACTTACTGAGAAGTTGTAAATATGGTGCTGCATAAGACCCTAACACTCTGGCAGTTTTAGAGAAGAGATTTAGAACTGTTTGCTTTTTGAGAGGAAAATATTGTGACAGCTGTGCTTAAACATGTTTCATGTGCTTAAAAATTCTTAAGGCAGAGTTAGAGGGGGAAAAAAATCGAGAGATGCCGAAAACCAGCAGTTGGACATTAGTTCAGAGGAAGCTGAGACAGCTCTCTGAAGCTGTATAGATGTAAATCAAATACTGCCCTAGATCAAGATACTTTCAGCTTTCCTGTAATTATTTGTGAATTCTAAATTTAATAGCTTTATTTTTCTAAGAGTAGACAGACTTTGTGTATGCAGACTTGTTATACCTGTGGTGCCGTCAAGCCTTTCAAGTGTTTGTGTATCCAATGAATTGTACTCAAATGTCGCTTTCCACCCCTCTTCCCCCAACTCCCTCCTGTCAAAACACAGTGCCATAAAAATACCTTGTCCTTTGTCAGTATTTGCAGCTCTCCTTAAAGTGACAGCGTAAGAGTAATTGATGATCTTGTGTCTCAGGTGAATTCCTCTTTTTCTCTTGGAGTGGGAATTTATCATTAATAGAAACAACAAAAAAATGATATTACTTGCCCTAAAATATTTAGTATTTCAGGACTGTGGACTAAAAACTGTGTCTGCTTCCTCTGCATTAGTTTTCAGCTTTTATTTTAGTGTCGAACTCACTCTTGAAAAGGAGTATCACAGCCAATGTTTATACAGAAAAGACATTCATGAAACCTGTATCACCCCTCAATAATTGGTGTGAAGACCTGGTAATTACTTTGTTTTGTAGATAACTTCCCCCACAGGGAATCTAAATCCTTTCTTCCACTGGGCCTGAGAGGCTGCTTTGTCCATTAGGGTTTTTCGTGTGTTTGTAATGCCACTTTGTATTCAAAGACGAGTAGTAAGTCTTGAGCACTATCTAGAGTATTGAAATGAAAGGAAAATGAATAACAGAAGTTGTAAATCTTGAAGAAATAATTTTCTCCACCCTTTCATTGAAAAACATAATCACCTAGTGTTCATGTTATCATAAAAATCCTAATTTCTAGCCTTCTTTTTTGTAATTCAATCATACATTACCCAATCAATTCACAAGTGATCTGGTTTGAGTGTAACACCCAGGGATCAGGAGTGAAGAAGGTGCCTTTTCTTCACTGCTTATTATGAGAAGCGCAGAACGGACAACAGAGGGCATGTTTGAAACCCACATGCCTTCAGATGGCAAAATAATTAATCTCTCTTCTGACTCTTCTTAAGTCTTGGGCTGTTTTCCTCTTCCTGCCTGGTTCATCTGTAGGACCACTATTGCATTTGTATCCTAGATGGGGACATTGCCAAGTCAGTCTGTTGCTCAGTTGATAAATGGTTTCTTTGGCAGTTGAGTGACTTCTTGCTTGCAGCCATGTGGAAAGGTGTCTGTGGAAAACAGAGCATATTGAAAATGCAGTTTCTTTCTCTATCATTCCACATAGTGTGGCTTGTAGGATAAGGTGAGCCTTGATTTCTGGCCTGAAGCTGTGGTGCCTCTTAGATCTTCAGGCATCTAAAGTCCTGTGAAGAAGCAATTGCTACTTTTGTTGAAACAGTGTAATTTCTGTGAAATCCTGCTAATTTTAGTATGAAATGGCTGAAATGCATATGTAAGAACCATTCTTAGATATAAGACAATCCTGTTTTCTTACACAGTGTAGAATTTTTCTTCTACCTGTCACCTACAGCTGGACTGTGCAAACTAGACAAACTTTTCCGAATATTTCGAAATGTGAGTTAACAACCTAGAAGAACCAATTTAGCAAGAGTATCACAGCAGATCTAAAATACACTGATTCAAGTAGCTATACACGAAATGATTGAGGAATCTTAACAGAACTATTATCCAGGTAAACTAATTTGCTACTACATAATCATCAGATCTGCTGGAATAAAGGATTTATTATTAATTCAATGTTTCCAGAAAAAAAAATATTTTCACAAGAAAATTTCAATTATTTCTCTTGGACACTCTTCTGGAAAAGCTTGAACAGTGCCACTGTTTGGTGTTTTTTTCTGTGTTGTGATACATGAACATATGATGCTATACATAGAATAATATTTTTAATGTTCAAATCAGGAAAATTCAGTGCCACACACATACTGATGACATATCACAAAGCACAAAAATATGTTTTGTTGATTTTATTAAAGGCTGTGAATTTTTTCCTTCAGGCTCATCCACCTTGACATGGTTGTAAAAGTAAGAAACAAGGGGATGTGGCCTGGCGAAACTAAGAGTCAGGGTAGCATCATGCCTGGGTGGCCTTAAAGATCTAGTAAACATAACTGGTGATTCTGCAGCAACTGTGTGGTACTTTGACAGATTTTGTTTAATGACCATCTTTTACCTTTATGTTGAATGGAATCGTGCAAAAGAAGTTTAAACCATTAATGTTTTGCATTTAGTTGGTGATAATCTGTTTATTACGAATGTGTATAGATACATGTATGTGTACTTATATATGTTTGTTTGAAAGCATACTGCACGTGGAAACTTTGCTGCCTATTTTTTTTCCAGTATCCTTTAGAAATAGGTTGGCACTTTCTTCTTCTTCTGAGGGGGAATGCTGTGTACTGTGCTAAGAGTAATGCTTGCTTAGCTTTTCGTAAGTTCAGGTCTAGACACAGAAGGCTAAATACAGGTTAAGCGTTTTTATTTTTTGTTCTCTAAAGACGAAAGAAATAAAGGTGATTTCCTGAAGATTGCATCTTACCCACTGTTACATCTGAGATGCCAGATCTTCTATGATCTTTTATTCATCATGAAAATACCCTGGAGCAGTCAGAGTTTCTTCCTATAGTCTCCAGGGTATCCTTGCTCCTTTGTTCTTTATCTGTCTTGGCCCTGACTTGCCAGATGTGACAGCAATTTTTGTGGCTCGTCTGAATGCATGTGTTTGACAAGCTGGCCAAAGAGAAGGGGTAGGTGTGAAATACTCGCCCATTTTCTCCCAGAACTCTGGGTAGCTTTATCTTGTATCTGATTCTGGACATCTGATAGAATAATTTCAGTTTGAAACCTCTGAATAATTTTAAGCAAATTTCACTCTGTAGTCTTGATAATCGTGGGACAGAGATAAGGGGGGACTGGGAGTGATGGAGTAAGGAACTCATGCTGGTCTCCAATTATTTGCATAAATTATTACCCTGATTTAATGTCTAGTAAGCACAGGAGGAATGTCTCGTGGCCAATATGAGTAACAAACCTCTGAATGCAGAATTTGAGTGCTCATGGGAACAGACTGACTAAAATTTGTGTGGGGATGAGATGATGTGTTCATTTTCTGTCTATTTTGCAGGCTAAGCTCTGCAGAGGTTGTGTCATCATAAAAATAATATTTGAAGTTAATTCTTCTAAGTATTAATAGCAATTTGTATAATTTCTGTTGGTGAAGGTGTAAAATCTTGAGTAATGTTAAGAAGAAATTTTCTTTTTAAGGAGCTTGCATAAGTGATTAACAGTTTTTTACTGTGTGTCTTTAATTTTCAGTGATTTTGGTTTTCAAGTTCTTCGTATGCGTTCAGTTTTCAAAAGACAGTGATGTGACACTAGTGACATTCTGCTGTGTGCTTTTTGCTTTTTCCTTTGTCTGCTTAGGCTGTTTTGTCTTGAATTGATTTCTGGGGTTTTATCTCTGAGAGTCTCTATAGAATTAGCAATTAATATATGTAACTAGTTATTTGGTATATCTATAGCAGATGAGTATAATTCATACTAATTCCGGGTGAATTGACAGTTTTTAGCTGCATTGTGGAAATGTGGTCTTTATCTTGAGTAATTTTTACTTCTACTTGTATATAACAGTCAGGATTTGCCAAGTTTCTGTGTGTATTTGAATATAGCATAGACATATACGTCCTCTTACTGCCTGCACTGTATTTCCAGGTTAAGGAAGGAGTTGAAGAAGCTACAGGTCTTCAGTACGCTGCTGTAGGCAGAGTTGGTTGTTACCTATGCCTGTAATAAACTTATGTAGTCCCAGTCAGTCTTCTGTTTTATTGTGTTTGAGATGAAGTGTTAAGTACTAAATGAATACCCCCCATTCTTTCTCAAATTGTTACTTACCCCTAGATTATAATGAAAATGTTGGTGTCAAAGATGGGAATATTACAGTCCTGCTTGGCTGAGCCATGGTGGTGGTGGGGAGGGAAGTGCTCCCAATTGAATGTTCTCCACCAGTGTCACAAAATGGGTGGTTCCCTTTGGAGGCTGGAGGCACTTGGGACCCTGTTCTCTGCACTGTGCGGAGGGAGGCCCAGCCTGAAGAGGAGAGCTCCCTGAACTCCAGGGCTTGTTTCTCAAGGCTGAGCTGCTCAGGATCAGTCAGCAAGATGAGGTTCACAGACCTACATGACCAGAGAGCTGCAGTGATGGGGAGCAACCAGGAGCTGACTGGTAAAAGTTCGGTTTTTAATGGAAAACTGTATGAAATTGGACGTTTTGTGATGTTACACATTACTTCGTAGCAAGACAGAGCATAGTTTCATTCTTCAAAAAATGGCATTAATCTAGATAGAAGATGATAAAAAAGTTCGTAGGAGGGGAGATCAAATCACCGTCTGAAGCCTTGAGCTATCCAGAGCTTGAGCCCCTTTTCTGATTGTTTACTCAGTGCTACAGCTCCCTAAATTTAGTGTATTGGGTTGAAGAGCTTCAGAGAAACTACCAAATGCATTTGGAATGCATGAGCTCCAGGCTGCAGAGCTGGAACACACAGCTGCCAAGCAGATGATGTGCCAGTTCTGTGATGCTGTCCTTTGCTCTTGCTGCATTGTGGGGCAGGGCAGGATGCCCTTCTACTGTGGCATTACTTAGATTTACTTAGAAAACACCAGTCTGGGCATCTGCAATGTCAGGCTTCAGCTGATTTGCTTTATTCTGATTTTTTGGGGAAGTCTCTGTATGACTTGTGTAGCCAGCTGCATTTTGTAGATTGTACAAGCACTACTTTTCAAATGGAGCCTTTAATAAATATATTTAAAACAAAAAGCCAGGAAATGTGTTTTAAAGAAATACATCTCTCCATTGGAAGTATTTACTTATTTACAGTACACTGATAGCTTACCTGAGGATATTTTAGATTTTGCAGGAATTTCATGGTGTTATTTAATTGCCAAATGTCAGTGTGCACATCTGTATGTTGGTCTGTTAGTCTTCCTGCTGAGAACTGATGAAAAGAAGATGGTGTCAGACACTGATTCATGATTGTGTTGAATAATTGTTTTGAAAAGGTTTTCATTTCATGTATTTTGTGACCACCTGCTTTCAGAGCTGATAAGATAAAAGTGACAGAAAGTTAGCCTTGCCCAATTTTTTTGGGGTAGACCTTTCTGTATTTTTTGTATGGACTGATTTTTCTCTGAAGTACTTGAGAGACATAAGCTGAACATGCCATCCTTTATGGGCACTGCTGAAACAGCTAGGTGGCAATGTTCTTCTTGTTTCTTATCCTCGTGCTAGTCCGTGATTAAGATGTTTATTAATAAAGAGTATTACCTTGTAGATTTCATCAGAGAATGAAGTTAATTAAAGTAGTTTTTCAGGAACAGTGATCACATAGAGATTTGAGAAGGAATACATCTATAAAACTATTTATACTTGTTACACATATGCTAGCTAACATGAATCTAGGACTAACATCATAATAATTTCCCATTCTTTCAAGTCGGTGTGTTGTATCTGGAAGAGAAAATATTTACGTATTTTAATTATTTGGTTAATGTAGTAAAAATGAATCTCAAAATTTTTTCTACTAAAAATGTGTTTATTTTCTCCATGTTCTGATTGACTCATAGTTGTGAACTCAAAAATGTTGCTAATGCTTTATTATCGAGATGTAGCTTTACCATATGGCCAGGCAGATCACTGGTAGTCTGGAACGCCGAAGGGCAAGTCATTATTGTTCATCTTAAGTTTCCACAGGACCATCACAGGTTTTGTTTCTGATAGAGGAAGTGGCTGCAAATGAAGATGGGAGTTGGGTTTGACTCCTTCACGTGTGCTGGCTGGCCTTTGCTGTCAGCTTTTGGCTTCCCCTGTCATCAGTTCAGGTTTTGGTAAAACCGACTTCTGCTGAAGGCAATGTACTGGAGTAGTTCTTTTACATTCTTACAGATGTCGTATTTTACCGAATCTCCTGCACTGCAATGCGAGGACATGATCCAAATCTTGTGTTGGGTTTGAAGGAATATACATAAAGCTTTCATGTATACTTACTGCAGCATAAGATAATTAAAACAATTCTTTTAGTGAAGTAAATTTCTTAAAACCCTGCTCTAAACAAACTTCTGTGAGTGAGTTATTTGTCTTTAGGAAGAGAATATTCATGATAGTGTTTTTGTGGTGATTATAAGAGGATGTGTGTAATGCTCTATCATAGTGAGAATAGAGAAAGGGAGTTGTTCAAAGCAAAATTTTTTTCCTGTATTCTTTGATTAAAAAACTTTTTCTGTTAAAAAATATCAGCATGTTTTCTTTCTGTTCTTGTGTGTCAGTTATTTAAACTGTTGTGATTATTAAGAAGAGCTGAGGTTTGTGTTAAGATTTGAAAGTAGTTAACATTGTACTTTTGATTTCCAGTTTCTAAACTTCCCATACTTTCTTAGTTACTGCCTCTACTTACAAAAAGAGATGTTAAACCAGAACTTTAAATATGGGTTGAAACATAGGAAGAAATCTTTGTGCAGTGACAGGACATAAAACCAGTCCTAATTCTTGCAAGAGGAACTACCAGGCAGGATGCTGGAACTCTGCAGGCAGTGCTGCTGCTGCTCCCGGCCTCCTGGTACCTGCTCCCTGCCTGGAGAGCAGTAGGTATTGCAGAGGTTCCAGTGCTTCTAGATGTTTCCTTTCTTTTGAGCTGCACCATTTTGCTTGTTGGAAATTTTGAGATACAAAACCTTTTTTTTTTTTTTCATTTACTTTTTTAGCTAAGTTAAAAGTTTCCAAACTATCAGAGTTAAAATGGAATTCTTCCTGAATTCTTGAATTGAAACTGACTTTATCTGCAACCCTTCATATTGGGAAGGTGACGAAAGTGTGATTTGTTGTACTTTTTTTTGCTACTTTTCTTCAGAGTAGCTGGTTTGGGGCTATGTTTTGGATTTGTGATGTGGTGTTGATAACACACAGGTGCTTTTGCTGAGTGGTGCTTGCATGGTGCTAAGCACCCTTCCTGCTCCTCACCCCGCTCAAGCCCTGCTGCCCTGGGGATTCTCAACACCTGCCCACCTTTGGGACATGGGGAATGAATTCCTTGTTTTGCTTTGCTTGTGCACACAGCATTTGTTTTACTTGTTAAACTGTCTTCATCTCAACCCACGCATTTTCACACTCTTACCCTTCCAGTTCTCTTCCTCATCCCACATGAGGAGAGTGTGGGATCAGCTGTGCAGGGGCTGAGCTGCCTATGGGAGTTAACCCACAGCATTTGTATTGTCATGGCCTAACGGAATCTCTTTCTATTTATTTGTATTTATAGATTAAATTAAGGCATCAGCCAGCAAAATCAAGTCTTCTATTTTGAGACCAGATGATTAAAAGATGTGCAGGTTTAGTATTTTTCGTTTCCGTGGAAGTGGTGTTTCTGATTGCAAGGCAGTGCCCTGGCTCCCACATGAAGATTTAAATATATTCCGAGACTTTTATACTAGGAACAGTCAGTTTTTATAGAGGCTGCGACTTCCTTTCCATCACCCATCCCCTCCCTTTAAGACAGAAAAATTATGTGGCCAGGATTTAAATCTTTCTTCGATTACAGAATTCATGTGTAATTTAAATTGAGCCTGCACTGTCTGGTTTGTGAAAGCATGCATACTTAGTATGGCTTCTGCATTATTTTTCTCTCTTGCAATAAAATGGATGGAAAATTCTAATTTCTTTCTGTTTTCAGATATAAAAAGGTATCAGTCATTGTTTCAGTTTATCAGTATTATTAGTAAAGACAAAGAAGATGGTGTGTATTAATATTGTATATAATTAGTAAGTATTGGGTGAGTATGAGCTTGTGTAATGAATTATAAGCTAATATTATAGAGTATTTAGTGGAGTCAAAACATGAATCTGCATTAGGGTGTTGCATGTTGTGAAAATATATCCGTTCCCTTTTAAAGAAATCTTAAATACTGCAAAGAGGAAACAAACAGCTGAGTCTCTCCTTACCTGCAGTAAACAGTTCTTGGTAAGTAGCTGCTTTAGAAGGAACTAAGGCTGTGATATGTTAGACTTGAGCATTTGCTCTTTGAGCATGAACAATGCTCCTAATTGTGCATGGATGTTAAGGGCAGTTCTGAAAATTGTGAGACTTGTCCAAAAAAGTTTCTTCAAGACATTCACTTACTATAATTTTGGGATTCCTGTATTTGAAAGGAATGGGATTCCTGTACACGTAACGCCATGCCTGTGCTAAGTGAGGCTTGTAATATATAATTCAATGTAATATTTATTTCTCCAATGAGAAATAGTTAATAGAAAAGCACTTAGTGAAGATTTAATTATTCTATTCAGATATTACTACTAAACATCTTCATTTGTGATTAAAATTGTTTTCTGGGCTGGACAAAGAAATTACTGGAAAACGTGAGTTTGACTACGTGTGATATTTTTCTTTTGAGAATGCCTGTATGTGTTTCTCCACAATCATCTCCAATGATTTTTCCATTTTTTATTTTCTTGTGTGGCCATATTGATTAGTTTCAAATATTTTTTTATTGTTGTTTTGTATAGGTCCAGCAGTTGAAATGGGTTTCAGTGACTGTGTATTGATTAATTCAGTCATCTATTTGGGCTTTATGGGATTGAAAAATTAGTGTAACACATGTATACACCTAGTGTATTTCTATTTTAGACAGTCTTACAAATATGCCATTTCGAAAAACAATGGGAGAGTTGTGGTTATGGGTGTTGGAATCTTTAAATGTGCCTTACATATTTTACAGGACACCACTTAGCGAATACATGTGGGCTGTCTTGTAATGCAGTAGATCATTACTGTGATTGTTTGGGTCTCTGTAATAGCAGCAGTTCTTTACAAATTGTATGTTTCTTTTATATCATGTTAAGTTACTTGAATCCTTATAAATGTCTGTTTATCAGAATTTTGCATACATTAAATTTTGGAAGCAGTTGTGACATGAAGATACCTTGCAGAATAATAGGCCTGATGGTAGGTATGTGTTTTGTTTGGGGATTTTTGTGGGTTTGGTCATTGGTTTGGGTTTTGTTTTGTTTGTGATCAGCACCTGCTTAGAAGCTTGAAAATTCTTAGAATTATGAATATTAAAATTCCGTATTGGATGGCCATGCCTGTTGCTTTATTGTCCCTTGAAACTAATGGTACATCACAGTCCTGCTCTAAGTACATGTTAATACTGTTACATTCAGCACATCAATAAGGAATACCCTTTGAAAATTGCTGTTTTATGCAGCTGAAGATTTAGGCTTTACTTTGATATTCTTGGAACTGTTTGGTAAGTGTATTCGCTCCCAGATGAGGAATCCAAGGGAGGAAAACCAGCGCCTCTTTTTCTTTCTTCTTCTACATATTTGATTAGAGCAGTCAGTCCTATTAAGAAAAAAGATAGATCTGGTTAGCTTATTCTGCTTTTCAGCCTGACAGTCAAAGGCTGTCATGGGGTTTTAAATTACCCAGAAACAAGCTTTAGTGCAAAGCTTTTTTTTTTTTTTTTTTCTTCCAAAAATACCATTTGTTATTCCAGTAGACAAAGATGAGTCTGTATTAAAACACAACTAATGAGCCTTTTAACAAAAAGCATAATTTATAATAAAGGTAAATTTTTTGTGTGACTTCTACGTGAATGCATTAATAGTAAATATGAAGGTGCGCTGAAGAAGAGGAGGGCAGTGAGGATGTTTGCATTTTTGTCGTAACACTGTGCCCCTGGAACAAGAAAGGGGTTTTTATGAAGAGCAACAAGGCAAGGTTTTTGATAGAGGTCCTACTAAAACAAACTTAAAAATGAAGCACAAGTGAACTTGTGCTCCTGGGACCACAGAGAGGCAATTTGTGTGCTGTTGTACCGGCATCATTGCTAGAAATAACAGGTGTGGTGTGTGAAAAGTAATTTCTCAGTCATTTTCTGTACGAGCAGGGAGAGCTGTGAGCAAATGTGCTGTCACTATGTCATGGCAGAGTCATAGCACTTCTGAAAATGTTTGGTTGACTCATGTTAACAGAAGATCCGATTGATAAACAGTGGATGGACAAAAAATACTTGTGTGGTAGAAGACGACATGGATGTGCTCTCTTTGTTGGCTTGGTTGTGTTTTTATAGCAAGATTATAAAATATTAAACCCATAAAATGAGATTGTGCAAGGAGGTGAGATGAAATCAGTTTCTTGCTTTCTTCTGAACCGTTTTGACTAAATCCAGTCTTGAAATCAGTTCACAGTGAATTTTCAGTCTTCCAGAAAACTTCAGTTAAATTAAAGGAAGTGAAATATAAAGTTACAGCAGGGAGTTTTCTGCATTTTTTTTTTTAAATTGTCCATTACTGTGTTAAAACACAATGTATTTTGTTCCTTTCTGTAATTCTGTGGGGGGAAGAAAAAAGATATTTAGACAAATGTGTGCTAGATCTGCTTTTACGAGTTGACTACATTTGGTACCAGTTGAGGTTTCAGTAGTAGGTTTCAGAATAACTTTGAAAATGCTTCATCTGTATTAAACAGCTAAGTATTTTTAAAATGTTGGATCCAGCACCTTCTGTATGTTAGTACAAGCTGATGGATTTTCATTCTGTGCAGTAATTTCTGTGCATGTATAGAAGTTCTAGAGAGGAGCATGTTAACATGACAGGTGTACTTTTTCAGCTTGGATTTATTTCTGAGTTTATTTGTTTGTTTCTTTTTTTAGTTTCTGGGACAGACACTGGAAAGTGCTAGGACTTGCTTTAAAACCCTTTTCTCCAAAATACTTCTTGCATGGAAACATTTTTTGAACCTTACAGTCCAATATCTGTGTAAGCCTTAAGCTCAGCAATGTATTTGATTGAATATTCTTCTAAACCACTAATTGGAACATTATGTCTTTTTTCATTAAATGTATATTTTGTCCAATTGGTTTTATTAATGCTTAGGAGTAAATAACCTCAGGGTGTGTCTTAGTTTTAGAAGTCTGTTACTTCTAGAAAGCTTGGAAGACAGGTCTGGGTATTTTAATGAGATCCTGTTTGATTTATTTTTATATAGTTGTTACTGTATGTTTCTTGTTGACTGAAAGTTTTTAATATGTTGGAGTGCTTATGACAGTGAAGAGCTAATAGCATTAACGAGAGACTGGCATAGTGTATACAGGCCATCTTTACCAGCTTCTGGATTCTCTTCTGCCTGTGGTCTTCTGCCCAAGCCAACTTTCCCTGTTCCAATTGTAAGCTTCTCTTCGAGCACATATTGCTAATCGTCCTGAACCGAGCCAAATTAAATGGTGTATTTTTAATGAGAAAAAGAGTTTGGATTCCTATCCATATGCTTCAACTGATGTCAAATCCTACTTCAAACAGATGCTGACCTCTATATTACAGAGGCATTACAAAGGCTAATTATTCTTGAACAAATTTCCAATTTTGGCCACCTGCAAGGAACCTTTCACATTTCCAAGGGTATAGTTCAGTATAACATACATCTTAGATTTGTCTTAGCATGTCTCAGTCTTAAAATTCCAATACTTGGAACACATGCTGTTGAAAAGAATGTAAAACGAAAAGTTCTTAGAATATTTTCACTTCATTCATCTTTACCATCTTGTATTTCTGCCAGAGATTAAACATCAGGAATATAATTGTGCTTTCTGCTTAAAAATAATGCATGTGGTCTTTTTTTTCCAGAAGCTTATCTTCCAGCTCTTAGCCAGCCATTGCCTATGCACCAGTCACAAATGGTTCAATCTGGCATTAGGAGCTGGGAGAGCTGGTAGCACTAGCTGTTATCCACAGAAGGCTTTCTATGCAGATGGCCATATCCTCTTTCCTCCACTCGTTTGAGTTAAAATGTGTAAATGTAAATCATGCATGGTTAGGATTATTCTTTAGAATGCCTGTAAGTAGCTCTTATGCATAAATCAGTTAAGAGCTTGAGACATTTATGTGGCAAGGATACATGGAAAAAATTCCTGTATTCTCTGTCATTTTTTTTCTTTTTTCTCTTTAAGTTGAAAATATTCTGTAAAACCATGTGTACCTGTACAAAGTATATCATAAAACAAGTGCAAAAGGCTAAATAGGTGATTGTGACTTATTCAGGGTGGTAGAACATCTGTCTTGTAACAAATATTGTTTTAGTTCATATAAATTTTGGGTGGAAGCTTTTTTTTAAAGACCAAGTCTGCTTTTCTGAAAGTGCACATATGGCTAAGTCAGAGTTCACAGATAAAGATAGTACACATTAGGGCTTTAGCTGGCTATGTTGATAGTAACAGTAATATGGGTAAAGCCTGTCATACAGATCCTGTAACACTCCTAATCTGAGAAAACATAGAAATCAAACTTGTAGAACTGAATTAGAGATGTATGGGTATTAAAATCCTCTATTCCCTCCCATTTAAACACAGACCATCTGTTGTTTCCAGATGTACTGCTTCCTGCAGCAATATACTGGGAATGCTGCTGGAGCATCGACAAATCTTCTCTTTTTTTTTTTCCCCTGGTTCTGTAGTGTCATTCCCAGAAGCTCCAAACCACCTACCATTGGTGTTTCCTCCTTGAATGACAATGCACTGTGAAGGCAAGGGATGTTACGTTACTCAATGGGTAGTTTGTAGTTTGGGTGGCAAAAATACCTTAAGATGTAGATAATAATAATATTTGGAATGCTCCAGTGATATGTCTCAAACAATGTATAGTACAACACCTTAATCTGATGCTGTCTGTAAAGCAGTGGGCTGTCACCTCCCTCAAGACCACTGCTTGCCCCATTAATATTGCTAGAACAAATTATCACTTCACAGCCCAGAAATCTTCTGTAGCAGTTGTGGTGATTGATGTAACAAGGCTAAAAAATAATGATGAAATGCATGTTCCAGAAGGCAGATTCCAGTGCAGGATCTTCACAGGCAATTAAATTCAACAGAGGAGTCTTCCTGGAATAATGTACTTCCAAATAAATGGCAAGATAACTATGGTATTCTGTTGTTATTCTACATAGACTAGTTTTTTATGCAGTAATTATCTGGGAAAACTAAGCATACAGGCATAAAATAAAAAATTAAGTTTTTGTGTGTTCTAAATATGTGAGCAGAAGAAAGTGAAGTGAGAAATAATGCCATTGAATATATCTAGTTTTCCTCTGAATTCATGGAATCATAGAGTGGCCTGGGTTGGAAGGGACCTGAAAGATCATCTAGTTTCAACCCACCCCTGCCATGGACAGGGACACCTTTCCCCAGACCAGGTTGCTCAAGGCCCCATGCAGCCTGGCATTGAACACTCCAGGGACATCCACCACTTCTTTGGGCAGCCTTCTTTGGGCAGTTTCAGTGCCTCACCGCCCTCTCAGTAAAGAATTTCTTCCTAAAATCTAATCTGAACCATCTCTCTTGTTTGAAGCCATTCCCCCATGTCCTATGACTACATGCCCTTGTCCAAAGTCCCTCTCCACCTTTCTTGTAGGCTCACTTCAGGTACTGGAAGGGCACAGTTAAGTCACCCTAAAGCCTCTTTTCCAGGCTGAACAATCCCTGTGACAAACTTTATTATATGTAGGTCCTTAAGAATTTATTTAAATAAATCATGTTGGTGCTTTTGAGCCTCTATTTTAGAACAACCTATGTAGAGCTGATAACAATTCAGCTGTCTAGTATGTGGATGAATTGTTTTCAAGTAATTACGTGCTTTCATTGGCTTAAACAAATTTACTGGCTTCTAAATTGAAATACAGTTCTAGGTAGTAAACCTTGTGGACCCAAAGAGTTCTGATATTCCTCCAAATGAGGTCAAAACTTAAATGCACTTTTGTAAGTAACTTCATGTACAGGAATTCACAGATTAGTCTGATAGCTGTGGGATGGAGCCTGTAGTTTTGCGTCCTGTGATTTCACAGATTTCAGGGGAGCTGCTCACGTAAATAAGACCTGCAGGACCAGGTACTTCTCCTTCCTGATACTGGCATGATTTTTTTCTTACAAGAAACATGAATTCTCAACTCTTCTCCAATGTGCCATAGTACCTTTAATATTAGACTCACTTTCAGCTCAGTTTGAGGCAAGCAGGAGTTACTCAACTGAGATTGCTTGTTGCAGTAATACTGTCTTGGAAATCAAGTGTCTCATTGCTGTCCCACTTGCAGCAATGCAGTGAAATCCAGGGTGCCTGTGAGACTACAGTGTGTGTGTCTGATGGGGTAGCCTTTGTATCTAGGACATCTCAATACTTCTGCCTTCTAAAAGCTCCTGGGAAGGAAATAACTACATATGAAGAGTCTGGTAGTATTCTATGCAAAATATTTTTTATTTAATAGTCAAGCAGATGATTCTGAGTAGCTGCTTTAATCAAGGTTTCTCAAATTTTATTCTTTTTATGTGTGTGTTTTTTAAAACTTACAGAAAACTGTCACTCTTCTTGATAGCAGTGCTTTTAGTATATTAATAATTTTGTTTTAAGATATGTTTTACACCATGCTTTTCAGAGTAATGAGGTTTGTGCTAGGAAAACTGGGGGGGGGTGCAGGGGAGAGGAACAGCATTTCCTTGACCTATTTCTAATTAAAGTTCAGATTGGGAGTTTTATATTCTTATATTGACCATTTCAGCAGACGAAAGCTGTTTTTCTTACATAAACCAATAGAGAATTCTGTGTTGTAGTTTCCATATATAGATCAGCTTCTCCCCTAGCACCAGTGGACACATACATATTAATTGAATTCCATTTCCCTGAGGTTTGACATCCTTTCTTTTAAATTCTAAATAGAACACACTTACAAATGGATTAAAATTTCTAAGTTTAAAAAAACTCCAAAAGTTAGGGTATTAGAAATGTTGATGATTTTTTCTCTTTGACTTGATTTTGGAAAAAGCAGAATGCACCAACAAGCAATGGTGTACTGAAAAATGAAATTACCTCGAAGTTTTCAACCTCGGTGTTTTGAAAACATTTCAATGCATGAGGTATTAAACATGAGATACAATGAACTCCGGAGGAGGAAAATGAACATCGTTGGGGTGAAATTTAAAATAGTTATTTTAATAACATAGATTGAAATCTTACTGTAAAAGCATTAATAAATGGCTAGACAGGACCTATTCAGAATGTTCATTTTGTGTCTGTCAACAGACCTGTTTGTTTTGCTCCAGGATTCGGATACAAACATTCATGTGATGCCAGAAGTTTGGATTTTCCCTTTTATGGGCATTAGTGCAATTTGATAAAGAAACTCCACAGCATTTTCAATAACTGGAATGCTGTAAAATCCAAAATTGCTACAAGGAACCAGCCACTGTATTTTAGTAGCCCTGATTCTACTGAGATGTGGAATCGCTGAAGCAAGGATCTGTCTGTACAGATCTTTGCAACGCCAGGGTCGGAGCACGTATTTTCAAATCAATTAAAAGGTTTCTGCCGACGTTGTTGGCCCTTAGGTCGTGATGCAGTAGAAATAGGAGGAAATAAGTGGTGTTGGTGTTTGTAGCCTTCGTGTGTATGGTTACTGAAAGAGAATGGTTACTGTGGGCTTCGTTTAAACAATGCAGTAATCGTAGGTCAGCTGGACAGGCTGTCCGCTGCTCTTGGGGAGGGCTTAAAAGCGGGAGGAACTACTGGAGAGACAGAACTGAAAGCTTGAGAGTGTGTACTGTGTTTTGATTTTCTTATGACACAGAATTTTCGACTGACAGTCTTGACAGAAGGGTGTGATTCACTATTCTTCTCATAGTGGTTTCAGATTTGCTGTCAAGGTTTTGGTGCTTTTTTTTTTTATGTTCCTAGTGCTGATCAAGGATTCACTAAACAAGAGGAATGTATAAATAATTTTCTGAACTTGTAACTGTCCAGAAAATTTCAAGAGTGAATTTTTCATCTATCCATGGCTGTTTCATTACTCGATTAAAAATAATACTAATATTTAAGCATCTAACTGAATTTAGATAGTTGTAGTATGGAGAGTTATGCACTCTTTAGTTTTGGGGGAGCTTAAGCCATCTGTTGCCTTGGAGCAGAGAGTTTAGTAATCAAGTACAACAGTAAAAAAGAATTTATCAAGGGAGGCTATTAATTAACAAACTTGGATCAGGTTCAGCATCTTCTTGCCTTTAAAAACCGAGCCACTTCCGACATATTCGGTGGACAATTAGATTTTTAAGTGAGTATTGCATTAGGCATTCTGTATTTTGCATTCCTGTCCTAGAAAAAAATACTTAGATGAAAAATATACCTGTTTTTTAAAAAAAATACCCTTTTTTATTTTCTGAAAAAGTGAAAAGAAACTGAACTTCATGTTGTTATGAATACAACTGCATTGCTTGTAGTTATCTGCGAAAATTCAGCTCAAGCAATGACGTAATCTCTTAAGTTCATGACTTGCTTTCCAGAATCTTAAAGAGAGCTCTTAAAACACAGACAGATACCACTCCTCAAGATTTTAAATAGTAATGTCGTTCTTCACTTACTCATTTCTCCTTGTGTAAAAATAACGTATAAAGGTTAAAATACGTAACTGTCATTGCTGTGTGAAGTTTCTGCTGAATTCCTTTTGCAGAGGGCCGGTGGAGCCCGCATTCTCTTGTGCTTGGGAGCCTCTGTAGCCTGTCAGTTGCTGTTTTTTCATGTTGGTGCTCAAATGAGCAGAAGGATGTTTGTTGCCTTAGCATAAATATCAATGAAAAATATTCTTGAGCTTGTTTTTCTGAAATCTAATAACATTTCTTAGAAGTAGGGAATTACTGGTGGAAATTTTGTTGTGAAGACCTCGGTGACTTTTTGTGACGTATGGGGTTGTTAAAGGTAAGTCTTGGTGACCAAGCATTCTTGTAGCTTGTTAGGCTCCTATGACAGTAGTTGGGGTGGGTTGCTGAATTACTTCTGTTTTGCTTGGGAAATAATACCGAAGAAAAGGTCAGAACAAAAGCCACTTACTCTCTGAAAACGCTTGCATGCTTTTAACATTTCGTACCATGTTCTGTTCCTGAAATCCTTTCCCCCTTGGACTTTCCCGACTCAAACATCTCCTGGATCGTTTGCTTGTCTCTAATCCTTTCTTGCTTATCTCCCTTCTCTTACTTTACAGATGAACTTTGACCGTTGTCCCTGAATTTCTAGCACTGCTGTCTTGCCCTCTTCTCTTTCTGCGGTCTTGACAGTAAGAGATTAGTCATCGTTTCTTTGGTTTGGTTTGGTTCAGTTCAGTTCGGTTTGTTTCCCTCTGCTGTTGTATTCTGCCTGAAGGACTCTGGCAGGGTTTGATAGCTCAGGCTCAGCACTGCATCAGGCCTATTTCTGTGACTTCTGGTTGACCCAAACTGGCAAAGTGAGTGGGCTTTTTGTAATTACATTTTCAGATAAAATCACTCCTCTGACAGAAGAGTTAAATCTCTTAATCTTGTTCTGTCCTTCTTGGCTGTGGTGTCCATTGCTTCTAGTCTTCCCTAAACACATTCCTTATATAACCACTGAAAATTGTTCTGTAAAAACTAGATTTCTTGCTTGTCACTTCAACATCCCTCCCAACTCACTTTCTCTGCCTTATTAAATATAAACTGGTTAACTTTTCTCTTCTTGAATCTATGTGGCCTACTTCCTTGTTTGTAGCCTAGAAGAGGAAAAAATTCATGCCCAGATCAGCCTGTGCCAAACTTTGTTTCTGTCTAGTGAAGTGTTTGGATCACTTTTGTCCCATTTACTCAACAAAAAGGTTATCCATAAATGTCTGCCAAGTTCATTATCCTCAAGTGCTTGTGTACAACTCTGCCTTTGTGGTATCTCTGGAATGTTTATTACCAGTCGCTCCAGATTGTGCTCTGAGACCGCCTTTTAACCAGGATTGTCTCAGTATTTGTTCCCTTTTTCTTTTCCCATCTGGTTGCTGTATTCATCTGCTCTCTCCTGCCTCATTCTTGGTTTGTAAACTGCTTGACTCACTTCTGTTCTGCATGTGGGCAGTGTCTGCTAGAATAGGAGTCTTTTGAAGTAAGTGGTGGATCTGAGGAAAAGTTAATGCTGTTTGAAGCACTTCAAGCTTCCAGTGTTTCAAGTGAACATGTGGAAAAGCTGTTCCCTGCACTCCTTTACCTTTTCCTTTTTGCCACTTCACTCAAAATTTATGTTTGATAACATTTTTTGGAGCTTAGAGACAAGTCAGAGCATAAAACTCTTGTGACTGGCACAGGAGCCTCTAAAGTTGTTTATAATTTTACATGGCAGCAAAATGGAAGTGAAACATTGATCTCCTCAGCACTGTGTATTTAATAGTTTTGAACTAAGCTCTAATTGTTCAGGTATTACACACAAATTTACTCCATTCAAAAACATGGATAATTGAGGTAGCATTTATAATAATTGGCATCCAACTTCTGAGTATCTGAATGATGTTCGGGCTGCTGTCCAAGGTTGTGTTCCTGACATCATCGCTCTATAGGCCTGCAACTGGTATCTGAGCTAATGTGCCTTTTACTTTGAGTTATGTTTTATAGTAAATCCATTCAATGAATGTCTCTTACTAGGTTAAATGGAAATTGAAATTTGCCATGTTTCAATTTCAATTAAGGACTAATAGAAGAGTAGTAATAATTTTGTAGAGTAAACCACATAGGAAACTTTTTGGTACTTGACAGACTAAAATTGAAGTGGTCTGAGTACCAAAGGGCTTAGATCTGTAACCTCCTCTGCATTTGTGAGCTCAGTGTTGTTGGCTGCTTTCTTAGCTGGGTGATAAGTCTAAATACACCAGCACGTTTGCAGTATAACTGCAATACTTTAAATAGGGAGAAGTCACGCTGTAGAGCCTTCCTGAAATTCAGGAGATGGAACCAAATATTGGAAGGGAAGCAAATAAGGATTCTTAGTCTTCATTTTGCGTATTTAGTAATGAGATCATGAATAAGGCTAGCAGACTGTAGAATAGAATGTAACGTATGCCAAGAGGACAAATATGTGGAGCAGTTGGATTTGTTGAACATAAGCTTTATGATTTTGTTCTAAAAAGAAACAGTGACAGATTAAAAGTATTACTAGTTGTGAAAACTTGTATAAAACACCTATCTCTAGTTCAGGGAGAAAAGCCAGAGAGACCTTCTGTTTTAGCTTTCTGTAAAAGTAGTCCAGTTAGGGCACTGTAGGGCCTGTTTGCAGGGCAGAGGGCAGCAGGACGCAATCATAGACTCATTAAGGTTGGAAAAGATACTTCAAGATGATGAAGTGTACTTGTTCTTTGAGCACTTCCAGGGATGGCGATTCAGCCACCTCGCTGGGAAGCCTGCTCCAATGCCTAACCACACTCAGTGAAGGATTTCCTGATACCCAACCTGAAACTCCCTTGGCACACCTTGAGGCCGTTTCCCTCAATGTATGGCTGGTTGCTTGTGAGAAGTGGCCAACCCCCACCTGGCTACAATATCCTTTTAAGAAACTTTAGAGAGCAGTAAAGTAGCTCCTGAGAATTTTTTTTCTCCAGGTTAAACACTCTCAGCTGCTCTTGTGCTCCAGACCCTTCCCCAGCTCCACTGCCTTTCTCTGCACCTGCTTCAGCACCTCAGTGTCTTTCTTGTCATGAGGGTCCAAAATTGAACACAACATTTGAGGTGGAAGGAAATGTATTTCAGAAGTTCTCATCATTGTTGCCAAGTAAATGGAGGTGCACATAGAAGCCAAGATAGGTTTCTTTGAGGAATGCAGGTAATGCACCCCACAAGCTTGGGGACTGTTCAGGAGGCTTGGTTTCCTCAATACTTGTTCCTGTATATATGCTTGTCTTGTACATTGCCAGAGAAACTGTTTTCTGTTGAATATTCTGTACCTTTTTTTTTGCCCAATAATGCGTCAGGTTGTGATGCTTTTATAACTCTGGGCCTATACAGATGGTTTTCAATAACAGCCGCTCTTGGTGGGGACTTAATTTTCTCCAGTTTTAAGGTGTATTCTAAAAGAAGGAGGAGGCTAGGAAAAAAATTTTAAAAATTAGAACTTTGAAGGCATCACCATATCCGATTCTCTTATCATATTCTTGGGAAAGATTGAACTATAGGAATGTTTTTAAAGGGGTGGAGGGAGTAGGAGGGAGAACAGATTTGCTTGCTGTGCGTCTGGAACTGAAACTGTGTCTGGGATTGTCAGCAGTGTATTTGATACTGGAAAAAAACACAGCTGAAATGCTTGAGACATCTTAAAACCAGCATTTCCTCAAATGCTAAGTGTTTCCTGCTATCTGCTTTTTGAAGCTGAATTTTTACATATGCAATAAGCTGTACTGAATTAGTGTGAAAATAGGTTCTACCTCTCTCTTCCATTCATCTCTGTACTCAAATGGAGAAAGATAAAAGCATGTGTTTACATTCCCTTTCTCTTCCAGCAGCATTGAGCAATTAGGCACAGCTCACAGCATTGCCAAGCTCTTCACTGAGAGTTTGGGAGAATGCATATTTTTTAGTCAGACTGCTGCGAGCAACAAAATTGGTACCACGCATCTGTAAGGTACGATATTACAGTTTGGAAATATTTGGCACTGGCTGTACAATAGGCTTTTATCCTTAACTGTGAATTTTTGATGCTTAAGCCAGATATTTAGCTCTTTGGGTTTTATTTCTATCACTCATTAGGATTGACATTACACAACACGTTTATCTCTCAGCTGTCTTCTACCATATGGTACTGTGGGGTTTACTATTCAGCTTGCCAAACTGATGGTGAGAAATGGAGCAAAGAAGTTCTTTGAATAGATTTCAGTTAGAAGTGGTATAAGATGTGAATGGGAACTCCCCCTCTGCTGAAATTCAAAGAAGCATTGCTTTGAACACATCATCTTGTTCTGGCTGCTGCATCAGCCAGTGTGATTTTGTGGGGAAGCGTTTTGTCACGTGTCTAAATCCCAGCAGGAACATTTAGAGCTTCTAATCAATGTCGGTTATTAAGTATACTGCTTTTAAGGACTTCTGCATTTGTAGCACTGGATTAACATTTTTTGGACCAATTTTATTGAAATCTGCTGTACACCCCTCTGCCCCCCCCCCCAAAAATATTAATGGAAATACAAAATAAAGATAGTATTTTCCAAGCCCAAATGCAAGTGAGAGTTTAAGACATTGTGGAAGGGAGAATGGTAGTTGGATCTTACTACTGGGTGTATATTTATCTTACTGCAGTAAAAAAAATACTTGCTTTGTTATGCAGTGCATGTACAGCAGCTCTTAGGATGCAGTGTACACTTGTACTATACACCGCATTTTTGTAGACATGCTGAATTAAGTTCTTCAGGGCTTTCTACTGGTTTCCCCAGTTACTAAATGCTGTTTTGCTATTTTCAAGTATTAAATGTTTTCTTAACCTTAAAACGAGTAGTCAGTAGTTTTATTAAAAATAATCGAATTTTGATCAGTAGTTTTTTTTAAGTGTGTGTTGAAATGTATCTAAAATACACAGTGATTAAAAAAGACGTTTAAGTATATCCTCTAAGCATCACTGGTAAAGTCAGAAAATGATTCAGGCCTGTAGGATTCACTTTGGGTACACCAGGGCACTTCCTGGCGGTGGTCACAGCCAGTTTGGGAAAGAAGTGTCTAATACCAGGGCAGTGCTACTGGTTACTGGAAATAATGGTTTTTATGTACTGTTTCTTCTGCTTCTGGAGGAGAAAAACTGAGAATTTGACTACAAGGTTAGTCCTTTTAAAGAATGTGTTTCTGTTTTACCTAGTTTGATTTACATTATTAATTTCTTATGTGTTTTTCTACAAAAGATTAATAGTCTGAAGGTGTGATCTGGGAGGAGAGAGCAGGTGTCTCATCCATGAAATGCATGTGAAGTTACTTGTACTTATATATAAACCTACAAATATACACCTTGTGTGTAGCTTCTATTAGGCAAAAATCTGTTCGGTACAAGAATTCTGTGGTATGTGCATGATTTTGACCTTTTTTCTCAGAAAAAGGGTAATTTCTCAGACATTTTGACAATGTATCGCATTAAGGACAAATAAAAATACTTTACAGACCTTCTTTCACTCCCAGTAAAAAGTGAAAGAAAATCATTCGAGTGGGCTATAAATACTCAGCCTGTCAGGAATCACAGAACAGGAGGAACTTCAGCCTTTTTGCTTACAAACTAAGGGTTAATAGACAACAAATGGTACTTCCATTATGGGAAGTAGGGAAAAAAAGAGTGTTTTTTGGTCAGTTTAATTATTAATAGTATTTTCAGCTAGCTGGCTGGTAGGCTGAAATTTGCTTGAGTATTTGATGTTAGCATAGTAGCAGGAGCAGTATGAAGTCAATACCAAATGGTTTTGAAACTCTCCCACACAAGGTCTTTCTTGCTCTTAAGTGCTTCAGTGGGCTGAATGGGGGCTGGGGAAGAGGTGACCTTGCAGGGAAGGACAGATGGAAGGACTGAGTTCATCCTTCACCTGCTCTTGAGCCTCCTGCATGTCCATGGATGGTGAGCTGCGGGAGCCAGGCTGCCCTCGGGGTGTGCAGAGACAGGACAAGAGGCAACAGGTAGGAGGGGAGTACAGGGGGATGCTGGTTAGGAAAACAGGACAGTGAATTCTTAGAGATGAAGGTTGGTATGGACTTTAGAATGTGTTGCCTGGAGAAGTTGTGGGATCCTAGCAATGTCAGAATTTGACTGAATAAGGCTGCAGGGAACCTTGTCTTCTGTTGAGTTATGCCTGCTTTGTGCATGGTGTTGGACCTCCACAAAGCCTCTTACAAACACAACTTCTGGTTTTGTATTGTTTTCACTGGGTTTTAATTATTTCTTTTTTTTTTTTTTCAATTATTGCTTGTTTTACGTGCTAGAAATTGTTCTGGGAGTTGTGCTGTAAGGTTTTGACAACTTTTCTGTGGGATGTTGGTTTTTTTATTAGTGACAAGGTAGCTTAATGTCTGAGGTAGGTGTTTGTATTAGCTTATAAACCAACATCCTGTGGCTATATGATTGTTTATCTGTAGGATTCTTTCTTATTCCATGAAACCTAAATGCAGTTAGTGATTTTCTTTAAAAGTAATAAATACTAAATATATCACCACTAGTCATATGTGTTGGAACATTTCTTGCAAATATCAAAATCCATAAATGCCTAGAATATCTAAATCCAAATATCTTAATCCTCTGTCCTAATCACAGTGCAGATGTAAGGAGGCTGACAGCTGCTGCTCTGTACCAGTGCTGTCCTTGAATTCCTGTGAGGAGATTGCTGCTATGGACAGGCTGTGGCCACTCTGTGCCAGGGCTGGCCTTTGGCTGCAGATGTGCTCGCAGAGGAGCTGGGTCCCGTTTGCTCCATTCACCTGTCACTTAGTGCTGTGTACAGACCTCTGCCCAGGGAGTTAACCTTAGAGATTCTCTCCATTAGAATCAGGTTAACACCCTTCTATGTCCCATCGATACTTACACTTCAAGTTAGAGGCCATTTGTTCACTGAAAATTAAGCATTTGGATAAAACCGTTCAGTCAGTATCTTGACTTTGCTGTATACTGATTAAACAGCAATGCTGTGAATGAAAGAAAGGTCATCTAAACCCTAGTCTCATAGCTTTTTTATACTTTAGCTCATTCCAGGCATTTAAGTTAAATTTGAGCTGCTGGGCTAGAGCTGAAAGGCCTTGTTTTCTTTTTCCAGGTGGCCTTAGCAGTCAAGAAATTTTATACGTACCAAGTGCACTGAAATAGTTGTGCTTTTGTAAAGGAGCTAACACTATGTGTACTTTAATCAAAACATTGCATTGAAAAAAGGTAACATAGCTGTTATTTGGGAAGAAGGATTGTAGGTATTTTCCTTGTCTTAGGAATGTGTTTATTAAGATCGGTGTGAAAATGATGATGGGAAGCAGCATTTGTTGATAAGGATATATCTCAGCCTGGCTCTCTTCCCCTTACTGAGGCGGTTGCCTCAGAATACAAGAATTAGGAATTCGTCATCTGCTGACTTCTGTGCAGTCTGAGAATGTCAACATTTGTTCAAAAACTTTAAAATAAGGGGAAGTAAATGCAGACGAGGATAGAAATGGGCTCAAGGACAAGCCTGTTGGTGAAGGCTATGGTTATAATTTCAAGAAATCCTCTAATAGGGGCCTGAGTCTCAGCTGGTTGTGTCTGAAGGGTCAAAAAAGGGTTGAAGGGAAGCTTACAAGGCCAAGAGTGTTTGTATGTTACTAAGTGGAATGAATTAATGAAAAGTCAATCCCCCAGCCAGGCTTCAGCCAGCCAATTCTGTTGCTGCTATTAAGGGGTAGTACATAGTAGTTTGCTTATTAAACAATGGAGCATTTCCAAAGTAATTGAAAAGCCAAGATTAATTGTTTTTGCAACCAAAATTCTACCCAGTTCTTCCTTTTACACCTTTAAATTTGAGCTGGAGTTATGCTTCTTTGTAAATGCAGCTTTGTATTGGACTTTCATTAATGCTTGAATGGTAAAAGCAATGTCTTAACAGCTTGATCAAAGTCCTTGTCTGATTAGGTTCTACGTTTTCATCTTACTTTTTGCCTCTAGATTCTAAGCTGGACAGTTTTGTGTTTATTTGCTCTAACTCTTGTATGAAAACAGGTCCCAATTTCCTCTCACCCAGATTCACTTAACTATCACAGGTTGACATGGTCAACCTCTGGGATTGTGGAAAAGAGTTCAGGAGGCTTGTCAGGCGTAGAAAGTTTTCCTTTATTGGAGTGTGCCAGCAGTGCCACAGACCAGACACAGCAGGGCTTGCCACAATTTTCAACCAGATGAGGATTTTGGGGGGGACAACAGGGATGTTTACTGAACTTTGAGTTTTTTAGTCTTTTATTTACTCCTTGAAAGATTTGGAAGGTTCATTTATCATCAGCTAACTGTCAAAAACAAATGAATTTTTGAGAGAATACTGGTATGTGTTTAATGAAAGCAATTGATCTACCATTTTCAGGCATGCTTCCTTGTTGTTTGTTTTATTTGAAGATTACTTTGTAGTCTTGTTCAAAGACCACTTACTTATCAGAAGGTAAGTTTCAAAGTTTTTCTCATTTTTTTATTGGCACCATAACAATAATTTATGTAGCTATTGCAAACCATACACAATACTGCTGAGATTTCTAGTTACCTTTGAGTGAAAACTCAGTTCAGATATTGTGACTGGGTAATTTTTATTTGCTAAGTGGTTTTGATTCAGTTTATTAATAGCCTATTCTTAGGTCTTTCAACCTAATTAGGTAAGCTACTAATTTATTTTATGGGAAAATATTCTATATCTATTTGCAGATATTACTCACTCTAATGAGCTGTTTCCTTCTTTTGAGTCACTGGGAAGCGGAAGGTTTGTAAACAGGACTTTGCACAGCAGCCAGTGACATCCTTGCAGTTCAGAATACTGTGTTAACAACATGCCAGTAACTTTTACTTAGGTTTTGACTGCCCCTGGAAGCTGTAGGAAAACTTAATGTGAGGAATTTTAGAAGGGATATCATATGCTTACAATTTTTTTGTCCTGCTGCAAAGATTATGATATTCATAGAAGATCTTTAACATGTAAGAGATTTTCTCTTGAAAAAGATTTGAATTGGTACCAAAATAAAGCTATCATTTTAATCTTTTGAAGATATTTTATACATAGTAAGGAGAGGGTTTCTGTTTTGTGTAGATTACCTCTAGATATAAATTGTCACAACAGTAATCTAAGCATGTTTATGCCTTTTTGTTGATTATTCATTAACTATCAGGACACTTTCTGATACACCGATAAAAATGTAGTAGGGTAAATGTATTTTATTTCCCTTTGATATTTACAGTTATGAGGAATAAACCAACTGTAAAATCTTGATAATTTTTTGTTTCTTTTCTTAACATTTTAATAAGGCCTTTGCTGTTCGTTAAAATTCAACACTGTATTAAAATGTATTATTCCACTGTGTTCCAAGGATCAGTGTCATGAAGATTTAGTAGTTTTCCTCTTTGAGTCATAATCTTTCTGGCATAATCTCACTTTCTTATTAGAAACAAATCCGATGTGGTATTTTCTTTCCAGCAGTCTTTGTCTTTAAAGGCCTGCAGTGTTATTATTTATCCCATTATTCTTTTTTTTTTTTTTTTCCTCATTGTACTAATCTCTTCCCTCCATCCTGGTTGGCTCCCTATCTTAGCCTAGGGTTCTTTCTGGCGACAGCAGGAGACTGAGTCCTTGCACTTAACAGTGGAGTTCAGGCAGCTTGCCAACAATATCCAAGCTAACCTTTCTCCATGTCATGGGGGCCGATAGCAAATCTGAGGAATGATTTTGACATCTTCTACATCATTCTCAAATACGTTTTTATCTTTAAGGAAGAGTTCTGTCATGAAACTCACTGCATTCGTATTCAGAGAGATGAGTCTGGTGGCTCTGCAAGGTGCTGAGTAAGTGGTCACCCGCTAGAATTCCCAATTAGCTGCACTGAGGCACATGAGCTGGAGTACTGAAGTGCAGGAGAAATGCCCAGCACTCTCCTGACCCTGCCATGTAGGTGAAAGGAAATTAAATGCTGAGTTCGGTTATGTGTGTCAAGTTCTCTCCAGCACCACAGCTGGAGGCAGATTAATGACAGAATCCTCTGGTGTCCGTTGTCATCACAAACTGAAAACAAGCCCCATCTCCATGAATGCAGAGATACTTCCCTTTCCCAGAAAAATCTAGGATACTACTGCTTATTTTCTATTACTGGGTGGTAGACCAGAAGCTCTAGTTTGTTTGGTTTAGGGTGTTTTTATTTGTTTTGCTGGGGTTTTTTTGAGTTCTTCTGTATCACATGGGAATTAGTCAGTAGGCCTGACATGTTTGGTGGCTGCCAAGCTCTGTCCAGTTGCAAAGATAACTCACCATTCCTGGGTTAGTGCTACTGCCTTTTGATTCTAGGCAAAATCTGGGGGTTGTTTTGTGTTGGTTTTTCTACTGGCAGTTCCAGTTACAAGTACAGGGATGTTGAATCTGGAATAAAATAACGAGTCCCAGAAACAGCGAGATCAATAAAGGCACTTGATAAGGTTGATAAACAGAGAGGGGGAAGCCAAGACTCACCTGGAATAGTCTGCCTCCCTTTTTACTGTTTGGTTTTGTCAGGTTTCAAGGCACTAACAATTTGATTTCTACAAAGGAATCAACACAGTCTCTATCTTAACAAAATTAAACTAGTTGCTGTGGCTATAAGACCCCTGAAAATCCAAGAGAATAAGGAATTCTCACCAATCTTCTGCCTGTTTCTGACACACCTGAATTTGACAATGGATTGTGAGATAACTGGAGGACTAATCTCTCTCTCTCTGCAAAGTTGTGAGTGTGCCTTCCCTGCAGTTTGCACTCCTTAACATATTTATCCACCAAATACTCTTGCAATGTAGAAAAGTGCTATTATCTCAGCCTTACACCTTGAAAAGTGGTTTGTGCAAGGTTGCATGGGCAGTTAATGACTGAGCAGAGCTGAACAAGCTGTTCAAGCCCTGAGCTAGAGGGGTGGGTATTGCGCAGCTTTTATTAAATGAAAGAAGTCAAATGAAAATGTATTTCCAGTTAAACTGAGTAGGACAACTTTCATTACAGAAGTAAACATTATTTCTATGCAGTTTAAACTCCAGCTTAGATTGTTATATGATGGCCCATTTCATATTAGTTTAAAATTGGTGGAAAGTGGTACCAAAACTCCTGCATACCACCAAAATTTTCTAGTGAGCAGCAGCCATCCATTTTAAGTAGAATATAAAAATATTGCCAGCAATCTTGGTCTGTAGGTATGTACTTAATATTCTACATGTAATAATGACTTTTTCTCATTTCTCCATAAAGCCTCTTGGTCCCTTTTTGGGAATCATTAGTGCATCGGTAGCTGGGCATTGCAGACAGCCTCTGTAATGGTTTACACTTGTTTTACTTAGGTGAAGGTCAGGAGGTATCTTTTGGTCTGTATAAACTGGAATTTGTAGGTGTTTGTTTTCTTGTTTGGCATAGGTTTTAGTTCTCTTTGTTTGAATCACGGATTCAGGTGCATTTCTGTTGGAGTTACTTTGATTTAGGTCACAGTTTTTTTAGTTATCATGGATGCTGTAATCATTGAATTTGCACAAATAACTTCTTTTTTTAAATATGTTTAATGTTTAGATTGTTGTTTTTTTCCAATCAGATTGTGTGATTGGTGCTTGATTGTGTTATGGTACTTGAGTCTGCTTTGCAAAATGAAGGTAATTAAATTCAGCTCTATTTTTAAGTGTCAGTGTAGTGTTACTGCAGTGTCATTTGTAACACCATTTTAGAACTGCTTGATCCAGAAAACCTCTTCATGTAAAAATAATTTTGAAATAGCTCAGGATATCTGCTTAATTTCATCAGGAATCTGAAAGAGTTTTAAAGACCCATTTTTTGTCAACTGTGAGCATTATCTGAAAAATAAAACTCTTGAAGTGCTTGTTGATTCTCTTTTTAGAAACCCTTCTTGGATATAGCTGACAAATTATGATAGATGAAATATGATATGTCAACTGGCAACTTCCTTCCCTTCCCTAGGTAGCTTGTGGTTATCCTTAGGAAAATCAGCATTTGGCACTGGCTGCCATCCAGTCATGCTTGAAATACTAGGAAATAGAAAATAACTGCCATGGTGCAGTTGAATTATTCTGATGGCTTGTTTTGATTTTGCTGAAGAAAGAGATGAGTCAGAGATTGCTTTGAGGCTGCAAATTTCAAAAACACTAAAATAAATTCAAGTAAAGTTGACTCAAACGTTCAGGGTCTGTTTTCCTTGCACGGTACAGCTGGAGTTGTGTGCTCCAGGGATGCTTTCAGAATCCATTTCAGGTGACATGTGAAAAATCACAAGCAATGACTTAAATACACAAAGGTATTTTTTGTTATGTATAAACAAGTAGTATGTATTAACAGTGAGAATTCTTCCTTTCCAGCCTCATGGTTAAAATAAGTTCAGAATCCTAGATCAGAAAAGACTTGACCAAGAGAATATTGTCAGGAAGGCTCGATGTTATTTCCCTGGGTTTGGAATTTGGCTCTAGGTTCATTGTTTTGTTCCGCAAGTTGGCTACAACTAGCATTGTTCCTTCCACATCTATGGATTTTTAGACATGATTAAGTGCCTCAAGATAGTGAAGTTCCTGATGAATATACTGAGAACAAAGCTTGTTTCTCTTTGAGCTCAGGCATTTGGAAAAGTTGTTGCTGGTAGCCTTGTAAAAACAATTCAGATCCCTACCATGAGCAGTCTCTGACATTGGAAAGCCCGGCTTACACCAGGGTAAGCAAACTCCTCTGTCTCTAGTCAGAGTAAACTCATTGGTGTCAAAGCATTTCAGAACTGTGAGCAGATTTCTTACTTTTTTTTTTTGTCCTCTCACAATTGTATACATTTATGAGATACTTGCATTATTTTTCTTTACAATTTACTCAGTGTTCTGTGTGATTTTTTGAGCAAGCTGAAGATCAAGTTTCAAATTTTGTATTCCTCTTACAGTACTTTGTTCCGCACAGGATAATAGGAAATATATGTTATATAATAAATATTAATTTTTAGAAAAATAGGACTCGATTAAAATCTTTAAATGCTAAAATAAACATTATTTAAATGAATTAATTTTTTGAAGTCCCTACAGTGGATTTGAAATAGAAGCTACAGGAAACCTAATTTCATCTGGATGATAGAACTGAGTATAAATAATGGAAATCAACTTTGGTTAAGATTTGCAAATCTAAACCCATTTTCTGCCTACATCTTCAGTTGAGTTGTGCAGTGATCATAGACTTCTTACTTGCAAAGTTGTAGCTGTTCTGTTAGAATACAAATTCAGGCCATCTGTAGCTTGTTTGAGGTAGTTACTTGCACTAGTTAGGCTTTCCTTTGCTGTGAAGGGTGTGAGAAATCGAGCTGAGTGGGAATTGGCTATTCAGTATTTCTTTAGTTTTTCGCTACAAGTGGCATGATATCGCTCCTTTAGGAAAAATCCATATATAAGGCTTTCTGATTCTCACAAACCGATATTTCTGTGCCTGGAAAGATCTGTATGATGGGGGAAGAATTTTTGATACTATGGTACTGTTTACTAATTAGCTCAGACATTTGTGTTTTGCATTCTAATTAGCAGATGACATCCAATGTGTAAGAAATAAGACAGTAGAACTACGTTGAATGTTTGTGTCTGTTTATGTCCAGTTCAGCTGCACAGGAGCCGAGGTGGGCACATACATGGTGTCTGTATTTACACACGTGCACACGACCCGTCATACACTCCCTGCATGGTGTTTTCTGTGCAACACGTCCTTAGCCCATATAGCACTTGAGTTTAAAAGGGAGTTAAAAGGGGGGTTGTGCCAGCCTGACAACTGTCAAATGGCCCACTTGAAAACTACTGGGTTAAGATTGTTTCAGACCTATTTAAATTTAATACCAGACTTTAGACAAATGCTTTCATAACAGGAAAAAAAAGGGATACATGATGGCTTAAATCTTTCTATAAAATTATATGTTTCTCAGAGGATAGCTGTAATTGAATTACAGAATGCCTTGAGAGTATCCTTGTCGGTGGTTAGAGAGATATGAAGGGAAGCAGAGAGACTCTTTCACAAACTAAATGTGGAAGAGACACCCTATAATTCAGCTATATGAAGCCCCCAGCAATCATATAATTATACTATAAATGCGGTTTGGGAGGAATGAAAAGCAGCATTTATTTAAAACATTAAGAAAAATTACTTCGTTGTATGAGACAAGTATTTTCTCTTTGTTTTATTCAATCAAGTCTTTCTTGTCTGCCCATTTAACAACCTTCCCTCCATCTTTGTCACAATGCTTTTGTGTGTGGGTATCAGCCTTCTGATGTGTGAGGAGGAGACCCATTTTGGGAGTTGTAGTAGAAGCCAGACTCCAAAAGGAGGACAATGCTAACAAAAGTATCTCTGTTTCTGCCAGAGACAACAGAGTTGGAGTTTTCTGTTTATCAGGTTTTGTACAGCCAGCAAAAGAGAAATCTGGGATCTAAACTCTTCCATAGGTGAATTACCTGAAAGGCAAGGGGAATTGTTAGTGGATATTTTCTGTTAAAAGTCACTTGAAGAATTGTTCCATATTCTAGAATTTTAGCTCAAATAATTTTATTTTCTGAAAAAGGAGTAAGAGAAATACTAGTTGTATAATTGTTACCATTGTAATTGGCAACAGGAGGTAAAGGTGATTGTTGTATTAAACTCAAGATGACAGTAAACAAATAAGTTGACAGTATTTACAGTTTATGTAGGGATGACATTTACTCTTAAGATTTGGAGATATCTTAGAATATGTACAGAGTTCTTAGTGCAGTTTGAATATCCCCAAATTATTTTACGTGTGAACTGTCACAAGAGCAAGGGGCTGGCTGAGCTTTGTGTTGGATTGCACCTGCCCTTTCCAAACCCCACTTTTGGGTCTTGTTTTATGAGCACCTCTATGAATCTTAAAATTCCAGCATCCAGAAGTTGTAAATAGTGGATGAAGTGATGCAGCCTCACTGTAGAAATAGGAAAAATATTCTGTTCAGTTGATGGAAATATGGAAGAGCTTTTCGAAGCCCATATAGAAGGATTGTCCTGATGCTGAGAACAGATGACCTGATTCCCTGTCTTTTGCTTGATCTGTACTCTTGTACAGTAACAGAAATCTGATGTTATTTTTGGAAGAGATCAAGCTGTGGATTTTGAGTGGAAGGGTTCTTGTTTGGTTTTCAGTTTAACACAGCATTAGGAGCATTGTTAGTCTATAATACATACAGTATTATGGCCTTACCAAAAGGAGATTGGAAATTAGATCCATATTTTTATCTTTGCAATCTCATTGCTTTACAAACAATACTAAAGCTGTAAGAAAGCAGCTGAGCTAGTGATCTCATTTAGCAGCCCAGACAGCTAACGTGGGCAGAAGGGAAATTGTCAGTAAAAACAGATTGGAGGCTGTTAAGTGTTCAGGGGATGTGATACCCCACCTCCAGGGGCTGGAACACCTCTGGGGTTCTTCTAATGGAAAGGTTTTGAGATTTCTGCAACAGATATGCATGTGTTGGCCTGAATACATTATTGGGTTTGCCATAGAGAGGCAACAGATGACTTGTTATGTGTAGCAAAAGGGCTGCATTCTTTTAAGAATGTATTTTTTGAGAAAGGAAGATTTGCGAGAGGACCAAACACCCCATGACTTTCAGCAACACACTGACTTCCACAGTCTTTTTCTATTTTCTCTCTGAAAAATTATGGTTTGAGGCTACTTAGTAGCTCAATAGTACATTGATTTTTAAGTCAGTTTTCTAATTAGGCTTACCTTTTGGGAGGCGAGTAGTGACATTTTAGGGAGAAGTTTAAAGTGCATGCTTAGCTTTGTATGGTCATAGTAATTCCAGATTGCTGGCACAAACCAAGAGAACATGGCAGCTAAAGAAATGTGGGAATTCCCATGAAGATGGAGCGTATCAGAACTGTTTCCAGTATATGCATCTCTGAGTGAGCTTAGAAAAGCAGCCCCCTCAGTGTGGAGGCACTCCATGGGAACACCCTGAAGGGTGACGGGCCCTCAGTGTTGCGTGTGTGAACTGGTGTAGTGGCTCACATGTTGCAGTATCGTTTTATATCCAAAGGTGAGTGGCTTATGCCACACAGGGAGAATAAAGGAAGAGAGTAAATGAAGGGCTAGAGCACTTTCAGTCATCGTGGCTAATTTGTACTTCATGGCTAATTTGTGCTTCGTGGGCAAGAGTGGAAGCTGCTGGGTATGAGTTGATGCTCTTAAGTGAGCAGTACGGGTTGGCCAGGGGTGAGACTAGCCCTGCTTTTGAAAGAGATCAAAGTAGCTGAATCGAAACTATCTCACACTGATCAGGTTTGAATCCTGGGAATGAAGAGGTAGAGGAAAAACCTGAAAATCCTAGATGCATTTCTAGATGAAGTAGTTTGGAATACACACTGCTTTAAAGAGGACTTTTTTCAGTGAATAAAAGGTTGTTAGAGTGTCGGTTTTGGTTTTGTTGGGTTTATTTACAATAACATGCCTGAAGTTTTCTTTTGTTGATATGTAGTGTTATTTCCAGAGTCTTTTAGATCCCCCAAAAAAGTTGTTTGTTTGTTTGTTGTTTTCTTTGCTTTTTGCCACCTGAATTCTCTGTAGGACTTAGATGGCGTATGACTGAAAACTTTAGAGAGCTCCTTGACATTATTTTAAAACAATGATAAATGCGTTCAGAATGTTTTTTTTTTCCCCTACAAACTTGACGATGCTTGCAAAATAACAGTAAAATTGTTTAGGTTTTCTCCTTCTAGAATACTGGCTGTTCTGTTACCTGTCCATAAAATGTTGAGATGCAGATCTAGATGCCGCCTACCAAGCTACCTTCTCGGAATCTTTGTACCACTTACAAGCTAGAATTATTTTTGCATTTTACCATGAGCCCTTAACACTGAGATGCCACCTTTTACATGCTTTGTGCAAGACCCCTCTGTAACTCGGAGATGGAGCATGGCTGTTGCAATGTGCTCTCAGAATTGCATCTGGGCCATTGTTTCTCTCTGGCTTGTGTCTTAAATACATTATTGATGTGCACCATCGTCTTCAAATCGCTGCAGACGCTTGCACTGTGCACCTGTACCTGGCATATGCCTTTATTTACTGGTGTCGTATAAGAAGGGGAAGATTATAGGATTTTGTTTCTCTTTGGAAAATACTTCTAGACTTGAGAGGCTAAGCAAGGTTTGATGTTCAGCTAAGCACAGCTTCTAAACCTTGTCATTGACCTTACTTTTTACCTTTTCATAGCTGTGTATCCTAATTTCTCATCTTCTTTTTTTAACTTGAACAGAAAATTCTTTTGAATTACTGGTGAAACCTTCTAATTATGCAGCTTTAGGGCTAGATTTTTTTTTTTACCACATCTTATGGTAGATTCTGCTCTTTACAATGTATCTCATGGCTTAAAAACTAAATATAAAACAATGTAATCAAGCATTTCCTGCTTTGGGCTCTTAAATTTGATAAGCTTCTTTGGCAATCCAGTTTCTATTAAAATCTGCAACATGCACTTAAGTATATTCTTGTTTGAACCCTAAAAGCTAGCTTTTTGTGCTTGTCCAAATGTTACACGTTAAATGTAGAAGAGATTTTAGAGATCCTTTTATTTCTGTCATTCTTGAATATTTGTGCTTGATTTCTTTAATCCCAGCGAACTCAATACTTGAGTATGCCTGTTGCATATCAGGTTTTGAATGTGTAGGTTTGGACAAATTTCAATGATCTTTACTGGAAAGGCTGTTTCGGAGAAAAGGAAATTGTTATCCTAATGACTTAAGGATACCGAAAGAAGTTTTTATATTCAAGATTGACAAACCATGGTGGGTTCAGATATACTTAGAAGAAACTGAAAAGAGTGAAGTGCTTACTGAAATTACTGTCTTAAGGAAAAAGCCCTAATTTTTTTTGTAACTGTAATTCACCAGAAATAATTTTGTACTCTGAACTCACAGAAGGCTTCAGCCTCATCATGCTCAGGGTTTCTATGGTAAAATGTTGCTGCAGTTGACATAATGATGAAGGGAGCTATTCTGGCCTGTTTTGAAGATGCAGATTTTGAATTCTCAGTAGCAATTAATACAGATCAGCAGTGGCCACAGGCTCTTAAAGGATCAGTGAGAGAGAACTGACTTAGAGTTTCCCTTGAGGTAATATACACAGAAAGAAAAAAAAGAAAAGATATATGAATCTTAATGAGGGTTTACATTTGTAATAGATCAGAGAAGCTTTATGAAAAGGATTAATACCAAAAGAGGTAATATTAGTCATTGTTGCTGAAAAGTTTGCTCATGCAAATGCTGAAAGCATTTTGCTCATTGGAAACAGAATCTAACTCATGGAGGTGCTCGTGCGCAGTGATCTGACAAATTTGGCTGCGAGTATGACTTAAACCCAGGGATGAGCTCAATGACTGATCAGTCTGAGAGTGTCGTGTTGGCTGCCCTTAGCAAGGGGGGTTAACGCAGTTCATACATAATTCATTGCAGGAAAACGAATTTGCCAAAGCATTCAGTGTTTATATATAACACAGCACATGCGATAACAGACTTCTAAGCTGAAGCCGAGCCTTTCAGCATTTTTTTGCTGAAGATCCCAAGAGATATTTCATTTACTTTGTTCTTTAGAGATATTCTAAATGAGAGTAAGTATGTGATTCACATTCTGTGTCTTGGTTTGCAGAAGAGACAGTTATGAACTATGAAATTCAGATCTGGATGGAAATTTGCCATCATCTGTTAGATGTATAGTCTAAACTTCCATTTAACTTCTTATTTGCTTTTTTGGAGTCTTGTGTCAAGTTTATGGCTCAATGGAGAAGTGAATCAGCTTGTAATGATGAATAGTCCAATAGATCAATAAATGAGAATCCTCACTTGATACCACCAGATAAGACATCCACATGGCATTCAAAACCTGAAGAGTGTTTATTTTAATGATAATTTTAATTGCCCATTTCTGAGACTGTATTACTTCCACTATGAACAGTGTAACTATAGTATTACAGGAGAAAGCTTAGCTTTGGTCGCCTGCCGCATCACTCAGCATATTTAATGATTCCCTTTGTATTTCAATTTTTTAATGCAGCTTAACATTTTTATTTGTGTTATTTTCCAGTGTAGGAATATGATAGCAGTGGCACATTCATTAAGCTGTCCAGGATAATAGTGAGGTTTTTCTGTTGAGTAAATGAATTTAGTTTAGATCCCAGTGGTGTGCATGATGCAATGAATGCATTGCCTGGCATTCGTCTACAGTGATATTAATCTGAATATACTGACAGCTTCCATCTCCTCCAAATTTAATATGTACCACATCCATAAAAGTGTTTCTGTTGCCAAAAACATCTGACCTTGTAAGCATAAACCAGGAAATATATTCATATGTTGCTTTTATCTTAATAATGAAGTTTTGTGTTGGGGGTTTTTTTCTGAAATATATGGAGATAACAAGTACTTCGAGAAATACCCAAGCGAAAAATGCAAGTTGAAGATGTATTCTAATGTATTTCAATGTCAGCAAGAAAGATGTAGGTCTAAAGTCGTTGTGTTTGTGTCCACTGAAAACGGAGTCAATCGATACCTGGGTTTATGTTTAGCATCCACAGTAACTCAATTGGAACAGATTTTATAATCATAGAAAGTGAAGGTGAGAGCATTATCATATCTGTAGGAAATTTTTATATGTGTAGAAGCTAATTCTGTGAATGAAATGGATCTGGTTTGTATGATAGTTTTTTTAAAAAGGTAACTTACTTTAGTTTCTGCTGTAGCCTTCATACGTTAAGGAACTGAAAGAGCTTAAAGTAAGACCAACAAATTGGGCATTTTTTCCTTGATCTGAAATACACAATTTCATATCTTAAGTGCATGTAAAAGGCTACTTTTTTCTTTTTCTATCCTTTGGTAAAATAAGCTAACTTGATAGATAGATGTGGGGTGAAATCTATTAATCTTTACTTAATTAGCATTTTTAAAAATATGTAAGAATATTCTTATGTATTTTGTTCCACTATTCTCCAAATGTGGCAAAAAAAGGAGTGTATGTGCCTTGCCCTCCTTGTATTCTTAATGACTGAGGCCAAGATCATGAGCTTAGAAAAGTAACTACTTCTTCAAATCAGGAAACTGAGAGGTAAAATTAGATTGTTCGATGCCTAATTTAATAGGTGCTGTCTTTTCTGGTGCTCTTCCTGGAAGGTTTCCTACCCTATCTGAAATTAAACTGGCTTTAGTGATTTATGGAAAATACACTATGTTGCTAAGTGATGAGACTAAGAGAACTAGAAACATTCCTTTAAAATAGTCCCCACTGGTAATAAGAAATCATGAGGAATGCAGAAACTGTGAACTGTATTGGCCAAGCATCAATGCCTATGGCTGAAATTTGCCCTCAGTTGTAGGGCTGACGTTTGCATATTCTTCTGTGTTTCATCTTTGCCTAAGCCTGGGTTCAGATTCAGTGTCTATTTTGATTTCAGCTAAATATTACAAAATTGGGGGTTGGGATGTCTTTATGCTTACATGAGAGAAGTACCACTTTGGCTTCAATGCCATTTGTCTGTTGTTTCTGAGTTACATTGTTGTGAATACAAATAGAGAGACTGTGTCTTTGTCAGTCCTCTGAGGAGAGGTTTGCACTGCTGAGATTGCCTTTTGCATCCTTACTTTCTGTGTGTGCCTTCAAAAAGGACTTAAATGACTTCAGTACAGTTCTTTGGATCCTTGCCATCTCTCTGATCCACGATGCTAAATGCTGTAGGGAAGTCTAAGAGTATGGGCACAGATGTCTGCTTACTGTTCATCACTAGAGAGAGAGTTGTGCATCAGTGCTGTTGAGGCTATTTCTTTCTTCATGCCTTGAGCAGATTCTTGACCTCGCTGGGGTCTAGGAGAGTAGCTGGTCATCAGGCTATGGCTGCTTTGGACTTCCTGAATAGCAGGCTGCTGTCAGGTACTAGTTAGAAACATTCAGAATTCATTGATGCTGTCTCCATTATCAGTTTGTCTGAGACATGCCTGAAAAACAAGGGGGAGGAGGTTTGTCTCTGCTTCCATCTATTTGAGGCAGTGATCATTTCAGTCATGAGAGACAAGGCAATCATTACTCTTCCATCAGCTGAAAAATGCATTGATCATGTTCAGATGATTTTGCACTTTTTTTTTTTTTTTTTTGTATGTGGAGAGGTTCTGTGCTTTTGAGAAGCTTCTTCAAATTTTTTATAATCAGTGCAGCTCTCACTACACAAGGACAGGTTGAGTTAGGAGGGATTCGAGATGCTGCGGCTCTGCCATCCTCTCCAGACACCACAGTGGTGAGATCTTAGGGGCAGCTTTCAATTCACCCAAGTCCTGTGAAACCCAGGCCAAGTTGTCACTCTGGTGCATGAAAATTTCTTCATCTCAGTATCTGTGCTTCAAAGCACCTTGGTGATTAAATTACGGTGAGGAAAAACTGGAGCATCTTTCAAACCTGGATTCTCTTCCAGCCATCACTGAGAATGAATGGATAGAAAAAAGGGTTGAATGTTGAATCTTACTTTTGCTTGTCTAAGTCAAGCTGGTTGTTACCTAGGACCAAAGCTGTCTGGATGGGGAGAGTGAATAGAGGAGAATTCTGAACTTAGGGGTGGATTCTTTTTTGTGTGCTCTGGTGTAGCTCTTTTGCTCTGTAGTAGCAAACAGCAATCACATTTCCAATCTGGTGGTACCTTTAAGTCAACAGTGCCTCTGGGATCCTTCGGTGTGGAAGGGGCCATATAACTGTAAGGCAATGATATTATCTTTATTATCAATTAAACTTTTAGTGCCATTGACAATCTGGCATGCAAGGTGCATCAAATGAACTCTAGCTGTGATTATTTCTAAACACCATGTAAAGGAAGACCTTGCTATACTAATCAAATTGAAAAGGACTAAGAGGGCAAGTCAGTTATGTCAGGATGGAATCACTTCAGCATATTAGAAACTGCACAGAAATACTGCTACTTTCTTTTTTTTTCAACACCCCCTCCTCCCCCTTCCCCTCAAGAGATTTTTCTCTGCAAAAACTGAGCTGCCACATCCTGTAACTCCAGGGAGTTACTATAGCAGGATTGTTGATGGCATTTTTGTAAGGAATTATACCAGAGTTAGCACTGGAAATACTATGTGCTATTGCAGGATATACTCATTTTTATAGAGTAATTCTGTCCCTCCCCCCCCACCCCCCAGGATGTGTTATTTTAGGATGATTATACTTCACACTGCTATTTCTGTTCAAGGTATTATAATTAATCTTCTATTTCCAGACCGATTCTCTAAGCCTGCCCATGAACATATGCATGTGAGTGTTATATGCATATTTTTAGGACTTCTGTGTATTTTACATGATCATTGTCTGTGTCACAGTCTTTGTTAGAAGAGTTCAGAAAACACACTGTGGTTTCTACAACATTAATATATTTTGCATAAACTAAGTTAACTTATTGGGTATGTTGTCCTTCCTCTTCACTTTTAAATGGCGGGAGGTGTTTTTACCCGCTGTTAAGTAGAACTGCCTTTCCAGTTAGAGGTTGCTGTGCGTCACTGAAGGATGAAGCATTTCTGAGGTGTATGGCAAGGCTTTTGGAGGAAAACAGGTTTTACATTTTTCAGTGTAGCAGTGTAGCCAAGATGTATTTACTAGAATTGTTTTGCCAGGGCTTCCCTTCGGGGGAAGTTTCTTCTACACTTCTGTGATAAATAGATATTATAATATTGGCTTTGCGCAGATGCTTAAGTAGGTGCTATATGTTAAAGTAGCTTTACTATAAAGATATAGTTTTGTAACAGTAACTAATGCTTTTTATTAGACTTAGACATGGTATTGAAATAGCTGATACAGTTATGCTTGTGATGGCTGAACTGTGTGCTTGGCCGGATAACATCCAACCAACATGTGATGAATATCCCTGCTACGGATATGCCAGCTATCAGGAACCACCATCTGCAGGACGGATATACCAGTTATCAGGAACCACCATCTGCAGGACAGATATACTAGTTATCANCTTTATTATCTCTGTCTTTTTATTTTTGTTGTTAAACTTTCAAATTCTAGCAGGAGAAGTGAACTTCGTTTTTCACGCTTCGTAACAGAGTATATTTGAAGAAAGTTTTCGATTTTTGTCTTTGTTAAGTCAGTTTAAAAATGGCAGTGCAAATCAGGATTTTCCCCTGCAAGGCTGTTTGGTAAGCCAAGTTGTGTTAGGGAGTTCTGTATTTCTGAACTGTCCTGTCTATAAAATTAACAGCAGACTTGAAGAATTATTTTGCCCATCTTCTCCCCACCCCAAAATGTCCGGGCAACCTGCAGAAATGGAGTCATAGCAGGGCTGATCAGTTCCTGGAATACTCTGGAAATAAAGCTCAATCTACTGATCTTTTGGGGTTTTTTGTTTTGTTTTTGTGTGGGTTTTTTGTTTGTTTTTGGTTTGTTTTTTTTTTAATTGTAGATTACTGCCATCTTTGTTTCTAGAATAACTCTCAGCAGCATCTTCAGATGGATTGCCAATAAAGAGCTGTCTAATGATACAATATTTTGTACATCTTCAGGTAAATGAAGGCTAGAAAGCAACAGCTAGCATTTGAGACATTGTGTAGGTTTATAGCACACTTAAACTTCAGATTCTTCTGTAAACTAATGACCAGATTACAGTCAGCACGTGTGTGTGGTTCTTTCTCTGTGAAGATTTTGTCTACAGGAGTATTTTTATTTGATCTATGATGGTGCTGAATTACATGCAGTTCTTTGAGCATTTCTGCATATATACTAGCAGTCTTTTTTTTTTTTTTTTTTTTGTCTTTTATCACTGGATTATGATAATTCTTACTCTGCAGGCAAGAAATAAAACAGAGAGGATGGGGCAAATATTTCTAAACATATGGTGAATTTAGTAGGCTTTCATGAATGATAAACTTGTTAGGGTTACCTTAATAAATAGTTACTACATGTTTTTCATAAATCAGCACTTACAGCTCTCTGGGATTGTGTAAATAGATATGTTGATCTGCCTATGCTGTGAGTGAGATACATGAGTAGAACACAGATATGTCTGTGTGAGGAAAATGTACACGAGTCTCATTCTGCATACTGATTCCTGGCACAGTGTTTTGCCTAGGAGGCAGTAAATAAACAAATGGCCAGCCTAAAACTGTATAAATCTGAGTTGATTCCACAAGGAATAGGAGGAATTTTGCAGCCTTTCTGACTGCAAGAAATCCCATGGTTTCCCTATGACAAATGTATTTCCCCAACGCTTACTGCAGTACCAAGGCTATGTGTTTGCCTTTACAAAGTAGTGTGGCTTGCAGTCCTAGAGACATCGTTTTTCATCATCTGCAAACATGAAAATAACTTCAGTAAGCACAGCAGCCTGATTTCCTATTACTGAAATGCTGCCATCTCAGGATGTGCATCATGTATAGCCATGTTTAAAAAGCAAGTGAATAAGGAGAAAACAGAGAGAGACGGAGGAAAAACTTGAATCTGAGAATGCTGGTTTTTTTTTTAAATAAACCAAATATTTCCCACCAGCTGGAAATGTAATTGACAAGATAATTGATGGCTGCTGTTTTAAATCTAACTATTGCTGCCGCATGTACATATGCATATTTTGAGTTCAGTTTGTTTAACGTGGAGATGGCTATATTGTGCTGTCAATAAAAAACATATATTCAGTTTATTTATTGAGTTCTCTTAGAATAACACTACTATTCCTATGCAAGTTTGCTGGCAGTGCAGAGACAGTGCTTCTTATAAGAATAACTGTGCTGTGTCTACATGTGTGTGTATTGAGACATAGCAGTATTTATGTCTGCAGATTTATAAAAATTTGTGCCGTTTTTTAGATGCTAGTCCTGATGGATTTTAACTGTCCTCAAAACACTTGAGGTAGTTTAAATTATGATACCACTTTGAATGTTATCCAAGTAATCTGTAAATTGCTTCTATGTTATCTGAACCCTCCCCAGCATGTGGCATTGCTGCTAAACTGAAAATTCATGGAGTATCCAAAGAGAGGTAGCCTTCTCTGGGCAGCTGTAACCATGGTACCTGAAATATTGTCCAACGTAACCTTTTTGATGCCTTTTTTCCCCCCACCAGAAAGATCTTTTATCAAAATTCCTACCGATTTCCTGTTGCATTGACACCCAAATTCATTTCTTATCAGTTGGGAATACACAGTTGGATTTTTCTTTAGTTAAAAAAAAAGCTCCTGCTGAAAATGGAGATGAATGTACTTCAGAAAATAACAAAAGCCTATCTGTGTGTTTTGAGCTGCTATCTCATTGTATAATCCTGCCTCTTTGAAGGTTTAGCTTTTCTCTATAGACTAACAGCATATATAGAAATGTAGGTTTAGTAGCACTAGGCCTTCTAAAGCTATTCTTGTTCGGTGTGATTGAAGCTTTAAAAAACATATGTGGAAAGTGAATTAGTTATTCCATTGTGCTTTGAGGTGGTGTGAAGATACCTCAGCTTTAATGGAGCTCTGGCTTCACTGACTGTGGTGAATACATTGTGGTTTGCAGGGGACACCTGCTCATGGTTAAAGCTCGAGATGGGGCAGGAGGGGCAGATTCTGTTTCTGATTACCTGTGGCAGCTCCTCTGACCTCGAGTGGTTCTCATGCCCTGACTGTAGCTCAGGAGCTTCTGTGAAGAAGCAGTTTTAAATCACCAACCAGAACCCTTTTCTCCCCTGCACATGTGCAACACTTTTGGGATGCAAGACTCAAAATAGGCTAAACAGATGACCATGTTTAAAGTTTCATGTTCAAAAATTGGCGTTTTTCTGCTTCACATTGCAATATAAGAATTTGTTTGTGATGACAAATGAGCAAAAGGTTCAACACCCCTAAAATTCCCCAAGTGCACTGGCAGCCATGTGGGCTTCACAAGGGGCAAGAGCAACTCCTCAGTCTTCCTGAAAAATCTATTGGTCCCCAAGGAGCAACCATGGTATCCTATTGATCATACACCAAATGTACATATTAGCCTCGTAATCCAACTGGCACAGTTTGCAGTCTTTCAGGGAGAATTACTAAAATAATTTAAAATGTCCTGTTAATCCATGCATATATTCTCTAAAAATCACACGAACCAGATTGGTTTTACTTGTGCGTTGTGGGAAAATGGTGTCAGGCGACATTTAAAATGAAGCAACATGTGGGAAAATGTGCTGGAGGGGTATAGAAATTGTCTGGGCACATGCACGTACATAAACACGTGTGCTTCATATGTTACACATGACAGTGTTGCCACCTATTGATAGAAATTTAAACTTCATGTAGATGTTTATAATATATTTTTCCAAAGACAGCAAAGGTCTCCTCCTTCTGATGAGACTGGCATGAAAAATGTGTATTATTTGTGGCAGAATAGCTCTTATAGGCTTTGATAATACCGTAGTGTTATAAAGTAATGGGTGCTGTTCAGAAACCAGCAAAGGATAAATGTTATCAAAGGGATCTTAAGCTGCTGATGCTTTTATATTACTTAGATGTATGATCCCATTGTCGGAGGCAGCTCTTTGATGAATGAAGGAGTGAGTGTGTCTGGTCTGCACATTTCAAGTTCATCTCTAATTTTCATGGAGATGGAATGAACAGTGGAGTATTGAGGCAATATTTATACAGGTACGACTGCTTAAACTGTTCTTCAGAAATATGTTCAGAATCAGGGAGGTCCCTATTGATTGTACTGGAGAGGTGATACACTTTTATTTAGAAATTAAGCATATAGTCGTTGGCATTAAATCTGTTACTTATGGTGAAATATAAGTATTATTGGAGAATAAAAAACTGTCTAGTTTACAGTTTTTTGTTTAGGCAACTGTTTTGTTCTGAAGAAAAATGGTTTTGTTCTTGTCTTAGAAGACAAGTGAAAATGAATTAGAAGTCGTCCAATACATGTTCAGAGTATTTCCATGAAAAACTAATGGATAAATGTGAGTGCTGCTTTATAGTTGGGGAAAAAAATGACTAATTAAATATTGTTTGCATAGCTGTTAAGTCACATATGTGTGTGTTCAGTTGTGTGTCATTCTTTTAAGCAATCAACATTTGTTCTAAATTAGGATTCTTTTCAGTATTTATCAGTATTAGCTCTTGGATAAACTCTCATATTCTGGAGGTGTGCAGTAAAATGGATGATCATGTTTTATCTTCCATGACAAACACAGTTTAATTTCCTGCATATTGCTTTGCTGCAAATTAATCCAGCCTGGGATGTCTTGGCTGAGAGCGCTGTTCTGCAGAGGGGTGTGGTAAATCTCAGGGCTAGTGCAGAAGAGTTCCTGTCACTCTTTTTTCCTGCAGTGTCCAGAGAAGGGCACCGGAGCTGGGGAAGGGTCTGGAGCACAAGTCTGATGAGGAGCAGCTGAGGGGGCTGTGGGGACTCAGCCTGGGGAAAAGGAGGCTCTGGGAGAACCTTATTGCTCTCTGCAGACTGCCACCTGGAGCCAGGTGGAGCTTGGTTTCTTCACCCAAGTAATAAATAACGGGCCAAGAGGCCTGAAGTGGCACCAGTGAAGGTTTAAATTGGATATTAGGAAAAATTTCTCAACTGAATCTGTGGTCAGTCATTGAAATAGGCTGCCCAGGGAAATTATGGAATCACAATCCTTGGAAGTGTTCAAAAAATGTGTAGATGTGGCATTTGGGGACATGGTTTAGTGGTGAACATGTAGGTATTGGGTTAATGGATGGACGGGATGATCTGAGAGCTTTTTCCAACCTTAACAATGCTATGAATCAGAAGAAGCAGGAATAGAAATTACCCTCTATTACAGACTGTGAGGGCTGAAATGTGGAGCATAATCTCATGTTCCAGACACTGAGTTTGGCTGGGGTTAAACAAGAAGACACTGCATGTTAAGCAGCATGTGGAAGTGAAGCAACAGGAAAATCAGAGAAGATTATTCAGAGGTGTAGAAAGCCAAACAGGGATCACAATCTTAGAAAAGATTCGTACTTATAAATTCAGGGATCTGTAATTTTATGTATTTATTGTAAAATAAATAGATACATTGGTTTGGGCTACTTAGGTGGCCCTGAAACTTTATGGCAAATGCCACGTATTAATGGCTTATTATTTGTGAAAGGAAAGTGTACTTTCTTAGCTGCAAGCCAAGTTGAATTCCATGTCAGACTTAATTTCTGCTTGTAGTTGTGAAGAATATGTCCTTACCTATCTCTCATTTGTCAGGAGTTGATAGGAAACATCTGCACAACTTGTTCAATCTGTTAACTGTACGTGTTCGTCCAAGCTTAACTGACAAGTAAAATGTACAGAACAATATTGGACTATGAGGATGACCTTTGCTAATAAGGCAGTTACACCGTACGTGGTGTGAACCAAGCCACTTCTAATGAAATGGTGTTTTGAAATGGCTCTGTGCTATTTAGTCCCGTTACTATCAGTATAGATAAAGGAGAAGGCATAAATTCCTGAAATACATTGAATATTTTCTTGAAAATGTTTCATAAAAAGTAATTCAAAGAACAGGTAATATGGGAAGAATTTTTTTGATGGGCACTAATGTTATTTTTAAATGCAGCCTTGATAGCTCACTTAAAGATCTTGGTAAAATATCATATTAAATTTAGAAGAGATGTTTGTTTCCTTTACCAAAATGATAGGTTTAGTGTCTTGCAAGGAAATAGTTGATAGAAGTGCTTTGTATTGAGTTATCCATTTGTGGATTAAGCACGCCAAGCTGCTGGAAAACACTGTGACAGTCCAGAGTTCACAACCTTAATCTGATTAGGCTGTTTCTGATGATTAACTTGGACTCCCGTATTTATTTATTTTAAATCTGGGAGACCTTAACTTCTTAGGAATCTGTGCATCTCTGCTGAGATCAACTTAATCCTGCTAAAAGAACCCTGAATTACAAAATATAAACCAACTGTGGAGTTCACTGCTTAATGTGGCTCAATCAGAAATAATCTTCCATGGGTTGGGAATATGAAGGTCTGGATACTGAACTGAAAAACCTGGCAGTCAGGAGTACTGTTCTTTCTTTCTTCAGTTATGTTTTTGGAAAAATATGGACCTGATAAAAAGGACCACACGATACAGGCTGTGCAGGACCAGTGTCCCAATGTTGCTGACCCTGTCAGTGGGAATCTGCAGAGAAATTTCTTCGTATTTTGCCATCATTACTCAGGCTTTTTCTCAGTCAGTCCTTGTTTTCTGAGCAGGATACGTCTCATGGGCAGAATGCTTCACTTTTTACGTGAATGTTTAATGTTTCAGATAACTTTTCACAAATATATTTATTATTGCATTTTAAAGTTTTGTTTTCATACAGGTATTAGTATCCATTTGCTAAAATCCAAACTAGTATTTTGAAATTCAGCCACACAAATCACCGAATGTGTTGCTTTCTTATCCTGTCATTGCAGGAAATGCACACATTTATCATAATGGGTTACTTTTTATTATGAACACCAGTAGTATCTTTGGCAGATCTGTTTCCTGTTTTCATGTGCTAATGAAAATGTATTCTGTGTTAAGTTTGGGTTGTTTGTTTTGCTGTAAAAAGTCATTTGATCATTATTAAACATTCATTGAGCATTTCTTATAACCATTTGACTTGGAAAATGATGATCAGACTAGATTAGCAAGTTGAAATTTGGTAGATAAACACATGTTACTCATTAATTTAAGTCTTTAACGTTCAGTAAATACGATAATGTTGATTACATTCCAAATTCAGCCAAAGATATTTATGGTATAAGAATTCAATTTCTCATGTTTTCTTTTATGTTTAAATTCATAAAGGAGATAAATTTACCTGGTGTTTTGGTCAACTGATTAATTTGTGATCAGTGTGCACCAATATTTGAATGTTACTGAGAAAAAGTAATGAATATTTAAATCACTTTTTAACATCTTGTGTGCCGTGCACTTTCACTAAAGTATTCACTTGTCCCTTACTTCCATTCTACTAAATGAATAAAGCAGGATTTTTAATTCCAAACTCACCTAATACAGTTTTTTATCTGAATTACTTCTGAACTGTAATACAGCTTAAGATGATTTAAAGCCAAGTTATTGAAGTAGTTTAGCCTCAAAACATCTGTGGTTGTAAAATGGACCTTCTCAAGCTGCCAATAAGACTTTTTTTTTTTTTTTTGGTGTTTCTCCCAGTGTAATGGTTCTTTTAGTTCTCTTACTTGAACTGCAGAGCGGAAATCACCGGATTACATTGCTAAATCCATGAAGTTTGTGTTTAAACTCATTTATGCCACTGTATGTCAGTGCAGCTCCCATTGAGTTTTAGAGGAACGCATGTAAATTTTTAGAAGTAATGCAGATTTAGAAGAATGTGTGTTTCCACCCCAGGAAGAAAAAAAAATCAGAAAAGTATTTCTGATTTTAAAAGTCAATGAAGTGGTGAGGATTGCAGCTCCAGCAGTTTCACTCTATTTGCTCAGAATTCATATTGAAACATTTAAGAGGATAATATTGAGAATGACCTTAATTCTGTAACTTCTAGGTTTTTTAATCTTAATGAGCTAATTTTTCCGATAGTAAATTACAAAACTCTAAGACAGCATTCTCATTCCTACAGGGAATGAGAATGTCTGGTTAGTGCAGCCGCAGTTTGTATTTCCTTCTTTTCTTTAATGTATAAAAATTGTATAACTTGTTTAGTGGGGAACTCTTGTTCCCCACTAAAGTAGAAAATAGTTTATTTGTTCATTTCTTGGTTTTGCTAACTGCAATATTTGCTAGTTGCAGTATTTTGAACGCCTACCAACTCCGTCGGCACTATATTTAAGTAAGAGACTTAGTTAGGACTGTCACTTTAAAGAACAAAAGGGCTTTGTACTTTACAAGATTTTACAAGACTCCTGGTACTTCACTTGACAAAAAAAAGTTTCACAGGGAAACAGGGAAATCATGCTTCGATCTCTGCAGTTTTAGGTGTTAAACAAGAAGGTTTCACAGAAAGTCACGCACATAGATGTGTTGTTGAGGCTTGTTTTTTCAAATGTAGGATTTCAGTAAGAACGAAATGGCTGGGCTATGGAACTGACCTTGGAGATAAATTGAAATAAAAGTGTTTAAGAATAATGAATGTGTTAGGAATTAAAGGCAAAGCAACTTTTTAAAAGTCCTAATTAAGCTGGGGGAAATCAAAATAGAAATACTTCTGTGTTCTTCTTTCAGAGACATCACACTGGCCATCGTGGTATTGAATGTAGTAATACCTGGAAATGGTTCTGGTGAGCCTTGCAATTCTTGGTCCAGTTCTATACATGTGCTCATCCTTAAATTTATTTAAAGGAATTGAGTGGTGTAATTGAATTACTAGGCAACAATACCTGTTACATAAAACTTGGTGTAGTGATAGCTTAATTTTTTTGTTTGGTCGGGTTTTTTTTATGGCTTTCTTTTATTTTTTTTTAATATTCCACTAACTGCAGATATAAAATTGAAACTAATTCTGTTTTCTCTTAGTCTACTGATTACATTTTTTTCCTTCCTCCAACTATTCAGCAATTTCCAGTAACAAGTTCACTGTTTGCTTTTTTTTTAAACGATGCTTGCTCTGTCATGCTCATTCAATGACCCATTCCCTAAAATGGGAATGGATCAGCTAATACAGATCACCTGAAGCCACTGATGGTTGTTTCGCCTCTCTAGTACTCCAGCTGGGATGTCAACCTGCAATCAGATTCTGCTGTTCTCAGAAAAGCCCCCATAGAACAGTGCATGAACCAGAGCCACTTCATTTCTATCTTGGTTTTCTGGCAGCAGCATCACCACATGTAATTCAAGGTTGACTGTTGTAAGAGTTACGTGTAGGAGTAGGAACAAGAGTTTGATTTTTATTTAACTGTGATTAGGTCTTCAATCCTGATGAAAAGAGCTGAAAAAAAGTCCAGCTGAAAAGTCTACTTAAATTATTAAATTTGGGAATTGTTGGAGCAGAAATGAGGAAAAGGCCTTTTGTTGATGATTTTGGTATCGATTTTCCTGGTAGTGCTTGTAGTTTAGACTACAGATTTGAGTTCCTTGTGATTATATAAGGATATGATATAAAAATATAAGTAGATTCTATGTGTGTAAGGAATTTCTGTGATTTTTCTAGGAGGTAAAAATTTGCATAGTTTAAAATTCTTCTACTTGCAGTATTTTTGAAGCCAGAAGATTTGCATGTGTTTGTAAAAACCACAAACAAATACCACCACTTGAGAGCCAGGTGCTTAATAAGTGATGGTGTCGGAAACTGTGCTCTGGGAGTATCTGCAGACTTGTTCTTGTGTGAAGAGCATCACACTGTGCAGCTACAGTGCTTTGGGGTGGGGTTGGGGGGTTGTTTTTCATTTGGTTTGCTTGGGGTTTTTTGTTTTGGTACGTTCCTTAGCTGAGGTTTTTTATTTGTTTTATCTTGAACAATGCACTTTCGTTCCTTTATTTCACAGACTGCTGTAGGTGCACATGAAGCTGTATTTCATTTGGTCTGCTTCAGAGGAATAAGTGCAGACATTTCTCATGTCTTTTTATCGTTATTGGTGATGGAGATCCTATCCTTACTTCACAGTGAATTCCTAAAAGGTCTTAAACTGGTCTTTGACTCTCTGATACAGAGATTTCTTTAACTACAGAACAAGAAATTACTATTTCATTTTGTTTTGAGTGTTTGGTACTTTCCATTTTCTGTGTAATGTAATAGCAGAAAATGAGACATAAGCTTTTAAGAGAATGATGATCTTCACAAGGTTAATGTATGTTTCCAGCCTGTCTGTGGTGCATGTCTGCAGTTACAACAGAGTGCTGCTAAAATGGTGGCATTTAGGAAGGTATCCTTAGGCTACACAACTTTTCTTCTTAGAGCAGTTATATTAATATGAGTCATCTTTAATAGCAGTTGACATAAACCTTGTCACATAACAAATTGCTGAACCTTAGAACTCCTCTACACCTAAAAGCACTGAAATGCATATTTAGAATTGCCTCCAGATGAGCAGTGATGCCAAATGTTTTCTAGGGGAGCTTATTTAGGTGGCTACTTGAGATATGAGTTATGTGTGTAAGTAATGATTTGCATAGTCTTCATTTATCTCTGAACTTTCTTAATTTAAAAAATATTCTAAATACTCTTGTAAGCTGTATGGCACAATTTTCTTCAGCAATGATACTTGCATTTAGCATCATGTTCACAAATCCTCCCCTGCTGACTTGTTCTCTTGTGCAGATCAGCACTGGCTTACTTCGTTAATGTCACAGCTGCATTTTTCTGCTACCCCAGCATCTTGTGCATGTAAACCAAAGCACAGTTGAGATTCCTGTGCTGGGAGTATCTCTCTCCTTTCATTACCAGCCTGCCCATAAATGAAAACAGACCAGAAATGCAGGTTGCTTCACAGAATGGGGAAGAAAGAAATATGGAGACTCTTTCAAGGCATTGTCATTCTGCACAGGGTCGCAGTCTGCAAGTGAGTGTGGGTGACATATTTCTTCCTGACCTTTTACTTGACCATGTCATGGGGCAAATGCAGCAGCCAATAACCAAATTCTGTTGACAGAGTGTCCTTGCAGCTTTGAGTGTTTTCAGGTATTTACAAATGTTACAAACTAGAATGTGAAATGGGGGATGAGAGTTAACATCCCTCCTCAATTGAAAGCAAGTTTTTTGGAAAAAATTAAATCGCTGGCAGATGTGAAAGGCAGGTGCCCATTTCATAGCCTCAGTATGGGATGTATTTGATACAGGAGAATATAAAAAAGGATATCCACTGAACCAAACATAATGCAATTCAGGCATAGGTTAAAGAAAGGTCATTTTCTTGCCTTGTTGGCTGGAAAGAGACAGCAGAGCTCTAACATATAATTGTGTTCTGTGACAGTAAAAGGAGTCTTTTGGTGCTTTGGGAAAGGAAAGTGACATTTTCCTTGCTCGTGAGAGAAACACAGCTTCACATTAAATGTACACTACAGTGCTCCCAATGTAAATAGAATTAGCATGGGCAGAATTGTCACCCACAAGGATAATGATTCTGGTTTTTTAAATGCAGCTAGTATAGATAGATATGTGTGCATGTATGTGTACGCATATAGGAAAGCAACAGACAGGAGTCACGTTTCAGTTTCATCCTTGTCTCTCTCCTTATTGTGGTTTCTCAGCTGAAGGAAGGGAGCTGAGCTAAAAGGAGTCGTTGTACAAGTGCTAAGGAGACTGTTCTTGCCAAGTAGGGCGGTCATAGTGACAGTAATGTATCAGATATGTAAGAGCTCAAGTAGCTGAGAATTTTAAACACTTATTTAAAAAAATGAAGTGGGGCATGGTTTAATTTTTCCTGGTTTATGTACCCATGGTGTGGTTGTAGTCATGCCATTCTCACTTGGCGGTCACTGGGGTTCAGAGGCATTGACTTCTTTGTGAAGGTTCATCTTCCTGCCAACACTCAAACGAAAGAGTAGGACCGCTTGACTTTTACACACCTCTGTTTAGCTTCCTGCTTAGTGGGAAGAAGCAGTTGCAGCAAAGTCCCATTTACTTTTGAACTGGAATTGGTTATTGCAGAATACCAGTTTCCAAAAAAAAAAAGTCTGCTTCAGTCTGTCTCAAAAAGGATATTGGGAACAGTGCAGCCTAAACTAGAAGAAAGGACAGGATCTGTATCAGAAGCACTTTGAAAGAAGACATGGGCAAACAGCTTTACCAACAGTAAAAAAACCGTAAAATTTAGTATTTCAGAGACTGATGCTAAGAACGGGAAGATGATTTCATATGCAATTTACTGTGTTGGAATTGTTTGAATGTAAAATCGTTGCCTCCCTGTTAGTGTATTTCTGCAGAAGACACTATTTCCCTACTTTTTTGGGAATACAGCTCACAAAGATGTAGTCAAGAAGCTACTTGTAATAAGAGTGCAAAAAACTGTCTGTGATGCTAATAGGCAGATTATGTAAAAATGTGAATAATGCTTAAACAATACTCTTTCCTGTTTTAAAGTCTAGATAAGAGAAGGCCTGAGCGTAAAAGACAATAGTCTTCCACAAACACACTAGAGGCATGTTTGTATGTTTTTAGTCTGTTACATTCCCAGATGTAGCTGAGCCATCAGGAAGGCAGGTGGGAAGTATTCCCATTCTTCAGTGCCAGCACTGCCTGCATTTTCTTTGTAGAGTACTGAAGAAAATGGCATAATCAATTTGCAGAAACTGTGAAGTTTTGGATGGACAACTTAAAATAATCTCTGCCAAGAAGGCTTCACAGACTGGTGAAAATGGATGAATGCATAATATACTTCCAGTTTGCACTACAGAAGACTCTTGGTACTTGCAGGAGAAATTTCTAGCAAACATTCATTACAAAGGATTCTCTATTGAAATGAGAACAAAGGTTCCACTAAAAAGATCTCTAGGGATTCAGATGTACCTTTTCATAGGTGACATGCTGATACAAGTCAGTTCTCGAGGGGTTGCATCAAGGTAAAAATCAGCAGTAATTTCAACCCTGCAAGATCATAGCACTATCATGAACAGAAAGAAAATCAATCTGACACCAGCTCAAATAATAGCGGTTCTGGGAGTCACAGTATATAGTACAAGTCCACTGGGAGGGTCTGCTTGTCAGAACAATGGCACTTGAAGACACTGAATACTTTGACAGACATCAAAGCAAGAAGAAAAGGAACAGAAAGATCACTTCTCAGGCACGATGGTGTCAGTCACACGAATAGCAACCTGAGTGATGCTTCAGATGAAGGTGAAGCAGATGTTGGTCCTGTGGTCAGGCAGTAGTCAGGTCTTCTTACAAAAAGTACTTCAAATACTTGAAAAGCTTTTCAAGTTTTAACTTAGTGGGTGATGTCAGAACTGCACAATACTTGGTGGTATTTCTTCCCGGAGTTAGAAGAGCAGAAGTTAAGAAAACTATTTAGGAAAAGACTAAAAAGTTCACTTTCTATGTGCCATAAATAATAGTGGTTTCATAAAAGTTGTTAGCACTGCTGTGGTAACTTATTTGAGAATCTGAATACTTGCAAGACATTAAACTATAGATCCTATGCCTACTGTAAGTGCAATGTTGTGAGCCTCTGCTGTAAATAAAACAAGTTGCTGAATCAGTGCTGCTTCTAGAAATCCTAAAATGTAACAAAAATAAATTACTCCAAAAAGGTCATCAATATAATTATGAACAAGCCACATGAAATCTGAGAAGTGGACAATACTAAAGAGATGCTGATAGTATTTAAGATAATGTGTCCCATTAGCAAACTTCAACTGAATGTGAGGAGCTGGTTTTGAAACAAAAACATTTTGTTTCAGAGATTTTTAGTAGGTGGGTTTTTTGATATTGCAAAGGGAAATGAAAATTGCCAAGGCCCCCTGAGACCGACCGCAACATCTCCTAACGCCAAGGAAGGGGGGGAAATCTACCAGGAACATTGTGACTTTGTTTACTGTGATGTCAACTGAGGCAATCTTTTGTCTCATCAAATGTGATGATAATTAGGCTTTTTCATATGCTTTGATAGTCCATAAATACTCTGGTGAATGTCTAGTTTGCTTAAAGAAGACTTAGGTTATTCTAATTAAAAACAGCAAAAGAGAACATGAAGGAAAAAATGTCAGCTGAATGTTTTTAAACACCATTGCCGAGGCATCCTGGTGTCAGTGAAAATCTAATACTTGAGCTGTTGTTTAGATGTTCCACGGTATCCGTGCATTGTAAATTATTCTCATGTGCTAAGATTATTTTGATACAAAATTTAAATTGGTGTCTCAAAAAATTAGTAGTATCTCCACAGAACATATGATTTTCAATTTTTGTAATCTCTGAGCAGCTAAACCTGATTTTAACAATTACTTTTTTGCTAATTAAACCTTACTGGATCCTCTTAATTAAGCACACAGTTGGAAAAGAGACATTGCAATAATTACCTCAATTTGATGGCTATGCCAATTTGCATTATCAAAAAATAACCAAAGCACGATTCGATTTTCTTGTCACATACCAATGATGCTACTTGCTAAGTGCTGGTGTATTTTAAAACAGTGTACCTTCCAAAGTACTCCTAGATGAAACAAAGAATCCATTTTTCCTACCTGTGTATGCACAAGTGCGTGTACACCTCAGTATTGTATTTTATTGTTAGATAAATTAGAGCAGTGTAGATATATATACACACACATACAGATAAAGATATAAATATTTTGATAGTATTTGCCTCTTTAGTTCAGAAGAGCACCAGCATTTAACTGTGTTTTCATGGAACTCAACTACTAGGTGGAGTATTCCAATTTTAGGTCTTTACAATGCAAAAATATGCTCTTGTCAACAGAGCAATAATCAAAACTGTGGAGAACAACCTGAGCTTCCACTGGCAAGTTTTTTAACATTTCATGTGGATGTGTTCAGTATAAGGAAGTGCCTGGATTGTTTGGGGAATGTCCTATACAGCACGAGGAAGCTTAGTTGTCCCAGGCCTTCTGGAATGTGAGGGGGAACGTTCCTTTTCTACAGTTCTGTTATCTTCTTCAATTGTCTTTTACTAAGAAATTAACAGCTTTGACCACACATCCTCCTTGGAGTAAAAAAACTGTTCTTGGAGATCCGTATTGGAATATCTATTCCTGTAGTCTCAGACTACACCCTCATTTAGGCCAGACTTCCTTTGTCTCTTTCCCTGTATTGTCCCTGCCATACAGTTAGGAATTCAGTTGAAAAGGCAGTAGATGACTTGACCATGTGCTAGGGACCAAATCTGAAGATATCAAGCACTTGACTTTTTCATGTTCTTTAAGATTCCTAGTTGAAGTGTTGAGATGGTGGGAGGCTGTTCACAGTGTTTCCATTGTTTTAAATGAAAAAATGTTCACACTGTGAGTTATTCTGCGATATACTTAGGAATTGTATTTCCTAAAGTACAGCTTTTCAGAAAGACTTTGTATTCAGGAGATATTCTAAACCTGTCCAGGATATATCACCCTGAATCATGAATGTACTTTGTCCCACAGCAGTAGAACTTGAGCTTTTGTCCTTGAATCTGAGTAACATCAAATGATGAGTTTCCAAAAGAAAACATTAGGGACTTGTGTGATTCTTGCAGTAAGTGGCAATTCTCCAAGTAAAGTGAAGGGCACATGTTGGCCAAGAATTCTGCATCACAGTTGAGTAGCTGATATAACGTATGTTTTTAAGATCACTTTCAGTGTTGCCATATGCCACAAAAAACTGCAACAACCTGACTTTCTTTACAATTTTATTCTGCAGTGTTTTCTCTCTGAAACTTCAGATATAATGGACAACACTTTAAATTACTTTGTTAACTAGAATTAAATTAGACTTTGACTAATTTTAAATGAAGATCATTAAATGTGAAAATGAACCTTATTCTCCTTGCATCTATCGCAATGACATGTAAGTGTATGAGCCAGTGTAATCCATGCAGAAGTTAAAAGAGACCATTCTCTAGAGCGTGTGTTAAACCCAAAGCATGGCCCTAAAAACTCTGGTTTGCATCTACATAGCTGATTTAGAAAGATATGTGAAAAAACATATTCTGAGATTGTCATGTTTTATCTGTGCATCTGTTCCTGTTAAGAGGTGCTATGTTGTCCACCTGCAGGCATAGCACAATGTCTCAACATTTCACAGTCTCACTCATTCCCTGATAAATACTGGACATGTTGTACCTACTGATCCATACATCCTTATGTCATTTTCAAACATCTTTTGATGTGTTAATACTTCATGATCCACCGAAAGTGTTCATATGAATTTTGGAATTTTTTTTTTATTTCTGTTTCTTCAATCCATCTTCTAGGGACTTCATTCTGATACTCTTCCTTGATTTTTAGTATGAGATTTTTCCTTCCATTGAAAAGTATTATCTGCTTCCATCCTCCAGACTTAGGCATATTTTCCATATTTCTTCATAGTATCTAATTCCATGTATCACATAGAAACATAAATTTTTCCTGCTCTAATGCTGCTCAACTCCTTTAGCTGCTATCTTCCTTGCTCTGCTCTGTAAGACAAAACTTAAAGGGACTTTCTTTGTTTATAATCTCTAGACAAATGTTTGAGGGATATATTTTTTGAAGATATGTACAAGGTCAGATTGTTTTTACCTTTTTTTCTTGGTATTGCATTTCTCAAAGGTTTAAATCAAGAGTGTTTGCTCTGGTTTGCCTTTCATATTTTACAGTTTTGTATTTCAGAAAGACCTGCAGAATAAAGGTGCTGTTCTTTTTGCCTTCAGGAGTCCAGAGCTGATATTGCTGCTTAGCTGTTCATTTTCAGAAACCACTGGGCTGAAAAGGCAATAAGCAAACGGTAGCTTTCAGATAAGGGTATGTGTTGAAAGAAAAGAAATATAGGAGAGAAGGAGCACAGTTCTCTGGTTATATTTTAGCATTATAACTGCAATTATGTTTTAATTCTAAATAGTCTGGAATATCTCAGTACTAAACATAATGATTAGCTGAGGCCAACAAAGGTTACACTTTTTCGTGTTTTTGATCTTGTATGCTTCTGGAGGACCCTGTTCAGCTGCATGATACTCATTAGTAACCATAACCTGACCTCTCTAAATAATTCTAGACTTACTGGAAACCAACTGGGGATGCCACTGGTGATTGGATGGGGCTGATGGTGGGTAATGGCTATGGAGATTTGTTCATTAAATGGGCACCCTATCAGAGCAGCCTATTAAGGATTTGTAAAAAGCACTATTAAAGTAGCGTGGTCTCTGTGGCACCGCTGTATTTGAGTGCAGAGCCTCTGTGCAGTGTAAGTGCATAACAGTGAGTTTTGCTATAAAATACCTCTTGATGGGCACTAACAGCCTCAGCACAGCCTTGCTCATAACCACTTATCCTGACCTTACAGGGCTTCTGAGCAAGAAGGCTGGTCTGAGCAGAGCAGGGAAGTAGGGTGGCTGAGGGGAAAGGATCTTGGTGTAAGTGAAAGGTGAAAATAGTTTCTAATAACGTGTACAATGTGCACTTAGAAGATTGCATAAATCATACATAGAAATCTTACATATGTCTGTATTAGTTGTACTACTTTAAGGGTGGTATTTTCCTATCCAATAGAACTTTTTGACTTCTTTGCATTTGCGAAACTATTTTATTGTGAATTTAAGTTATTAGTTGTTCATTCTTCTACAAAATTGATTGTAAGATGTGTATGATACATGTTTTAAAATACAGTTCAGAATTACCTGCTATTCAGTGCCTAAATATATACTTCACATATTTATATGTTTATGTGTATAATACACAATGTTTTTCTTTTGTATTTTTATTACATATTTTGTGAAACCTTTCAATAACAGAACAGTGATGGAAAGGGCAAAAAGTGCTACTTGTGAGGAGGAGAGCATTAAGACACTTACAGAAAGGTGACTTACAGGAACTGTAAGCTTTTATGAGACTTTATCATTTTGCTGACAAGGTCAACTTAATATTGATTGGCTGGGTATTTTGTTTAGTTACTTGAGGGCCGGTTATTTGAAGAAACCTGTGTAAACATCCAAGCAATATCCTTTATGCTCCTGCCCTATTTCAGCATTTTGAGTTGCTTACTGTGTTGTATTTTTCCAAACAAAATATGAAATAAAGTTAAAGTATTTGATTGCCAGAGTTTAAATTCAGGTTAGTGTACCATGCTATCATTTGTTAAATTTAACTGAATCTCTTACTGTAGAAAAGCTTGAAGATTTGATCTGGTTTAAATCATGTGTTTCTGATGCATAAAAGCATTTTTTGATGAAAAATTTTATGAAATATTTTTCCAGTTCTTGGAAATTATTTATCACCTGCTCTCATGTCAGACCCAGGTGGCTGTGGGTTTATGAGGCTCTAATGCCCTAAGCAAAAATAAAGGAAGCACAAGCTTGGTCCCTGTGTGAAAGGAAGCTGAAGTTTCCTGTCACATTCCAGGCTCTGGTGTTGTATCTTTAGTCCTTGTGTGAGCCTTTAGCACTGCTGAGTTTTCGATGGCTGTGGTAAAATGGGGTTGGTGTGGGGAGGGAAGAGTTAGGCAGGTGAGTTGGGATATGTCTGCATTGCACCTGTGTCCATATCCTTCCACCACAAAGGGTATAAAACTTCCTGCTGGGTCGTCCTGGTCCGTGCAGAGTGCACTGAAGGTGATGGGGATTCCAGCCTGGTGCTGATGAGGCGTGGTGGTCAGAAGTACAATGGGAGAAGTTGGCCTGTGGCTTCACACACGTGCCAGGGTTTTGCACCCCTGCTGCTGCAGATGTGGGCACGTGTGGCAATGGCAGCAGTAGCATCCCTACGCAGGTGCAATGGGATGTTGTGATATTCAGAAGTTTGTCATATTTTTTTAATCATCTTTGTCCTTATATAACAAGGAATAATAAAATTAAAGTTTTTAAGGGCATATTTCATAAATTTTGAATGGAAAAAATGCACATCCTTTACATGAGAAGGCAGCACATATGAAAGTACCACAGTGAAAGAGAAGACACAGAATATGTAATTAATATTAATTGCTTACATTGAATTATTTCGTCTGTCTGCTGCCTTGATTAACATCATTAAATATATTCCTGCTACAAACAGTCCTCACAAACTACAGACTTTTGTTATTAAACCTTGTTTTAAAAGAATACAAATAGATCTTCCTGAAGTAGTTGTTTACTGCAACTTAAATTTTACAGGTCTCCACGCATCCTAATAATTTTTTATTACTTGTTAGAAAAAAAAATCGCTTGAAACCTCCCCCCAAAATAGATGCACAGCATCTTTTAGGGGGAACTTCTCTGTTTTGGTTTTGTGGGGTTTTTTTTATTTGCTTGTTTCAGTAATGAGCTAAAGTTGTCAGATTCATGGTTTTGCACTTTTGAAAGCAGGATGCACTGCCTGCGTCCGAGGCTGCTTGCACTTGCTGCCTTCATGGCAAAATTTATTTCTTCTCTACTGCATCTTCTTAATAGAGGCCCTTAATTTCTACTTGTTTTCCTCTGGCTTCTGTAGCTTTGTCTCCATTTATTCTGTCAGACAGAATATATTGGAAGGCTTTTTCCTGTCAGTAACCATTTCTACAGAGTCGTCAGTTCGTCTTTTAAGCCAGCTCTGTGCTTGTTAAGTCACGGCCCCTTTGCGTTCTTCTATTGCTATTAAAGCAACTCACAGAATAAATACTGAACTTAGGCAATCATAGGCAGTCTTGGCAAATAGCAGTAAGTTATTTAAGCAAATAGCTTTGGAGAAGCAAGTTTTGCTTGGTAGTAACTTGTCTACAGAAGCATCTTATCACCGACTGGATACAATGCTATCAACCCAAAGCACAGTCCCTGTTCAGGGCTGCAGCCCCATGACACACTGTCAGCTGGGTTTGCTCTCTGGCAGCTCCTTCCTTCTTCTTTTTGGTTCTGTCTCTTGAAGAGGTTTTTTATTGGCTTAGGTGCTTTCAAGCCCACTTTGTTGAGTAGGAGATATGAGTTGGGGTTTTTTTGGGTTTGTTTAGGAGTTTTTTGATACTAGAGCTCTTTATCTGGGTGCCATTAGTTTCTGAAGGGCTGTTCCATGTCAGGTTAAAGGGCTGGACATAACTCTGAGATTTAGTGTTTCAAGCAAAGACATGTCTTTAACCTCTTTCTCCCGATAACCTCCTGAAACCTGGAGAAAGCAGAGAAAGCAAGGCATGCACTCCACAGTGTTACTTGTGCTGTAATGGTCTGTCTCACTTCTTCCCTCCAGGGCTTCTGAGGGTCTGCATTTTGTTTTTCTGTTACAGTGTCAGAAGCCTTATTCCCTCTTCACATCATGTGTAGTGTTTTCCACTCCTGCTCAGGAAAGTGATTTTTTCAGAAGTATTGGGAGGACACTAAAGCAGGAGATGAAGTTTTGCTGTTCTGGAACACCATGGCAGTACCACCAGTTGTGTCTCAGACATTCAGACAGTTTCAGTAGTTGGTCATCTTTAGCTCTCTTGAAAGTGCTTTTCGTGGGGTTTTTATGTTTACCTTCTGTGTGTTTTCACTTTTTATGTTTTGCTTTTGGAGATTCTGGTTTTATGCTCGCAGGTGGCAGTATGTGGGGTTAAAAGTCCTTGTTGCAGATGGGAAATGGGCTGATATCAAACTGGGTATTAAACTTACTTCCATCTACTGCTGACCTTAAAATCATTAAGAAGCTGTGAGAAATTGCTTTCTAATAAAGCAAAATCTCTTTGAACTTCCATGGTGTTTTTTTGTCTTCTAACAATAATGTTTACAGGCACCATTTTTTGTTACGTTTGTTTTTCTAGGTTAATAATATTGCTAATCTAAAAAGAAAACAACACAAATGACCAAACCAAACAGAGCTCCCTGTTTGTGAGCCATGTTGCTGTAAAAGCTGTGCCATAATCTCCTTTATTTCATCCCAGAGTTTGTCTTAAAATAGGTGATGGAGACAGCTTAATGAAGGCAGAGATACAGGACAAATGCACCAGTTGCACATGCAGCTGCAAGGCACTTGATTTTAAGGATACTGGATTTGAGCATCATTATACAAATACATACACGAAACTCAAGCTGCAGTTTGGAAGCTTCTATTGGGATTTGTATAGCTTCGTGTGGGCAGGAGTTCAGATGGGAGATGGAGGGGAAGAAAAGGGGTTGTGCTGCTGGGTAGAAGCTTCTTCCTGTTGAAATGTCCTCAAAATCTAAAAGAAAACGTCCCTTTCTGAAGCACTGCATGCTCTTCTAGAGTAGCAATGTGGTATATTTTTATTTTTAAAAAGTTTGGGGTGCTTTTCTAATGTCTGAAGTCTCTTATTCTTGGTTAGATGTAATGTAATTTACAGGAGAATACTTAAAAAGAGTGAGCTTTCTGCTTTCTAGGCTTCATATTTTAAAAGACATAAAATATTATTTTCACTTAAGATGTATATGCATCCCTTTAGAGAAATAGTAACTGTTCCATCTTAGCTTTGATACCAAATATAAGTGTTGTAATATATTTTATACATAAAAATTATAAAATTTATTACTATTGCTTGGTCTAATAGGACACTGCTTAAGATTTGGTTTTAATTTTTCCTTCAAGTAGCTGTTATTTTAGTTGTATTTTTAAAAAACCAAAACAATAAAATATGACGTGTTCAGTTTCTTTCCTGGATTATAGTGACATTAATGGAATTTAATTGGTTTATATAAATAAAAAATAAGATTGGACCTTTGTGACCTAAAAGTATATATTATGTCTGAAATGAATTATTGTTGTTGTTTTCTTTCCAGGACTGTTTCCTTAAGGCATTCCAGTTGCTTGTTTTCATGACTTTGAGCCTATTTAATCAGAGATGGAGCAGATGGACTGCAAACCCTACCAGCCACTGTCAAAAGCTAAACATGAAGTGGATCTAACTTACACAAGTTCTTCAGATGAAAGTGAAGATGGTGGGAAGCAAAGGCAATCTTATGACTCAAGAGAAACTCTGAATGAATATAGCCAAGAGCTAAGACTTAATTATAACAGTCATAGCAGAAAAAGAAAAGCCATTGACCAGTCCACGCAAGGTAAATAATTTATCTACTAATTACGATTACTACGTCCTGATTACACACTATGAAACAATATCAGGAGTTGAGCAAACATTTTGTTCTCAAAGGCTTATAGTATCAACCTACTTTTTACCTAGTTTTAATCATACTGTAATACCAGAAATTCAGGGATTTTTTTATTGAAGAAAAAGTGCTTTTTTGGCAGGATGGACTGACCGGTATTCTGGAAATCATCACATGCTAGCTATAGCCAAATATTTTCCTTCATAGGATCTGCTCTTCTTACTAGTGTTGACTGATTAATTATTTACAGCCTTTGCATATGTTGGGTGCATTTTGCTTTTAAATCAACTGCTGCAGGCTGTCTCTGTGTGTGCTTACAAAGCTTGTGAATTAATTCAAATACAACTATTCTCTTAACATTTCTAATCATATAAATGACCAAGTAATTTAAAAACTGAAGTTAATTAGTATATTTTAAGAAAAAAACCGCAAGAGTTAAGTTTCTATTTTAGCCTTTTGCATGATTAGGACAAATATTTGAACAGTGATGATAGTTGAGCTAAGATTAGGAAAAGCTGCTGTTTGGTTGGAGACAGAAGCTAAAAAGGCTAAAGAAATAGAAGGAATGAGCAGAATTTACTGCAGCATTTCCTGACTGACTCTATAAAACATGTGCTGCTTTTATATACAATGAGCAGAGAAGGGGCTTGTATGCTGCTTTCAGCTCTGTCACCAGTCCAGGCAGGATGGTGGGACAGGGAGAATATTTGTAGGAATCAGAGTTTGTGAGAAGCAATGGGAGTCCTGTCCCCTTAAAGGTAGCTGCAGCAGTGTTCTGGGGCCAGTCACTCCCTGCTCTTCAAGGAAGTGGTTAAATTACATTGAAGTGTGGCCAGTACTTCTCAGTTAAAACTCATGGCACTTATTTAAGGAAAAACAAACCCAAAGTCCTCAAACAAGCCACGTCACACACACGCTGGCCCCAAAGCCCTCACTGCTTACTCAGAAAAGCCTTCTTCAGTTTTCTGAATATAAAAATTTTTTTTTTTTTCTACAAGGAAATGAAAAATAGGCTTTTTGAAGATGGAAAATTTATCTCCTCTGTGATATGTAAATTAATGTAAAATTTGGAACAGTTGTGCTACATAGCTATTGCAGTGTTTTTGTTTTTTACTGCAGCTATTCTGACTCAAGTTACACCCCTAATACTGGTGTTGTCTGAAAGTACCTATAATTCATGGGAGTAATAATACTTGGCTGCCTCAATCTATGTGCATATATTCCCTCCAAAGAGTTACAAAACTGCTATTTTTGGGAAGAAAAAGTCATGAACATAGATTTCAACAGAGGATTGTTTAGAAAACAGATTTGTTTGTTGTTTGTGATTTTGTCTTTAACGTGCTATGAGGATTTAATTAACTGAGATATGGCTGTATTGTTGTACCTGGGGATGTTGTAAACGTTCTTTTAGATCTCCTTAGAGCAACTCCCTCATTTTTTGTACCTGTGGCTGTGAAAGCAAAACCCCAGCATGGACCTGGGCCTTGAAGAACGCCGGGTCTGCAGTGCTTTGCTGCTATTGGTATTCCTGTCAGCTGCAGCATCACTGGCTTGGGCACACCTAAAAGAGTGGCAATCTCTACTGTAGGCATGAGAAGCCACCCTCTGTGTCATGTTGAATTTATTCTTCCAGAACATTGCCTCTGAAAGCAATCACATTAATAATTTTGGAGAAATGGCCAAATTAATGTGCATTTCTGTAAGAAGTTGTCAGGCATGAACTTAGCTCAGTTATTCAGGACTGACCTGTAAGGAATCAGTTATGTGCATGTGCAGATCAGCAAGTATTTTACACTCCTGTTGTATGATGGTTTTTTTGAAATTATGTGCCCCGGGATTTTTCCGTTCAAATTAATTTTTATGAGATATTGTATGAATTTTCAGATCTTCTATTTTTCAAACATTGGTATTTTTCTTCTTGGACGAAAGACAGTCTTTTACTGCTTCAAACTGCAGGATGGGGCTTCATGTCCATGTTTGTAGAAAAATTACTTACGCTTCTAAAAGTAGTTTGCCAACATGCAGGGCAGCTCTTAAATACTTCCTTACCTCTACACACTTTCTTTCCTGAATTGCATAGGGCAGTATATTATTATTTAATATTGTATTTTTCACCTTAAAAATTTTTTAAATCCTGTTCATGTGCACTGATTTGTAAAGATGGAGTTGAACTTGTATTAGAAGTCGTAGTTTTCTCTTGTCTTGTGTAACGAATTCAGTTTGGAATAACTGATGTAGTAATTGCACTGCTAAGTATTGCACTGCTAAGTCTATCCATTTGGCTTCCCAGGAATTCATCCTGACATCTTTTTAGTCATTTAAATCGTGCTTTTTCTCTGCCACAGATTGAACCTAAATATTTGGTCTGGCAAGTAGCACAGATTTTAAATATAAAACTGGTGGCACTTAAAGGCAAAAAAGTTTGTAAAGCTGAGTGTAAAATTTCAGACTTCAGGTAAATTTGATTGCAGTTCTAGTGCAATCAGTCTATTTCCAAAAGGATCTCAAGTTTCACAGTGTGGGACCTGGGAGTTCTTGGTGGTTCTTGGTAGTTGCTCAGTCAATGTAAGGAAAAATCAGGTTCAGTTTTGAACATAAGAAAAAAAAGGTTCAGTTTTGAGCTATGAATCTGGATGAATCCATGAAACTGTAAATGTTTTTTTTTTTTCTTTTTAAATCCATTCTTTTCCAAAATGCTTCATCAGAATCTTCAACAAAATTTTTCTTCATGTTTGGCACATCTTTGGAATGTAAAAGAAAAGAGAAACAGAAATTTAAAAAGCAAGACCAAAACCCCCACAGCACACACTTTTCAGAGGAGACTGTTCTGCAAGGAGTGCTGTATAATGCTGGTGCTGGAGACTTGCATAAAATAATTCTACCTGCAAAGGCTGCTAGGACATCAAAAGTTGTATCCCCAAGTAGTGCCATTATGCTCTTCTTTAGTGGCATGATATTCCTATCTAGCTACAGCTGAAATAGTACCCTGTGTGTGGTGAATTAACGTGGTGCACAGTGAGGATAATACCCATGAACTTCATCCTGGAGAGGTGTGAGAATAGATGAGAAACAGACACACAGTAACAGTCCCGCATGGAGTGATAATGATGACTGTGAGATGGCATTCCAGGGAGCTCTGATGATGGAATGTGAGAAGAAACGATGTCAGAATAAAATCGTTAGTACAGAGAAACTTTTAACAGGGACAAGTTTAGGGGTGTGAGTACTGATCTAGTTAATTTTGTGAGAAGAATCAACAGTTCAGATGTTTATGGAAATTGAAAGAATTTGTATTGGCTACTTAAGCAAGGTAGGTTATATAAATTAGGCTGGGCAGTCATCTGAATTTATTAAATAGCTTCAGAGTAAAATGTGATTTATTGCACAAAATACTGATATATCTCAGCCGTTCCTGTGAAGATTTTTGTTATGAACGGTTTGTCTATTTCATTATTACTGTCAGTACTGCGGAATTATTTCTATGAAGTTTCAATAGAAATCTGAGATTATGTGAAATCATAATGCATGGGTATTATGTGTTTACACATATGGACAATCTGTATGAAACCAGAACTTGACATGACAGGAACTTAAAGGATGCATTTCAAGAGTTTATCCTGCAGAGTTGAACAGCACTGTTAGTGTTTTGCAAAACATTTTTTGTGTCCAAGTTCGAAAGGCCATGTGATCAATGCCAAATAGCAGACACTGAAAACAGTATCCAAATATAGAATACTTAATTGCATCAGTATTTCTTACTCCTTGAGATTCTTGAAATTGTATGTCAAATGTTACACTTCAAAGATATTAATTGGTTGGTTTTGCAGGTACTATAGGAAAAAATATCAAAGGACAAAAACCAAAGAAATACAGAATTGATCTATTGATTGAGCAATTTTTTTACATGCTGTTCCTCAGGTTTAGTACTGGTGCCCATTATAAAGAGTCCAGTGCCAGCTGAATTCTGTGTCTGGTGTTACTTGCATCAGAAACTTGCAGGTAACTGACAATTCAGGATTTAACAAATAGCACCACAGACTGTTCCAAGCCCAACCAAATTTTACCGGCCTCACAACTCAATGTGACCAGGTACAAAAATGTCCTGACAAAGCGTCATTGACTCCTGAAGAGTCAGTGCTAAACACATAATGTGTATATCTAAGAATGCATTCTCTTGGTCACTGGAAGGTTCAGCATCCTGCTTGTCTGAAGATGTGTGAATCTGCAGTCTCTCATCCTGGCAAGATCATCTTAAGAAGTAAATTCCTGGCAGACCCAATATCATATAGTTTGGAGATACTGGCAGAGTAAATTAATTCTTGGAAGAATTGGTAAACATACTGTTTTGTCTTTGAAAAAGATGGAGCAGAATTGGCAGAAGTTGTCAGAAATGTTGCTCTTGCTAGGAAAATCATCGATGGGCCTGGCTGTGAGGGAAAAAAAGTTCTTACAGATGCACCATTCATAGATTGCATCTCAAGCTTATTTGTGACATGTTTACATAATTAGAACTGTTTTCTCCCACAGTTTTCTCTGTTTCCCCCAAAGCAAATATGAAAGGAGCTATACTCTACAAATACTGGCAGTACTTAAAAGCTTTCTGGCTTTTAGGTTAATTATAGATTTGTAAGAAAACACTAGTTTAGAGGAATGAATTCCTGATAGGATAATCATCTGGGATCAAGTCATTGGCATGATGAAGTTTATTGATTGTTAACCATACGAGCATATGGCAGTAAATTTATGATTAGACAAACTATAATTTCCTGGCAGGATAAATATATTGAACTGCATTATGGGCAAGGCAAAGTGGAGTTATTCCTCACAGGAGAATCCAACAGCAAATAATTTCTGGTAAATCCGTGTGAGAAAATCAGCATTGCTAGTATTGTAGGAAATGACAGAGTGCCTCACGAAGAATTGGCCTATTCTGCTTTTAGCCCATTAAGAAGTTAGGAAAACCTTTCTGTGGACAAAAGCTCCAGTTTGGTGGCATAATTAATGTTCTCTAAAAAGCGCGTTTAAAATTATCTTCAGGAGCAACAGGTAAATAGATCCAGCTAATTGTTCAAAGTCTTCCTCAGCTGAACTCCGTTGGCTTCGCGGAGAGGCCTGGGTCACAGTGTGAGAAAGAAGTGGCCTTAGGCTGCAGAGCTGTCTCATCCTTTCTTTTTCAGCTTTCTGCTGTTGCCATCCAGTTCCCGTTTTCTGCCCTCTGATACGTCCTAGCAATAGTGAGGATGCAGAGGAAATAGAAATGTTTCAGTGCTGAAAAGCACTTTCATTCCCTAGAAGGGAAAAAACTACTTGTGAGGTGCAGGAATACGAGGTCTGTTTTGCTATTCATTAAAGTTCAGCAATTTTCAGCTTACTGGGAAGAAAGATTTAAACACATGTAACTCTTAACATCACATGACTGGTCAAAACCAGTTTTACCGATCATTCTAGACGTAAATAAAAGGCATGCTGACAAGCACTGGTAGGAAATTGTCCTGTCAGGAAAATGTCATGGTGGTGTCTTGTCATCTGTGAAGTAGCAAAAGCTTTTTACATAGTAACCATATTCTACTCTGATTCCAGAATTATGTAAATCCATTCAGGACAGCAGATCTGCTTTGTGTCAGTACCAGGGCCATGGAGAGTTGAATTTGGGCTGTATGTAGGATGTGCTTTTAGTTACAATAGCCTTATTTTTAAGTGATGTGTAAAGGTAAAAAAGCTTTCATTAGATTCTCCCCTTAATCTGTAATGTATAATACTAGAATAATAATCTAACAAACCACAAGTTTGAGCTCTCCCAGAGGAAACCAATGCCAGTGGAGTGATTTTTCATTGTTTTAATAGAGGTTTAGAGCACTTATCTGGATGGATTTAGGATTCTATGCCCATGAACTTCCACAAAGAGCATTAAGTGAAGTGGAAAATTTTATTGGGGGGCACCCCGAGTCTCTTGTTATTAAGAAGGTAGAGGTCCAGTACTATCAATGGTCACCTGGTGGCCAGTGGAACAGGGTGTGACAGTTCACTATCGCTCTACCTGCCAGTTACCTATTTGGGAGCCATTTAGTACTCATGTGATAAAGACTATCGAAATAAAATATATTACAATGGCTATTTATTGACATGTAAACAGCACATGGTAAAATGCATTTTTTGTGTTTTTAGCTGGAAGGGCGATCATTAGTTTTGAGAAGGACAGGAAAAAGAATGTCAAAAGAAAAAAAATTACTCTCTTAAGCAAACGACTGCTATACAGCCTTTTAGAAATATGGTAGTTTGGCACTCTTCGGCTGGGGAGTTACTTCTCTTGTTCACTGTGTTTTCTTTATGATGAGATTTGTTGATTAATGAAGGGAGGGATTTTTTTTAACATTTAAGCTGCATCATTTGTTCAGAGCTGTGCCTTGAGCTGTTGTGGAAGGTAATTGTAGGACAGTGGAATGAAGCATTCCTGAGTACTATAAGAGGAAGTTAGGAACAGGCTGATTGCAAATGAAACCAATTATTTTTGCAAGCACTTCACTTGAAATTCTGTGATTTAAGGAAGAAAATTTTTTAAAACATAGAAGACTTTTGGTAACATGCTGTTACTAGATAGGGTTAACATAGAAATGGTTGAGATATTTTGTATTACTAGGATCTTCTTTCTCTTTTTTTTTTAACATATGCCAGATGCTTAGACTTTTAATGTTGATTATTTGTTTTACTAATTTTAGAAAATCTTCTGAGAACTTAAGCATGTTCTGTACCTGTGTGCTTTAGAGCAGAGACTTGAAGCATAATGAAGTGATGTCTGTGTAGGGGCACACAGTTTATCCCTTGTACTGTCTCCTGAAAGGGGCTCAGCTCAGTAGAGGGTGATTTAAAGGTCCTTCAGATTTCTGGGCTGTGGACTAGCGGAAGGAAGCGACAGCTAATAAGCTCCATCTCCTGCTGCTGTATGTTACACCATCTGCTCTGACTGTTTATGAGCTTCATGTTGTCCAAAAAAAATTACATACGAGGCAAAGTAAAAGACTCCACACTCCTAAAGCTTTAGGGCATTGTCTCCTCCTATATTCCTTTGCACAAACAGGGGTTCCTGGCGTGCTGTGCTTTGTTTGGCTGGCTGTGTTCTAATCACGGTGGTGTTGCCATCTCCCAGAGAAAAACAGTGCCATGAGCAGTTCCCTGTGGCTTCCTGGACTGCAGCCTTCTGCTCTGTGGGGAGTATCTGCAAACTCTAAGGAAAGGAAAAGCAGCACTTAGGTTCAGACCCCCTCCAGATATTCGTTCTTGATTTGCCAAGTAATTGGAAATTTCTCTTCCTGAAAAAACTGGGGTGAGAAAACGGTATGTTTGTGCCTTCATTTGAAATCTCATGGGGGGAATGCTTTTCCTTCACTTCATCAAATCAAGATACATGAGCAAACTGAATGTGCAAAGACACTTTTTTCCCCATGAGGCGAAAGTGGGTGCTCCCTTCCTAGATCACAAACGTGTTACAAAAGCTTGTAACCTGCTGTCACCATTTCTGTAATGCTGCTTCCAATCCTGTCTCAGCTGCCATCATTTCAGTGAAAAAAAAATGCCTCATATGATCAAAAATAGTTTCATTCTGATAAGTAATTCTTCTGATTTAAAGAGTGAATATCCGAGAGAGGGGGAAAAGTGAGAAAAAAAACCTGCAGAGAGAGGAAATAAACTAGCAAAGGATCACAGTGCATTTCCAATCCCCTGCTAACAAATCTCATCTAAAGAATAAAAAAAGCGTTCTCCAAATGTTACACAAGCTTAACAATCCATTTGTTAGTGCACAGATACAAGCTATGCTATTTTCCATTCTTTTCTCTGCATCACCAGTTTTCCATGATGTCAAATGCCAGAAATCATAGAAGTACAAATCAGAAGGGCAGACTACCACAGCCAGTGTAACAGAAACCAAGGGAGTTTTGGAGGACTCATCCATGGAAGTGTTCAAGGCCAGGTTGGATGGAGCCCTAAGCCACCAGATGTAGTGAGTGCCATCCCAACCCATGGCAGGAGGATTGGAACTCTATGATCTTCAAGGTCCCTTCCAGCCCAAACCATTCTAAGATTCTATGAGAAAAAGGTCATTCAGAGATTCTATTCTTTACAGTAACCTGTGCCAAATACTGATGGAATATCTACAGGAGAGGCCTAAACTTTTGAGTTAATGTTTTGGAATTCAGTTTGTCAAAACCTGGAATTGTATCTGTTAAATGTTCTTGCTCCATTAATAGAACCTCTTCCAGTACCATTTGTGTCCAAGAAGATGTCGAGAGTCAAACCAAGATAGGAACAAGCATCGAGTCAGAGTGAGGAAGTGGGTGTCAGAGCAAGGGGAACCAGCACAAGGCTCTGCCCCTGCCCTACAGGCTAGTTTAATGTACATTCTCTTGCTGTGTCTTTCATGTCACTCTCTGAAACAAAGAAGATCTGTCATTTTCTGGAACTAGAAATCTGGTTTGGTTATCTTCATTTGTAGGGCAGATGCTGAAACGAAATAACATTTCTTCCCAGGGTTTCTCGTTTATGTATCTGTCAGAAGGTTTTGTACCTCTCAAAATAAGGAACTGTCAAGAAGTAGCTCAGTGAGTTGATGACATCGCTGCGTATCTGGATAAACAGTAGGGTGGGTGTACCCTAACCAATATAGAGCTTGAATTAGCTTTTCTTCTGAGAGTGAGGCTCAAATACTTCTGAAATTAGGTCTTTTTATGAAATAAATTGTGAATGTAATTTAAAAATCTAAAGTTCCCTTTTCAAAGTTTCAGTTTTATTGTAAGCTGTTTAAGATGGGTTTCCTGCTGACTGTCACTCTTTAGGAAGGCTTTGCAACTGGATGGAATATCTTTAGCTCAGATGGCTAAAACAGCATGGAAGGAATAAGGTAATGTTTAACACCAGTAGAACGATTCTTTCACTGCCCCCACCCCCTCCAAGCACCAGTTATATAACAAAACATATGAATACTGAGTAATGTGGATATAGTCACTTCCAGCTGTAACCCCAGGAAGAAACAGTCTGAGGACCTAGGAAAGTCACATACCAAAATATAAACAGCTGCTGTGAAAGTCACCAAGAGAGTATTAGGAAGCCAGCAAATTCGAATTATAGTATTAGCACTGTGACTATCAGATGTAAATGATAAGTTTTGTAAAAACCCTTTGCTTTATTCAGTACAAATGTCCTGGAATTGATGACTGTTACAGAAGTTGCATCTGTAAGGAAGAACATTAGTAACTGGACTGTCAAAATACTGTACTCAGAAATTGGCTATTACAGAAATCCTTGTCTTTCTCTCTCGTGACTGAAAGCAGTAGTGTCTGACAAGCTGGATTCAGTGTTGCCACTGACTTAATCGATGTGAGGTGCTTAGCTCCACACTTGATTTCTGAAGTGCCAAGGAAAGCCCAGTCCTGTGAGCCAGGAGTGTTCCCTTCTCTTTACAGACGATGGAGGGCTGTCGAGGAAACTGTTATTAGTTCCAGAGATCAGTATCAGGTTGTGCTACCCAGGGCCTCTGGAAGTGAGATGAGTCTGAGATTGAAGTGCCAGAAACACCCCTCCTGCATACCTGGGAAGGGGGAGGAATCTGGACCTCCTGCTCTTGGTGCTTTCTGAGCACAGAGGTGTGGTGTGAACTGTGTTGATCTTTCCTTGCAAAGAAACTAAATAACAAAATTAGTCGTTCTATTCAGGAAGAGACAGGAATTATTTTTAAAATTTCTCACTAATGTTTTCCTTCCATTATTTCTATTGGAGTTTCCATATTTGTTGTTACTAATATTTGTTACTACTACTGTTATTACTAGGTGTGTTTGTAGTATTGACATAGTACAAGTTCTACCTGCGTTAATTTAAGATGCAGTCTTGTACCTTAGACTGTTTAGTCCAGAAAAATAACCAGAAAATGTTTTATGAGGTTTTTTTAGTTTATGTGGAGATGCAGAGCATTAAAGGAAAGGCAGAGATCAGAAGTGTGTGTGCACATGCTTGGGAACTTCGAACAAATTTGGAGTTGTTCTTTGTAATTAGAGTCAATTACTAATAGTTTAAATAGATAAGTATTAGAAATGTTAACTAATAGTTGCCCCCAGAGGTATTCACCTCTGCTGCTTGCAAAATGTGTTAGTAATTTCCTCTTGCTGATGTTCCTTTCCTCGTTTTGTACTTGGGGACAGATTATGAAATTCATTTGTCTTTTACCCTCTCTGGAAGGAAATACAGAATTCTTGAAGACAAGGGCATGGTATGAAAAAATCCTTGCATTTCAACTGAGAAAGGCAAAAAAGAAAATAACTGCCTGTTCTTACTGGATAAATCTTTATTTATGTGAGCATATCTTGGATGACCATCGTATCTGCTACCTATTGTAAAAATAGCGATGAAAACAGTTTTTTCCACCTGCATGAGCAGCATTCCTCCTGCCATTGTGACTGCAACCACATAAATAATATCTTGGTTGCTTTAAATAAATGTCATTTCTCCTCCTGTGTATCCAGATTTTCTGAGCCAGTTCTATATTCGGTAATACTTAGTAAGTTCTAGTGAAAAAAGTAAAATAAACAAAGGAGTAATAAATTGACTGGAGTATCTGTTTGCCTGATGTCGTTGGGCACAGCATAGTTTAATGTCAGAACACCCTGTACTCCTGTCTATGGTGTGTGCCCTTCCCCTGCCCGGTTAGCACAGGCAGAACTTTCAGCTTTACACTATTTCTGCAGGTACAAAACTGAACATAGTAATGTCAGCATCTTTATTCAAGAATGCTTTATGCCAAGGTGGTGTTCTGATATGCTGATGATGGTTTGCGTTGCTTCCTCAACATTTAAACTTAGCTTGAGGAATTTTCTCAGATATTTTGGGAGTTTTTATTGATTTTAGAAATTAATTTCCTAATTATTCAATTCCTTAATAAACTAATCCATTAATTTTTATAGGTTTGTGGTTTTAGTCATAGGAGAAACTATCTGACACACAGTTTTGTATTTTGCTGTGGCCTTTGGATTAAGACTTTCTTTACTGTAGAATTTTGCTGTGAAGATACAGGACAAAATGAATTTTGTATGTCTGTTTATGGATTAAAATATGAAAAACCATATGCCTGGTTTTAATACTAGTTCTAAAGGAAAATAATCCTTTGCCTCCACTAGTGATACTACTGTAAATCACAAAATAATATTTCTTCTTTAACAACAAACGAGTACATTACAAATTATGTATTGTAGCATGTGTCAATACATAACCTAGCGATGAAATTTGTCGGAAGTGTGTGATTAGTGGCTATGGAAAGGAAATATTTGTAGGATTTATTTGGTTGGTTTGGTTTGCATACAGATTCTCAAAGGATTAATTGAGCTGTTGATTCTAGGGATATGATTCCTCCTGGTAACAGTGAGAATTATGCTTGGAAGTGTGAGTTTAAGTTGATACTGTAGCAGCAATTATTTAAAAGTTTGCTGTTAATCATTGAATTGTTGGCTATTGACCTGTAGAGTTTCAGTGTTCATGGATGGATGCCAGTAGTTTGTTTTTATTGCTTAGGAAACTAATCTTTTAAAATTAATGTTTTTAAAGTATCTCTCAGCTCCTCCCCACACTTTTACTATTTCATTGGTAGCATCTGAGAACTTCTGGCACGCGTTTTCTTCGGGGTTTTTTGGGATTTGGGTTGGCTGGTTGGTTGGTTTGTTTTCTCCCAGTCTGATAACATCTGTTAGAAAAAGAAGAAAAAAATTAAAAATTAATTTGACAAATAAAGCGAAACTGTCCTGCTTCAGTCCCACTGTGGTGGCTGTTGTGCTTTTACAGCCGTTGCCAGGTGTTCAGCTGGCTGGAGGCTTGTGCCACTCACAAAGAAGTTGGCAGAGACAGACTGTACCTTTAGAAATGGTTGCCTCTGAAAAACTTTGTTAGTCCAGAGAAGGAGGGTGTTCTCTGACAGAGATTTTGGAGTTGTGGAGAGAAGGAAGGGCTGGCATTGGGTACCTCAATGCTGTTTACTGCTTGCAGAAATAATAGCAGTAATGTATTTCTTGGAGTAGGGATAGACATACATTCAGGAATAAAAAAGCTATTTAGCTAATTTTCAGCTTGTGTTTACGAGGTATCACAGGGGATAGCTCTGCCTGCTGCAGGCTGCATCTCCGGTTCATGAATTCCTGGCGCCCAACTGTGTGTCATACAGCTGCGCTAGACTTCGGTGCAAAGTGTCAGCTTTGGCCAGCTTCTCCCTAGCATTATCCCAGCTCTCCAGTGAAATATTATTCAGTCTTGAATTCACCCATGTGATAAATATTCATTTCACAGGTAATTATCGTCATCCCCAAACAGCTCCACTCGCACAAACCAAACTTCTCACGCAACCCATCATTGCTGTCACTGTTTTGGCAGCATGGAGCTTATGATTCCTCATGCTTTAATAATGCTCCATCATCTGTGCTATCAGATTTGGGTCAAATGACCATCATAACAGTTAGAAAACTCTTCCTTTATACAATGCTGTAGGAAAATAAAGAGGCACCTGCCTGTACTTCCATGTACTTTCCATGTACTTCCCTAAATCCCTCACCTGAGCAACCCAACAGTGGCCACAAGCAAGGAGCTTGTTTGCTGTACCTTGGTGCTCCAATTTAGATACATAATGTGATCAAGCAAGTGTTCAGACATTATATTTCAGTATTTTCAAGTTTTTCTCCAAGATTGTAGTTACTGAAAGAAATCTCAGTCCTTAAATTGCATGTAGTAATGGCTTTCTCTCAACTGTCAATTGAGTGGAATAATGTTGCTAGCAAGTACCTATATTTCAGTTAAATTTTATGATCTTTTTGGAAGAATTATATGTATATAATATATTTTAATGGCTAATAAGTCCTACTAAAGGATAAAAAAATAAATACTGTTTCAATTCTCTAAGTATTATTATTAAAATGAATAAAAGTGCTAAATAGCTACAATTACAGTGGTAAGAGATCGGTGTCTGAACTGGTTAGCATTCAGTAGCAGATTGTTTGCAAATGAGGCATTTACGAACTTGGTATCTTTGACAACATTCAGCACAATTTTACGATGTTTGTATCATTATTTTTTTAAATTAGCCTCAAAACATGCTCAACAAATCTGTCCATTATAATTCCAGCAAGCTTGTCTAAGCAAGAAAACAACTGTATTAAACAGGAAAATACTGACATTTTACATTTTCTGGCCAGTGTCTCTTCAGTTTTTCAGTAGCAGAGCACCAACAGGCTGCTTCTCACTCAGTGTTTCGTTGTGTGTCCACTGATTCCTCATTTTGAATTGAAGAAAAGCAGGGAGCTGTGGGAAGGGGACTGCAGTGAGGGGTGTACATACTCTTCTGAATGAGAATGTTATTGACAAGTTAGTTCAAATAAATACTTTTTATTAGCCTGTTAAAAATAGTTCTTTGTCCTATGTTCACTTTCTCCATTGCTACATGGCACATCACTGTTCATCCTGCTCGAGTCTGAATTACCCTCGTGTCAGACCCGCTGAGTTCAAGCCCATCCTTCCCTCCTTCTCCCTCCTCTGGGAGTTCCAGCACTGAAAAATGTCTGCTCCTAATTCAGTGCTGAGTTCATGTGCTCTCTGGAATAAGACTCAGACTGGTTTCTCAGAGCTCTGTCTGATTAGAGTCAAGTCAGCAAGGATCTTGCTGTGTTTTTAAAGATCAGTGGTTTAAGCGCCTACAACCGAATGTTTTGGGGGGTTTTCACTCATAGCCACTTCTAGATGTGCTGCTTGCATCCTTTGCCAGTTGTCCTGATCAGCTGTGCTGTTTATTTCCCATTTGCTCTGTCACTGCTGTGTCTAATATTGGACACAGCACGAGATGGAGCAGCTCAGGAAATGGTGAAGCATCTGGTAGGGAAATGAGACAATACTAAATGGAGAAAATGTGAAAAAAGGCGAAATCCACATGTGACTTGTACATTCTGTGGGGAACTGGTTTTTGTGAAGACTGCATTCAGCATGTTTGCATGAAATAAATTTAATAGGAAAAAACAATGGAAAATGGTTTTAAGGTCTGGCTAATGCATAGAGCTGTCTGCTAGAAGAAACCTTTTTATAACACTTCCTAATTTTTTTCATCTGAAAAAAAAATCCTTGCATAACTGGGTATTTGCTTGGGGTTTTTTCTGATACGTTTTTTTTCCTGTAAAATACTGAAACTGAGGGGGAAATTAATACTTAATTCTGTAGACTGTCACTAAGTATCTCTAGAATGCAGTGTTTATTACAAAGAGAATATTCTATCTATGTTAAGATTGTGAAGTTTAGAGTTACATGATTTAAGTCTTTTAGTTCTGGGTGTTCTTCCTCCTCCTTGATATAGTGAGTGTATTAATATAGTGTGAGCTGGGCTTTTCAGTAGATGAAACAGTTGCTGCTGCAGTCCTTCCAAAACAACCAGCAGTGGAGCTGAAGTGTTTTTGCAGAATAAAACCAAAGGAATTGAGAAACTGAATGCTCCTATAGCATTCCTATTCTTAGATCTCCAGAGTGCTTGAGAATTGCTCAGGTGAGGGTAGGGCACTCTTCCCCCCAAAACACCTGTCCTCTTGGTGTGCTTTAAAGTACATGAAGGTTATCTAAAGCAAATGTATAGTGGTTTTTCCTGGTTATCTGTGGCTTTAGTGTTTGAATTCTGCACCGATTCTTTTAGTAGTACATATAAATGTTGTTGAACATGGTTTAATACACAGTTGCTCTCATTTTTGCTTGAATCTGGTATTTTCTCTGGAATCTCTGTTTTCAGTGCTTTCTGCCTTACGTGTCCCTTTTCTGATCATGGCTTAATTACATTTTAAGTGCCTTCTGTGTTACTGTCTTCACTGCCTCAATTAGTTCCCCTCCAACTGTGTGAATTTTTTAATAACGAGGCACGAAGTATTTCTGGCAATACAGAGTGTGAGCTCTGCTTATCAGCCTGTGGCAAGCTTTACTTCAGGGCACGGCAGAGTTTACAGAGGCACTGTAGGTTAATGTGTTAGTGCCATTTGGGTTTGATTTATTTTCTTTGGGTTAGTCTCAGCTCTTAACTCTGAGTCTCCCTGAGCCTCGTTGATCAAGCACCTTTGCAGGACCAAGAATTGTGGAGAGCTCATGGGCTCTCAGTTGCCCATGGGTGTAGCACCCAAGGTATGTTAGCTATGAAGAAAATCACCAGTGTGCAGCTTCTGTTCCACAAATAAAATGTCTGAAAGGCAGATGCTGGAAAACTTCAGAAGCAATTTTCATGGGCAGTGTAATACTGTGGGTAATTCCTCCAGTGTCTTTCAGTTTGTTAAGATCCAAACAAGTTATTTCATTTTCTGATTTCCTTTTTCAGGATTTATCTAACAAAGCTGATGAAAACTTTGAGCTGTCTCATGTTATGTTGTCAGCCTCCCAAACATCTTTCTACACATTAGCAATACATATGTGTCCATTTATTTGGTGATGGAGGGGATTTGGTTTTACTTGTGGATAGTCAAAACTCCCTGTGATTTGCATTAGAAAGAGCAGGTGCCTGCCTGCTAATTGTCAACACTGAGACATCACATTTCAGTATCAGTCAGTGACTTGTCATTTCCCAGGTATCAATTCTATGGCTGTGTCTTTGTGAAAGATTAAAACACCACGTGGTTAAATCTCAGGCTGGAGGTTTCAAAGTCAGAGACTAGAATAGCTGCTAAAAGGAGTGTCACTTGTCTAAAGAAGCAATTTAGTATTTTGAAACAATTACAGCTCTCATTAAGAAAGGGCAAGCAAATTTAGGAGGTCTAGAGCTGTAAAAATTGTAGCCAAGTGCTCCTAAAGATAATGGAGTCATTTCATTGTGTCATGACTGTGTTCCCAAAGTTTTGATGCCAGATCATGGGATCTCACACTTGTTTAAACTTCATGACAATGTACAGAGGTCTTTTGATTTTGTCAGCTTTGGAATTCTCCTCATACTTAGTTTTGGTGCAGCATAGGTACGATGATGGCATTTCCTTCTTTGTGAGCTCTATATCACATCTCGAGATAGAAAATCTTGTAGACACCAGCACCATACTGTATGCTTAGAAACTTTATTATGCTGACAAAAGTATCTCAGATTTTCATCTTTCCTTGGTAATCATGATGAGCATTTTAGGATGGTATATGTTTTAAGAAGTATTTATTTAACTTAATAATGATGTTGTGTGATAGTGATGTAAGATTACCACAAAATTGTTTTCTGGGGATACGCAGCTGGAATGGTGCCACCACTTTCAGCTGAGTTGCATTGATGCATTTTGGTGGTATAAACCCCAAAATTTTCATGTTTTGGAGTTGCTGATACAGAATGTAGTAGTCTTTATAACTTACATAATTGCCTTTAGAAATACAGAGTAGAAGAACTAATGTCTGGACATATCAGAAAATCTAATAAAGGTCTTGTAAGAAAGTTAGTTAAACAGTTGAAAAAAGTTACTGTGATTGTATGTGTAAAAATACAGTATGCAAACCCAATAATTGCCATTTAATTATTTTAGTATTTAACTGCAGCAGAGCTGACCTTTAATTGAAATTTCTTCGGTGAACTGAACACTTGAGGAAAGGAAGGAGCAAAAGTGGTCAGAATTATGGGAAGGCAGTTAAATCTCCCATCTCTTGATCAGATGGGACATTTGATGACAAACCCCTCAAGAGATTTCGAGGGAAGAGGGGCTGTCTGACGGACAAGCTGTGTCCCAGTCGGCTGATCAAACGGAACGGACGTGCCAAGTTGTCTTCCATGTGTTCTCACTGATGTCAGATTGGCAGCAGGATGTAACTGGATGTGAATGGAAGCTTCGAAGAGCTTGTGCACATGCTCTTGCTTTCTCCTTCTTCTTCCAGGATTAATCTGAAGGGTGAATTCGTTGGTCTGAATGTTATTTAGTGGTTCAATGTAAATTTAAAAATGCACTGCTTTCAAAGTAGATGTTAATTTATTAAGTTCATGCCTCTCATGTAAATTTTTGCCTGACCTGGAAAAAAAAGAGGAAAAAAAAAATACACATACTTGCACCCCTAATCAAAAATAAGTCAGAGTCAAACTGTTTAGCTGCCCCAAGTTCTATTAGGGGGCATCTTTCAGTGTGACTTGAGGTTTTTTCCCAGTAGAAAAGGTGATTACACACTAAAAAGCTGTTAGTAAATTTATGGGGAAAATGGAGTATTTTAACAGTGAAAAATCAATTCATGGATTGGATTTTCAAAATCACAGAACAAAGCTGAATTTCCAGTTTTATTGCTGAAGCATAACCCCGTGTCTCTTGAAAACCTCACCTAAGGGATAGTTTTAAAATGCTTCATAGTCTGATAATCTGGCCAGCAGTCATTACTCTGTAGGATTCTGATTCTCTTCATTAAGAGCCTTGGGCACCCTGATCTAATTTGGCCCTTTTTTGAGCTCGGGATGTGCTATTGACTGCCAAAACTGGTTCCAATTTCAGTTATTTAAAGAGGAAAAAAAATGTAAAATTAGGTGCAGTATTCTGCAGATGTTAGACATCCCACCAAGAATTCAATGGATAAAAATTCCAAATTTTGGCTTCATTAGACAATCTTTTTAGCTGGATGCTTGGGAGGGGTATCAAATGTACTTTCAGGATGGAAAGCATTTGTGGGGTTGATCCACAAGGCGTGAAGAGGTTGGCTGGCAGAATGTGCATGTCTGCTTGCTGTGCCAGCAGACTTGACGACTCTGGAAACTTGCAGACTGGGATTTGTCAAGCTTGAATTGGACATGGAGGGCAAGAGCCTCCTGCTGGGCACATCTCCTTGTGCCCCAGAGCAGGGTGTTGGTTCTGTTTTCCTTGCTTCTGGGATGGCAGCACAGTGACAGCAGCTACTGCTCCTTGTGCCCTTGTGCACAAGCACTGTTCTATTCTCATTCTCAATACACGTGTAAGGTGTTGCTGGTGGCTGCATGTGCCTCACCCCTTCCTTTAAGAGACTTTGCTTCTAGGTGCTTAGACCTCTCTGTGATACCTGCTCCCTTGCAAATGCTTCTTCCTAATTTTCAGCATTTTGAACAGTTAGTTGGAACGTGCGGGAAGGGGACTTGGTCAGTGCAGTCTTGCTGAAGCCTTTCTCTCACTTGTGCTGACATAACTCCTTCACTGATCATTTGCTGAAACTGGCACAGGGGGATCAAAACCACCTTCCTCTGCTCCAGCCTGTCTCCGTTTGTTGTCTGCCTTCCATTCATGTCACTTCAAAGGAAGATGGCTAGTAGTACCCTTGATACTCTCTTAAGCTTCTTTAAAATTATATTAGAGCTTTGTAGGTTCTGGTGAAAGCTAAGGTGAGGAGCTGAGTTACTCTGGTGATTCTGAGTACTGTCTGTGATCTGAGTGCCTCAGGTCTGCTGAATATCCCATCAGTAAAGGAGAAGATTTCTGGTAAATCTGTGTTGATAACAGCTCTCTCAGCTGATGATCTTCCACCATCACAAAGTTATGCACTTGCCAGGTGCTTACTGAGACAGTCACAATGACCTAAAGCCTAAGTGCTGCCCTGGCCCACTGGCTGCTTAGAATTAACTTCTGGATTTACAGCACTGAAAATTAAATCAGATTTTATACTTCTGGATTTTTGCATGGGTAGCCTTCTAAAACTAAGTCAGTGAAGTTTATAAAGAGACCTGCTTTGCACATCTTTTATTTAAAACACACTTTGGTGCTCATGTATCTAAAGTTATTGATTCAACTAGAATTTTAAAAGAGAAGAAATTTCAGTATTTTGAGAAACAAACTGTGTATTTTAAACATATTTCACAAACTAGAATCAAAACTGTTGATACAAGTTATTTTCATATCTTTGTCTCAAGTTTTGTTAGAAAGTGGTAGCTGTCATGCCTAGACGTCACAGACGTCTAAGACTGAGGTTTGAATGAAAGGGATTTTGGTTTGAATTGAACTGCATTTGGAAATTACTACCAGAAAAGCATGGCAGAGCCGAATTCAAGTTTGTAGGGATAGAGCAAAAATCTGAGGGTAATTTCACTTTGAAGAATGTTGGTACTCTGCTTGCACTCTAATGATTTTGTCAGCCTTTCTTCTCTGAAGTTCCATACAGACTTGGAAGCAGGATAGAGTCACAACATTAACTTGGCCTGTTGAGAACTGTGAATGCTCTGGACTAGCAGTACCATGCCCCACTGCTTCACACCCCCTGGTTAATCTTGAGGAAAACTGTTTGTTCATGTGAAACTCCTTCAAGGAGAAAAGCTAGTTAGTCTGCTCAAGACAGTTTGATTCATAGTTCTAGTGCCTTTCATGAAATTCTTAGTTATGGCTAGCTTTAATTTTGAAATTTTAATCACAAGAAGAAAGGATTCGTTATCTATTGCTTCCCTCAAACACATACGCAAATGCCAGAACTTGTAATAAAAAAATTATTTTAGAGCCAAGGAACCTTTAAAATACTTGAAAGAAAATTGGAATGCTTTTCTCTTATAATAGAGGTTTTGGAAACAGAAAATATTTTTTTCTTGAAAATTCTTAACTTCTTAATAGATTTTTGCATATGAAAAATGAAATTATAAGTGAACCTATGGTAAGACACGCTTTTGAAACTTTATTTCAACTGTAATATTAGAAGAATTTAATTTATCCCTACAAATGATACTGAGGTTCTTTTTCATCTGTGGTAATTATATTTTTTACCTTTTTGACTTCAATAGGGTAGAGTTAGTGTGGTCGTTATTTGGGATTAAGCTGGTTTCCTTTATCTGAAATTTAGGTTAAATGCTAATTCCTGGCATTTGCTATGGCTTTATAACTCTAAAATTCATTAAGGGAGAGATATTTATGAGTACCTGGAGTAGAAATTTCTCTTTAACAGAATCCTGTGACTGGAAGTATTTTACCTCATAAAGCCACACTTTGGAGTAGGAAAGGCCATAGACAGCAATAATTCAGATATATTTGAAGTTCAAGGATTAAATTTCTAATCAATCTTGTACAGAGAGTGTTTCTTCCTAAATTAAAAGGAGACCTGCTGCACCCACACTGCAAAGCTCCAAAGATGCCTCCTCTGGCATCTTGTTAGTTGAGAAACTCTTGAAAAACAAAATCTCTAACATTAAAAATTTCAAGCGATCTCCAAAAGAATATTCTGCTTCTAGGGACTGAGAAAGTTCATCTATTTTCCCATAGGATCAGGATGATTTCTGTGCAAAAATTCTTTATTTATGTTGATTTCAGTAGCAGTAAAAATAAAAACTAATATCTGAGAACCCCAGGAGAATATTTAAAAATAAGTTCAGTCTAGTTCTGTGCGCTTTCTTTAAGCTTGAAGCTTTGGTCTGAAGAAGAGAGTAGAAAGATATTTGCCATGAGGCATGGGTTGGAACCACACTGGCACATCTAGGGAAGGACCTTAAGAGTAAAGACTTTTTCTTCCTTATAAATTCCACAAGCCAAAGAGTTTTCTGAAAGTGCAGCCTCCTTTCCTAATCCCTTAGCTGCCTAGCCTGCAAATTTCGCTCCTTAGTGTTGTAGCAGACTCTGATTCGTCTTTTATTCTTCCTTTAATTGTTATTACTGATATTTTTAACTTTCTATCATACCTGCTGGTAACTGGAGGTTAGAGTGAGAAAGTAAGCTACATAAATAAGGGAATGCAAGGAAAAGTTGAAATACAACATACAATAAAATGCATTTGCTATATAAATATAAAAATTCAAATGGTTTATTTTATGTGGTTGTTATATATGTGTAATATGTATATCAGTTTTTATTTGCTAAAATATATGCAGATGAGAATCAGTTTTGAGCTGTGGCAATAATGTAATTGATGACAAACATGAGATTTCTAAAACAAATTAATAGTCAGTGTAATGTGCTTTTGAAAATTAATTGATTTTTGGCTTCTTCCTCGATGATTTTTGTACAGATGGTTGCTGGAGTTTAATGTCTTTGAATTATATTGTCCTAGGAAAGATATGGTATGTTCTGAACATGAAAACAAGATCTTTGACTAAATTAAAAGCGTATACACAAAAGCGTTCAAAAATGTATGTAGCAGGTTGTGTTTCACGAATGCCTTTATGAAGCAGCTTAAGATCTCTGCACATTTAATCCTCAAGTCCAGCAACCAGCCAGTAAACCACAGTCCTCAGGTGAGAAATGAGAAATTTTAAGGGCTGTTGAACTCATGAAATTTAGCAGAGTGCTCAATAGCCCTCAAAATTTCTCATTTAGGAGAATGCATACGTATTGCTTCCAAAAATGAAGGCGAACTTGGCTTTCCCCATTTGATTTACATTTCTTCCACTCTCCTTCCCTCCCTCCCTGTGTCTCTGAGTCTCTTACACCACAAGTAGCTGGTCTGCTCGTTTGGCAGCACATACCATACACCTGCAGATTAAAGCACTGCAGTAAGTTCAGTGTGAAAAAATATACGCCAAGTTATGGTGTAACACTAAAATCCCAACTCATGAACAAAAGTGCATGTTTGGGATATTTTCTCCCTTGCATTCCCATTATGCTCCCTCAGACACAAGCATAAACGTGACACTTTTTAGGTTAATGTTTATTATTTGTCTTTCTGGATTTCCTTCATTGTTGTTCTCTTCCTCACACTGATATTTCCAGTGTTCTCAAAAACCCTCCAGTCTAAAAGAGGAGTCTAGGCCAAAATAAGTATCATGGATTTAAAATTCCAAGACTGATGTTTTCTACTTGCCTTTGAGCTACTTAGGCTCTTTTATAATTTTATATTTGCAGAAAGAGCAATTTGTATTTTTTAATCCGGAGAATTGATTTTGTATGCGTTTGGGCAGGGAGCATTCTCAGAGTAAGAACCACCTCATACCAAAAATCAAGAATAAAATTAAATTGTGAATCAGTGATGTTTAAGGACTTCTAGAATCAATAAGTTGCAATTGCTTAATTATATGATGGGATTCATAAAAGGCACCTAATATCAAGATGTCGAACTAGTCCAGTATATAAATAAATTCTATTTTTCTGTAAGCTCTTTCTCTAGTTGAATGTATAGGTTAATTAAGTAATTTAAATGAATATTATTCGTCACTCTGTTATTAATACAAAATAATATTTTTCCGTAAGGGAAAGACTGGAAGACATCTTTCCATAATAGGAAGACTGGAAAGGAAGGTTCTTCATGCTCATCTCTATTTATACACTAGTTTTATGTTTCTTTTTTCTTCTTTTTTTTGGATAGTCTTTTCTATATTTTAAATATTTATTTTACTGGAATAAATATTTATTTGCACTCCCTGTTAGTTGGCAGAAATTAACAGAATTCTTGACAAATGGCAACAGTGAGGAGGTTCCACAAGTCCTGCAAGTCCGAGTTTGCAGAATTGCTGGGTTGGAGAGAGGGTCCTCCATGGTCTTTCACTGGGGTAATTTTATTTTTTTTTTTACCTGAGCCAGACAAACTAAAAGAGTTAAAGAAAGAGTAGCAGACACACAGTTATTCCTGACCATACTAAGGACAAGGAAATAGTCCTGAAGATGCACTGGGATGAGTGTTTCATATCTGCATGAAAATCCTAACTGGCGGGTTTTAACTTTGCTGGTGACTAAATTGATGCCATAGTAAATAAATCCTTGGTGAGCTGTCTGGAGTTTTCAATAGCTTTGTCTGTGAGCAGAGCTGGAGCTGTGTTAGAACTGCCTGGTCAGCTGCCCTGTTCTCATATGGCAGAGGCACCACTGCCCAGTTGGGTCAAACTTCTCTGTAACTGCTTGTCTCTGAAGATTTTTTTTTTTTAATAGAAAGTTGCATTTAGAAGTAGAAAGAAAGGGGTCTGTTAATGGAAATGCTGGTTTGGTTTTTTTTTAAACAAAGCCTTCTTTCCTTTTCTTGATCATTAAATATTTTATATTTCTTCATACATTACTTTTTGAAAAAATAAATTGGTATCAATGTGAGATAAAGTACTTGTTTTTTTAACAGTTTTGTTACAACATACTCCATGAGGGTCCGGAGGTGAAAATCTTTTCATCATCTTCATAACTGCCACTTTTTTTCTCTGTCCGCTGTTCATGCAAAAACTTGAATTTTGTATTAATGTTCTTTTTTTTCTCTTGTGATTATGTCTTTGTGGTAATACTGAATCTATCATAAATCTACTTGAACTTTATCTCCTTCTAGAAATAAGTAGTATTTTAGATAAAAAGGTTAGATACGCTGACTAAAAGCAGCCACTTCTGCCATTGTAAAAGCTTTTCAGAAAATGCATCCCGTGGGAGTTAAAATACTGCAAGGGCTTGTATACTTAAGAAATAGACTATTAAGGCAATAGATTGTGTTAAACTTGAGTTGAACATGAGTTGTAGTATAAAAAGTCACTTTCTTTCACTTCACACAAAAAAAAAAAAAAGAATTAACATATACACCAAAGGGTAAATTCTGTCCTTCTTAAACATGTGTAATCTAATTAGCATTTTGTGGGAATTGCTGGGATGAATTTTCCCCTTGGCATATGCAAATGTAAACAGGGAGAACGTGGGCCCCAGGCTGCTGATGGCAGACATCTGCCTACAGGGACAGCCATGTCAAGAAATGCCTGCATCCTTGCTCCTTGAGGACCTGGCATCAGCGGATGTGATTCTTGAAGATGAGAAGATTTTTAATTACGGGGAAGTTCCTCAGATGGTGAAAATAAGCACAGATCTCTTTTAAAGGGGTAGAAGGATCAGGCTGTGTTTCTTGAAATCACACCTGTTGTAAGGTAGACAGAGTTCAAATGACAAATATTCCCTACACAACTGCTTCCAAATATTTTGGCTGTTTTCTCTTAGCCATCTCCATCAAACCTTGGAGTTAGCCTCAGTGCATTTGAGAGACTTGGAGGACAGGGCTCAGGAAAGTGGCACATCAGAGCTTCTCAAGGGTAGGGCCGAGACCACGTCCTCCTATGAACCAGAGGAAAAGATCAGAGTGGTGATGGAGCACTTGGGATCACCCCAACATCTGTCCTGCTGCTCCAAAAGGAGCAGGAGCAATGATGGCTGGTGCTGCTGGGATGGGCCACCCAATGCAATGACAACACCAGGCAAACGGGGTGACCTTCCTTGGCTCCTGCATAGGAAAATGAGGCCATGGCCATGCTTTTCTGTGTGCTGCCCATCTTCTTCCCTTGCCCTCCACAAATGAGGTTGCCATTCCCTGAGCTCCAAGCCAAGACTACAACCAAGACCTTCAGGAATTTTTGGATGGCAAAAGAAAAATATGTAGAGACAGATGACTTATAAATTGAACCAGCTGAGGAAATTGTATCTTAGCATTTGGTTTGTAGGTTTTTGTTGATACCTTGAAGAAAATACTAGGGCTTTTTGTTATTTCAGAGAGAGTGCTTAGAATCAGAATCATTCCTCTCACTAGCTGGTAAGTGGATTAGTTTGGCAAATTAAAGCTTTAGTTAGGATGACAGTGGAAAAGGGTATTTGTCCTTAGTCTCAATCAATGACTCTTGTCTCTAATGTTTTGTTTCTAGAAATTGAAAGAATGCTGTATGCATATTTGATGTTGTATTTAGTCTCTCAAAATGGCATCCCAGGTCTGATGTTCAGTTAGGGAGTGCAGTTCTGTAATCCTTATTTAATTAGAACTCCCTGTCATAGTCCCTGTGAGTTGCATTTGTAATTGGATTCTCACAAGTGAGAATATGCAGAGGCTCCCTGAACGGGAATTTGCAGTTTGCTGATGTGTGTTACTTACCTGTAGTTCTTCGAGAATGTTTCCTCTGCATATTCACATTATGGGTCCTGTCCACCTTCTCTTTGTCCTCGGATTTCTACTGCCTGACAGCTGCAGTGTTTAGTAAGAATAACTTGTAGCACTGTACAACTCTCAAATCTCAGATGGCTTGGTGGCATGAGATGGCCCTTGTACAGTCCTAGTAGTCACTGCTCTTCTCGGAAGTTCCTGTAGGCCACCAGCACTGGAGAACCCAAACCCACTGGTGTGAATATGCAAGGACAGCACTCTCAAAGAGCAAGCCAATGGTAAGTACCCTTTCTTTGTCTTCTGTGAGAAACCAAATATTTTAGCTCTTATTTTGTAAGTTCCCTATTGGCAAATTTGCTGCACTTTCGCTATGATAAAAACATACTGAGATTAATTTAGGGCTGTTGCCTTCCTGACAAAACGTGAGAAAGTATCTGTGTTTGCAGATGCTCACTTCAGTTGTAAATTGATGTGCAGCTATCAGTGTGGGTGTGTACGTGTTTGGGCTATAATACATATTTCTGTCAGACTAAAAGGCACAATTACAATGCAGCACCATATATTTTACTATATATTCTTCTAGTTGTGTAACACTTAGGGTAGATTAGATGGCAGAGTGAGTCACTGACCAAAAAAAGTCTTCTGATAGTATGAACAGTGTTAAATCTCGAAACAGATTCTCCGAAAGAAGATTAAAGTTATATTGCTTTTCACTGCTACATTTTTTTCTGAACTTTTGTTTTTTCCAGACATGGAATTTTGCGAGACTCCCCATATCCTGTGCTCTGGCTATCAGACTGAATTACACGGTGTAGCTGAGCACAGTTACCCGCTGGAGGTGGGCTCGGATGTGGACACCGAAACAGAAGGTGGTGCATCCCCGGACCACGCCCTGAGGATGTGGATGAGGGGCATCAAATCGGAACACAGCTCCTGTTTGTCAAGCCGGGCAAACTCAGCATTGTCCCTCACTGACACTGACCATGAAAGGAAGTCTGATGGGGAGAATGGTAATAAAGAAATGTGTCTAGTGCAGTCAATAGTAGTAGTAATTTATTCAAAACTTTCTGCTTCTCTTATTTTCCTTTTTTCTTTTTTTTTCTCTTTTGTTTTCTTTCTTTTTTTCCCCTTACTTCCTAGATCTCTGTATTATATATAAGGTGAAGGAGTTGTTTGCTGTGTGTATTGTATTTATAGTTTAGACAGGAAATAAGACAAAAAAAAGAAACACTGATTTTGTTAAAATATCATTTCTTTAGAGACTAGTAACTTTCCCACATTCTTGCTTTTTATGTCATAAAGACATTTATCATTCAAATTTGCTGGCCTATGAATTAGGTTCTAAAATAAATCTATATATGTACATTTATATCACATTTTGCATACACTTGATCCTGTGGCTTCTGGGCATGGTTTTAAGGCTCTTCAGCCAGGTGACTTGAGAAAGACAACCTGGAGTACTAAATGCTCTATTTCACTGTAATCTTATGCTACACCTGAAGACATGTCTTTATCAGTAGGACAGACTGAACTGGTCTTTGTCATATTGCAGTTCTGTATTTCTCTGCATATGGAGGGTGGGCTTGTGGGTCACATGGGTTTGGTTTTTCTACGTGTGTGTTTTTTAAGTATTCATTCTCATTCAGGATTTTTTTACTCATTTGCTTTTCTTACGATTTAGTGTGTCACAGAAGGGAAAAATGTGTATTTAATTAAGTAACATGGGGAATTAGTATTTTTTTATCTCTGCATTAAAATTTATTAAAATCTTCTCCATTTCCTTACAGAGTATAATAAGTAAACAAATTTATCGTGCTTAAGATCAACAAGTTGAGCTGAAAATTTTAGTTTCTGTGTTTAATAGCTGCATTTTATGGCAGGTCTAGATGTTATTAAATATTGACGCTTCGGTGTTGACAGTGACACATTTTCGTGCCTCTGGAGTCATAAGGTGAAAGAGATTTCAGTTATAAATGACGTTGCTATACTTACATGTTTGAATTTGTCAAATATGAAGCTTGTAATTATATAATTTCACCTGGCTGTCTGCCAGTACCAATGATAATGTCCAGTGTAGGCTCAAAAACATTACATTTTCTGCTTGAGGTTAAAAAAGAGATTTTAGTGCACAGCTTGTTTCTAATTAAATGCTTCTTTGAGGATTAAGCATTCTGCGCTATCACATTTTACTGTGTTGCTGGAATCAGTTAATTTTTAGATGCCACCCCAGTTCCACCATGCATTGGCTGCCTGTTTTTCAGCTTCCTGCTTCTGGGGGATCCACCCTTTGTAAAATGTTTGTTGCGTAGGGTGTTTTGTTTGGGCTTGAGGGAGGGTGTGTGTTTGTGTATTTTCCTAAGACATCGGGGTTTAGATGGTGGCTGAAGGAATTGAATCTGGTCTGCCTGGCATTGGTTGGCCCTTAACTATGAAGGTGGTTGAAAGGGAGTGCTACATGGAGAGGAATGTGTGTACTTGTGCCATTCAGACTAAAAAAATACACATTTCTGTTGTAAGGTGGTGGGAAGTAGATGTATTGAAAGCCGATCAAGCTTTTGAGTTCTGTGTTTCAGTCTGGAGTGCAGTGGTGCTGCTGGGTGTTGATGATATTTTGCTAGTTGTACATGTTGCACTAAATTAGTAATCTTCTGTAGATGAAAATTGCTGTAATCCGTGCACCTTCGTCATCTTGCACGGATGTAGCAAGAGCCATGGGTTAAATGTCATTTAGATAGGGACACCTAATCGTTGTGCCTCACCACCGCAAAACTGAGTGGTTTCTTCTAAAGGTTTGTCTCTGATAATGATTTTAATCAATTTAAACTGGTGTAGAGAGAGTAGTCTTTTTGCATATGGCTTTAATATTTCATTCGTTGCAAGCCTTGTAACGATTTTTTAATCAGGGATTCATGTTTGAGGTGCTTGAGTACCTATTTTAACTAAATTGTTGGGAGAGGAAAGCAAGGACAAGAGCAAGTTGGAAGAGAGAGAAACTGAGAGCAGAAGTTCACTTGAACTCTTCAGATGTCTCCAGGCAGGGCCAAATCAACAGGTATCAGTGCTTCCTGTGGTGTTGTGCCATTACAATAATTACAGTCTTGAAAGTGAATGTCTGCATAAATTTGAACACCATGGTTCAAGCTATATTTGTCCATATTATCTGTTATTTCACAGGTAAGTTCATAGCCAAGATTCCTGATCCAGAGAGCAGTGTGTTTTTCACCTGGGTTGGCACTCAGCAACAAAGCACTCTTTGAATACAGGAGTTCATAAATCTCTGTTTAGATTATCTCACAGATGGCACATCTTCCTGTTTCTGTGCAGTCCTGTGTGCCTGGGGCTTTATCAGAGAGCCACAAGTGTTGCATTTATCCTTGTCAATTCCTACCATGGAATTTTTTTTTTTGTGGCAGCCAGTGACTTCTCTGGTGTGAAAATGGGAGAGTGCATAAGATCTGCTGCTGGAAGTACATGAAATATTAGTTTCCATGATAGCTTTTAATTGCTGTAAAAATATTTAGCAATTCTAGATTTCAAGGGATTGATCAAATTGTATGTGAATGCAGCTAATTGTAATGGGAGTAAAATTAATGAGAAAGGTACAGTTGTTGCATGGTTTGAAAAAAATTGTTATTGTTGTCCATATTTCGAAAGTGTCAGTGGGGTTTTGGGGTTGGGTTTATTTTTTTTCTTCCTCTATGAGCACAATTTTTGCTACAAATATAGAAGAGCTCTTTTTGGGGTAACGTTGGGACAATTAGGTGTGTGGACTCCAGTAGATGTGCTTTCAAGGCAGTTTTTTGCTTTGCATTGATCTGAAGCTAATATACTTCTTAAAATTTTCTTCTTTTCAGCTATTTCTTGACATTCTCCTATTCATTCTAAGTTGTGGGTTGAAGTTCCCTGGCACAGGATATATAATTTTCTGTTAATTCTGGGTAGCGCAATTTGAGAATTTATTTGAGGATTGTTTTCCTCCATGGATGCACCAAGTCTGTCGTAATCGCTGTTTAAACACACTCTGGTTGTTTTGGCAGCATTGAACAGATTGTATGAAACACCAACGTTCCCATTTAGTGTTGTCAACGTTAATGGCAACTAATAATAGGCTATTAGTGCACAGACTGCCTTCAGCTTTGCCTGAGGCTAAGCAAAATACATATTAACTGCACGAAATGAATGACCAGTTTCTTGGGGATCACTGCTTGTCTCTGGTATAGTATAAATAGATCTATTTAAACACAAATAGTGTTACTCTACAGTATGTGAATGTAAATTTCAGGCAGCAATGCCACAGAATAACTATATCAAAAGTAGTTCCTTTATGCCATTGAAGAAGACTGGACTTACCCTCAGTTCACTGGTAGAATGGTGTCTGTCAATGCAGCATGTCAGAACATCAAGTTCAGTGCTTTTGTCTGCCAGATTCCTGAGCTGGCAAATTTATTTATTTGTTTGTTTGTTTTTCTGTTTTTCTGGAGTATGCAGTCCAGAAGAGGATACAAACCTCATCTACAGAAAGAGTGATCTCCAGATACATCCCTAAAATTACATGGCTTGACATGGATCTACCTCCCCCACTAGGCAGCATAATGAAAAGCAGCCCACAGTCCATTTTGTGTCCATATAACCTTCCCCATTGGTGTTCATTCAGTTCTTATGTTTTCCTTTGCAGGATGTCTGTGCAGCTGTGACATGATGAATTTGACCTCAAGTGCATTTACGCCGTGCCGTAATCCATTTTCGAGCCACATTTGACACATCTGCACAGCCATCAGCCCTTTTACTTGTAGCTGCTACATCTCAGCTGAGAGCTAGTGTGGAACTTCAGCCATTCCTACAATAACACCATTTTTAACCTTTTTTGTCAGAACGCTTTGACAAACTTTTAAGTCTGACTTGTTTGGCTCGTTCCTGACATCTACTAAGATGTTTTTATGCCATCAGTTACTCTTACTCTATACCACTGTGACAACCAGTAGGAGAGTACAGGATTCCCCGTGCTGGAGGAGTATGCTGTGAAATGTATCCTCGTCTTGGAGCCAGATTCCTGCTCAATTTCTTTGGCTGAATTATTTTATGACAACTGGGTATTTGCTGTAGTTCACAGTGACTTCTTTGAGATTTGTAGGCCAGAAATTAGGGTGTTAGTACAGGCTGCAATACCACTGGTCATGCAATATAGCATTAGACTGCTTGAGATCTGGCGAGGGGATTTTTTTTTTTTAATATCATACTTGTCTTTTTAAAAACAAAGGAAGAGGGGGAAAAAAACAGCTGTGGAAAAGTGTAATTTCTCCTTTTTGCCCACATAAATTGTTGGGAAAATTCTTTCTTAACATCAGTGTATGGGATCAAATTCTATTTGAAACAATACTTTTAATAATAAACATTTTAAACATAGACTGAAAAGATGGGATAATAATATTAGCCATATATTAATAAGTAGATGTAGTAGAGAAATTAGTAGGTTACAGATCAAAGCTGAGTTTAATGAGCTAGAAACATGTAAGATTATTCTTGTGTAATTCATCTAAGTATTTGGTTTATAGCCTGGGAGCAGTGATCCATTTAACAGAGCTTTTGACTGTCCTTAAATCTCTGGGGATTTTTCATTTTGCTTTTTGGGCAGATGGGTGAGTTTTGGACAAATCACCTGAGTTCTTTGCACTTCAGATTCAGTATCTTAACCGTATCTGTTAAAGAGATAAAGATGGTTAGTAAAAGAAATACTGGAATGGCTAATCCTGTATGAGAAGCACAGCTTTGTGAATGCTGTAGTTATGCAGACATGGAGAGGATTTAGCTAAGGACAAGGCTCTGATTTAATTTATGGTGTGTGTCAATAGACCTACTGTGAATTCACACCTGTTTAAATGAGATTTGAATTTGGCTCTTCATAAAAGTCTAGTGTTTAATGTAAGGAAGTGAGAGCATTGTGATTAATGTTGCTGTTATTTGCTGTTATTTTGTAAACAAGTCAGGCATTAAGCTGATCTCTAGCTTTGTCCTTTCTGCAGGAAATTATTACCAACAGCTACATTAAAATAACAATACATGCTCTGAGAAGTGGGCATGTGACTGCCTCTCTGTGCAGGATTGTGTTTGTAATAATGACAGCTGAAGTATATCCATTAGCTTCTGTCCTGTCACTCTCTATTTACAGTGGTGCAATTAAGAAATTGAATTACTAATTTGCAAGTAGACCCATTAGGTTAAACATGTGTAAGTAGCCTTGAAAATATAAAGGTAAATATTGGTCTTAATCCCATTCCCTCTGTGTCATTTAATATTTTTCTTTTCGTTACTTGTATGCTTTATTTTGCCTTTTTGTTGTGGCATGGATTGCATTCTGTTTGTACACTCCTGCCTATCAGATCAAGCCTAATAGGTTAAGGCAACCTCATCAATAAAATGCAAAAGCCCCCATGGTGAAATTCCTTCAACTTCTGTAGTTTACTGTAGCTTGTCAGATATTTGTTTTATGATACTTTCAGATATTTGACAGAAAAGGGCCACTTACTTTCCCTTAATAAAAGACCTCTTTTTTGCTTCTGTTGTGGAGGTTTTTGATCTTTTAGTGTTTAGATGGTATTTACATTGGTTGCTTCTGCTGTTGTTTCAAAGAAGGCTCCTCGGTGTGAAAGGAAGTGTGTGAATCCCTGCAGTAACATAGCAATGCCTTTTGGGGAGCATTGGCATATTCACTGACATGGTAACTGCTCTGCTGGAGTTGTTAAGAGTGTAAGATGCTTTTGTTGACCTTAGAGTGGTTCCTTTGGAAATGTTACTGTCTCAAAGGCAGCTTGTAAGTTATCTGAATTGCTTTGGATAAGTGTGAGATGCTTCTGTAAGCACTGTAGCATCACCTCAGCTGTAATATCGTGCCAGTCTTGAGATTGTGCCCCCAGTATTTAAGTCATTTTTGAGATTGTTTATGTATGGAAATTCAGCTAATGACTTCTTTGTCGGTATTGTGGGGGGAATTCTGCCTTTTTAAATTACCGTCTGTATTACTTTTTCTGATTAACAAGGGCATTGCATCTGCATGTCTGCTATTTTAATATTTACAACTTTCATGGGATGTATTAAAATCAGTACACAGTATTAAAACGTTCCCTTTTTTTTGTGGTTCTCTTCTAAGCGCAATGAACACAAATTTAAAGACAAATATCAGTATTTACTATCTTATATTAAAGATAATGAAACAGTGTTTAGAATGTAGGGGAAATACTTTATATATTCCGGAATCTAAATTCCGTTTGCCTACAGCATAATAAAATCTATCAGTGCATTTGCACAAGGTTGTGTAATATTTTTATCTCTGCAGTTTTGTTTACTTTCGTTGGGGAGTGGGGTAGGGGAAGGGAGGAAAGTTTGAGGAGAAGAGTCAGGTCTAATTTTTATTCCAGAAATCAGTAAATGGGCCTTACAGCTCAGAAAAAAATCTCTTGGCTTTCCTCCCCTGTGTGATACAGCAAGTACAGTGGATGTGGCTTCAGGAGCCAGCAGCAATATAAATTATCACTCCTTCTTTCATTTAAATCCATTTTATTTTCCCAGCATTTGGATACAAATGTAAAGGAAAATAATCTCCAGAAATATTTTACAGTGCAAAAATATGTTGCAGTGATTCTGCAGTTCTTGGGACCTCAGTTTATGTAGGTTGCCACAGGGCAGAAAACTGAGATGGGATAGACAGATAAGCATCTGCTTTCTGTCAGGGTGCTGTAGTGCAGAAGTGTGAGGATTATCTGACTTCTCATTTCACAATCTTTATGAGACCAGGAAAACACTGAACAAAATACTTTTTCTCTTTTTAAGCACTTACTCTGAATTCTACAGGAGGACATCTCTGGACAAGTGTGTTGCTGGGAGCAGTTCCATTCTAAACAGCATATCTGTCCTGCTGTTTTGTTTATGTTGTTTTATTAAGTTTACAGTATTCTTTTTTTCTCATCTCTTTTGGTTAAATTTTAAAGTGTTTTAGAAGATCAGCAGTCTGATTTACAGAAACAACCTATAGTCATATTGTATATGTATGTCGTTTGGAATTATTTTGAAATACAATCTCTTTTCCTTATATGTCTTAAAATGCAGATGTTTCTACCAGTTGGAACCTGTTTTTCATCAAAGTTCTGGATGTTCTGCTTAAAGCTGAAAGTTGAATATAATTAGTGCAAAATAAGGCTAAGGAAAAACTTGTGAACTCTGATCATGGAAGGTTATAGTTAAGGCTGCTAGATAAATGAGATCAGCTTACTCTCATTTGGTTCCTTACACTGTCAGCTGTATGGTTTTCAATACAAAGAGGACTGGAGCTTTTTTCATTCCCATAGCAAAATGCTTTGCAGCTGCCACATCACAGAAGGGTTTGGGTTGGAGGCGACCTTGAAAATCATCTTGTTCCCACCTTCCACTGTCCCAGGCTGCTCCAAGCCCCATCCAGCCTGGCCTTGGACACTTCCAGGGATGGGTCAGCCACAGCTTCTCCAGGCAACCTGTGCCAGGGCTTCTCCACCCTCACAGGGAAATAATTCTTCCCAAATCTTCTCTAAACCCACCCTCTGTCAGTTTAAAGCCATTCCCCCTTGTCCTATCATTCCATGCCCTTGTCGAAAGTCCCTTTCCATCTGTCTTGTAGCCCTTTTAGGCACTGGGAGGTGCTCTGAGAGGGAAGTCTCCCCAGAGCGTTCTCTTCTCCAGCCCAAGCCTGTCTCCTTAGCTCCAGCTCCCTGAGCATTTTCATGGCCTCCTCTGGACTTGCCCAAACTGTAATACCATAAGTGAAATAAAAAGAAGAGATCTAGCAAATGAGTACAAGATGGATACAGAAGTGACAAATACTGACAAATTATCATTTTAGGGTCTAGCGAGGTTTAATCTAAATATTATTTCTTCTTGATGATGTGAGATCTAAGAATTTATTGTTGTCCTATGGATGAGAAAGGTTGTTCATTCTTACTTTCCAACCTTTTTTAATTTTTACCCATTTAATTAATTGTGTGTTAAATTACATGAGAAAGTATTATCTTACATTTTCAAATTTTTTAGTATTTCATTTCCTCTTGGCCTTGGGAGGAACATGAAGATCAGCAGAAATCTGTATTATTCAGGGTTAAAAATATTAGCATATCCTCATCTTACAAAAGGGAAGTATTGGTAGTAGTAAGTAGCTTTCATCTAGAAGAAACAGTGACTGCTTCTCGTGGCTGCAGTCTTCATAGTCTTCTAAAAGTGAAAGCGAAACTAAATGTATTAGTCTATTTCTAGTTTCTGCAATAGAAAATAGGTTAAGACTGAGAAGTGGTATATGAAATTGGAGTTCGTTTTTTCAGAATAAAGCAGATTTGAATGCTGCTTGTTTCAACTTGCTTTTGTATACAGGGCTTACAAAATGAAATTCAGCGTTTTCTATAATAATCTTGTTTATTTAATAGTATCTAGCTCTATACCCTCACTTTATGCTTTGTAACATGAGCATAAGAGGAAATGTATATAATAAGCTTTTCTAGAATATGGATCCAGGAGCACTGAATAATTCCTGCAAGCTACTTTGTTTCCCTAACAGATGTTTTTGAGTAATATTGTAATCAGAGTCACATATTCTGATGACTAATTATATTGCCAGTGTTTTTTTCTTTGTCTTAAATTTTTTACCCCAGATCTGCAATGTAGATTTTATACCATGTTCCCAGCACTGACTTTCAGCTGAGCAGCACATGTCAGCTTCTGATCATGAACTGCTGGCCAGGAGCTGTTCTGGCAGCTCAGAGGGGCAGCCCTTGGGGCATCACGAGCTACGTGTTGTAAAGTAACCGTGTTCCTTTGCCTTGGGTGATCCAGAAAGGGAGCTGGGGATGGTCTTTGATTCCATGAAACTACATATCCTAAAAGATATCTGTGTGGGAGGAAATACCTGCATGTGAGGATGGCTTAGGACATCAGGTTAGGGTTGTTCAGCTCTGTTGCTGGAAACTTTGTTGGAAGATCTCAAAAGGAGGTAACAAAGGGACAAAAGTTAAGGGTATTTTTAGACTCTGTACTCTGTTAATTATGGTGCATAGCCCTCCTCCCTCCCATTTAATTGAAAGGGTTTTACTCACGTCTTTCGATGTAGCTTTTAAACTTTTTCCCTCTCTGCCTACAATTATTTTTGAGTAAATGTATATTATGAACTATTACATACCTTCTAAACATACCAAAGTCATGGTAAGTGTTGTTCAAACTTGTCTGCTCTTCTCATTGCTTTGTTCAACGTCAGTGTCACGTGGCACTTTGGGTTTAAGAGCATCCTATTTGATCAATTTTTCCCCAAACAGTGCTTTTGAGACAGCAAACTTTGTTATTGCCCAGTCATGCTAAATTCTTTTAGAGCAAGTATTGCTACTGTGGCAGAAGTGGCAAGGGTCATAATGCCTGCTTGGAATTTATGTTTTTCTGCATAATTTGCTATAAACATACCTTCAGTTGCACAATCAGAAAGTATCTGATGTAATTTGCTTGAATTGGATCTTACTTGAATCTGCTTGAGTTGTTGAGTAAGAGAGCTGCTTGTGAGATGTGCACTGTCAGTGGGACCTGATGAGTGATGCAGGATTTACCACTCAGCACTAGAGACTTCTCAGTTATTTTCTTTATGACAAAACAACTTGTGGATGCTTGCAGCTTTGATTACTGTGGAAAGGTTTAGGTTATGCTGCTGATCACAGATTGGGGTGGAACTTTTGCTGTAAAGCGATGAAGCTCCTGGTGAAGGGAAAATCTCCAAATTTATTTTTATGTGCTTGTAAATTTTTTGTTGAGGCCAAAAGGTTTCCCAGAATATTACATAGTTTCTTTTTATAAGGAAGATGATAGTGAGATATATTTATAAGGAAACATATGTGACTAGAAATGAGACTTCACATTTTGTGCCTTTTTCAAAAATCCTCAGCCCTTCTCTCTCCCAGCTCAGTTGTTCCAGTGCTTCTCCATTGCTTCCATAAAGGAAGGCCTTCCCTCCCGTTTTGTGTGGGTTTGTGGGCAGCATGTGCTGGTGAGCATTTGTGAAGGTGGGCACAGTGGCTGCAGGGGCCGGGGCTGCTCTGCCAAAGGCACCAGAGCCCAAATTTATTTCTTCCAGAGCGTCTGTAATTATTCGCCATTTAGAACTGCAGTTCTTCCTCTGTAACAAGGGGCACTGCCCAAATGCTTTTCTGTGATGTGCTCAATGTGACTACAACTATCTTTTATGTCTTTGCCTGTGGGGAAAAACATAATTGAGTCATTCTTCCTGAAGCCTGCGTGGTTGTGTGTTCAGCCAGTACAGTGTTCATTTCAACATTCTATTGATGGTTGCATTGATTATTTTTATTTTAGCCTGTGATTCTGTCTCCAAGCTATCTTTTTAATTTTTATAGTTCACTACCTATTGAACAGCAAATTCAGCTATGTTTGGTTGTGTGCATATTTTTTAGAAATATAATCTCCTGAATCCAGATTTCTCAGGACTAGCTAATAGCCTACAGTACTTGAAAGCTCCTTTTTCTTTTTATAACCTATCTCTTTTCCAATACATTTTCTGATTACTGCACTACAGTTCAATTTTTATTGGATCATTTTAGAGCGTAATAATTCATTTCTGATCCCTAGTACCTCTTGTCCGTGTCTGAAGTACTCCACATTATTTCAGTCACTCATTTTTGTTGACATCTTTTCTCTAAAGGCAGTCTTCTGCAATTTCTCTCAAAATATCTTTCTGGCATCACCATTTTAGACTTGTGATATCCAATTTCTTTTTAATACAAAATCAAATAGAAAGCATTTTCTGTGCTTCACCAGCTAGCTCTAGTGGAATTTTTTGAGTTTTCTTCTAGCTATCTTACACATTGCTTGGTGGCTAATAATGGCAAAAACAATACTAGAGCTGTACATGCAATAAAATAATTTATTTGCAGTTACATTGCAGCTCAAATAGTGCTTATTAGTGTTAAATAACCATAATAAGTAGAGTCTAAATCAACTGAGTTTTTGCATGAATCTGTATAGAATTATTTGTTCATTCATTGCTTCTATAACAGTTTAGATTGAATTACCTACCTTCTGTTTGGGGAAAAAGAAAAAAAAAAAAACCAACACGTCCTTTCAGGTTCTGCAGAAAGCTGTGTCAAATCCCGCAGTTTCAGTTGAGTTTCTCTTTTGGGCTCAATAAGAGCTCTTGAGATACTGGGTTGTGGCCACTCTTACGGCAAGAAGCCTCTGGGGAGAGAAATGGCAGTGAAATGCCATTTTTAAATGGTTTCAGATTATTTTCTTCCTAAGCTTCAGATTTGTGCAGTCATGAAAAAAAAGTAGTTCCTGTCGGTGGACTCATGTGGGTGGATCCGGGCTCTGGACAGCTGGCAGGGCTCCGGTTGTACGTTCCCCCTGGGGAGATCTGCATTAGGAGTCAGAATGGGGAAGCAGACCCTCAGCCAGCTTGGAAGCAGGAAGGGCAGTCCACAAAGTGGAGATGTTAGACCAGTTTGTTGGCTTTGCCAGCTCCAGTCATGTTTGGATGATAATCTTTGACAGAAGTTTGCTGTATCACAGAAAACCCACCCACAGTCTCCTGCTCCACTGTTCGTCTTGTTGCTGCCCTTTCAGTGTGTAATGATGGAATCTGAAGTTTTATATGCCCTTGGAAGAGAAATGAAAACAGCAGTCGAGAACTCTTTGGAGTGTAGTTGTCTAGCTCAGGTGTACAACTTAGCAGCCAAAAAATACATGGCAGAAGCTTTCCATCCTGCTGCTCTCCCTCCTTCCTGCTGTAATGTTCTCTGGTTGCTTGCCTGTCTTAAAGACTCCTTATGTCCATTGAGGACACCAACATATTTTGGTGATGGTGTTAATAAAGTCCTTGACTGGTAATATTCTGAAGCTTGAATCGTGAATATCAGTGTACTGACAAAGCTGAAAACCCAAGCTTAGTCTGGTGAAGAAGTAGAAACCTGAGGTGTCAAATTAATTTTAAAATACATGTGTAATTTTGCAAAGTAATTATTCCTAGAGGACGAGAGGACTTTCTAATACTCCTGAGATGCGGAGAAAGATCTTTTAATGATGCGTGTCAGTCCATTCTAGGATGCAAGTTTGGAGGTGGCTGCATTGCTTGTTCTGCTGGGTGGCAAATGCACACCTGCTCTGTCCCAATACAGCTGCTTCTTGTAGCAGCTTAAACAGCTTGAGGCCTGGCAGTGTCTTTATACCTCATAAGTGTGAGTGGCTGTGCTGATACGCATCGCTACACAAATTAAAAAGGTAAGCAGGTAAAAAGCATGGAATTTGTTTCTCTGTAAATTTGTTGTTGGCTTTTGGATTGATTTGTACAACTAATAAATCAAAATTTCAGTTAATTGGAACAGTGTTGCAAAATTCCTCAGACTAGAGAATTCCTTCTCTTGGTTTCATGTACTGATCGATGTGCAAATAAAAGAAAAGCACACATCTCAAAAAGCAGCTGACTGGGCAGTCAAGCATTTCTTCCTTTTCATATGAATAATAATTGTATTTGGAAGAGTTCTTCAGCTGGCTTCTGCCCAGCAGCTTGTGTTGGTGATTTCAAATGTGGGCCCTTCCTTGAATGCTTCCAGTGAGTCACCAGAAGAACACAAGCAGAGACAATCCTCTACTACAAGAAGGTCTTTCTTACAGGCTCGCTGTTTGGCTGATTTAATTACTTCTAAAATTATTTTCTCTACATTTGTTTTAGAGGTAATGATCTGAAAACAGTTGACAGATATTTTAATGTTGGTTTGGGGTTTTGTCTTATTGGCTATTTTATTCCCTTAAGACTAGCAGAACTGAAAATAACCTTCCACTCATCTAACCTGGTTGATTTTAAATACCTACCAAATTCAGTGGCATTTCTTAACTCGTTATCTTCAAATTAGTTTCTTGGCTTTTGTCTTGAATGTAGCTTGTTCTTCTAACATGAGGGCACCCAGGGGATTAGTTAGAGACATGCTTCTGGCATGCTTCTGGATCACCTCAGTTCTGTGATAAACTGGTAACTGTGACAAACTGGTAACTGTGACTGAAATTTACAGTCATCCTAAAAGAAAATATCCAAGAAGCAGAAAACCTGGTTTCATTGAGCTGTTATTTGAGAGGCTGAAACCTGACAGACTGTAGTGAAAGTATAGAGAAAGCCATAGTTACTCCCATTCTGCTGGGTGGAATTTAAAGCATTTGGAAATACTCTGTGTTCATTAAACCAGATTGCCTATTCTTTGCAGGTTGTCTAGTATTACTAGAAATGCCTACCTATGTTCAGTATAGGCAATTTTATCAGTTAATGAAATAGTAGGGAAAATGCAAAAATAAGCCTCGTAACACAAGGATAAGAATAACATGTTGTCATAGAGAAAGGAAATAAGCAAAGACTTTGCTAACTGTGTTGACCTTATCAGCTGGCAGTTTTCTGATCTCCCAAACAATGCTTCCAGGCAGTGATTTTTATTATTTGCATCAGAAGAAAGCTAGTAGATTCTCATCAAAATCAAGACCACTGTTACTTCACGTTATACAGATACAGTTAAAAGATGAGCCAGTCCTCTGAAGAGCCCAAATTATATAGATATATTTATATATATATATAGATTATTTTATCTCTTATCTTCCACAGGTTCATTCTAAGCCTCATGTAATATGCATAAAGCTCTTCAATAAAGAATTTTGTTATTAACTGGGAAGAACTTCTGTATTATTCTTATCTGTTTTTCAGGTGGTATCCGGTCAGACTTTGCACAACTGTTTGGTTTCTGCAGAAGAAAGCTTTTATTGTGTCAAGGATAATTGTTTTTTATATTTTTAATTTACTGAAAACTTTTTTTCCCCCATAGTTTTTTGTAGCATACAAGTAGTAGCAGTTGAAACAGGGAAGTGGAACAGACCATTAAAAGGGGTACTTGGTGCCTTTATTGCTGTTGCCTATGTTTTGAAACGTTAATTACCAAATCTACTTAAATATAGTATTTTCAATTTTTAAATTATAAAAAATGTAGGTGTTTATTACAGTATTAAAATTTATCTGGCTGGCCTTTTAATATCTGAAATGTGGGGATGCTAGCATGACAGTGTTAGGGACATAAAAATCTTTATGAGAAATTGTCATGAAAGGTGTCAGAAATGTGATTCTTATCTGATATTTAAACTGCAGACATTAAAACATCATCCCTGACACACAAGTCAATACCGAACATTTCAAAGATCCAGATGGATACACAGCAAATTTAATGAAATTCAGTGTGGGGGATAGTAACCAAATATAAAATATTTAATAGGAGCTGCTTTGGAAAGCAGTATTGCTGAAAGGGACCTTAAGGGCCAGTAAATTAGATAAATGGAGCCAACAAGTCAAATGCTACTTTGGGCTGCATGTGTACATGTGTCTTGTCAAGGAACTATGAAATATAGCAGCTGTCACTAAGACTTCTCTGACGAGTTGCTTCTGCGCATTTCAACAGCAGGGATGTATAAAATCAGTGAATCTGAGTAGTGCAAAATGCAGTTGTGTCTTTGGGACTTGGTATTCAAGGAAAGGGGTTTTTTTTAAGGCCTGAATCTGTAGAGAAAGTCTAAGTTGTTACTCAGATAATTGAAACAAGGATGGGGTGCAGGGAGGGAGGGCCTCCGTAGGTCTCTAACATCCCGGGTGATGCTGTCATCACCAGGAGTGCAGTGCAGAATACACAGCAGAACTGTCTGCTGGCAGACGGAGACACAGCAGTGCTGGTTCAGGATCTGTAACTGGCAGTCTGAGGAACTTAAATATGAAATCAGAGACAGTTCCTCAGCAGTGTAGTCATTCAGCATGGGAATAATTTGCTGAGGGACTGTAAGTCCTTAGTACTTGGAGCCCTTGTGCTATGAGGGTTAATGTGAGGGTCACTGATTGAAACTTGTTCTGACTCTGAAGGTGATCAGACTGGATGGGTGCATTGGCTCTTTCTTTGCTTCTGTAAACCTCTTATGTTTCTACTGACTATTAAATTTTCCAACTTGCCTGTTTTAGAGTAGTATGAAGCAATAAATGAAGTGGTAGAAGTTTTGTGGCTGCAATTGTTTAAAACCAGCCAACACATTTGAGCATATACTACAGAGGACGTGACAAGCATGTGATTATTGATCACTGTTCTTCATCAGTTTGTAGTCAAAGGAAATAACCCAATAGATCTTTCCATCTCTGACTTGTGTGTATTGTCTATAGATGTAGCAGCTGCCCTAAACATTTGGCAACTGGCCCAAGGCCAGAAATTAACACTAAAAAAATAATTTTGTATAAGCTAATAAGGACAAAGGCCATTCAATTTCTTGTTTATGCAGAAAGCTTATTGAATCTGAAGATGATACATCTGGGAACAAGCTGGTGGAATCCATTTGTAAAATAATAATGCCTACACATCACAGAAGGACATGTGCAATAATCAGTTAGTCATTGAATAAAGGGGGTTTTTGGTAGAATACAAGTCAAGATATTTATCTATGGTAACCCAAACAGACAAATGTTTATTAAGGATTTAAGCAAAGAAATTGAAGAAATCTACATCTAATCAAACTGTGACAATATTGAATTAGAACCTTCCCTTTATTATCCTACTGCATTGATATAGATCCCTGACAAGGTGTTAATCACAGCTTCTTTGTTTCCTGTATAGTTTGCACTTCAGATTTCAGGTGTAGCAGGGTCTGTTTCTTTTGCAGTTTTTCATTTATTCCAGTGTGTTGGCTTTCCTGCCTCAGTCGGAGTTTGTAGTCTTTTGATGGGTCCAGACAGATCCAATTTTTCGGTTCCTAGAGCTCTTGATTAAGGGTGGACACTGCTAATTAATCCCGTTTGCATTTTGAGTGGCTGATCTGCAAAGTCTCAGTCAGTGCAGCGTGTCTCACCTGTAATTATATTTCATCTCCTCTGTTAGAAGCAGGCTTTGTTGAATACTGCCTCTGGAAAATTTTGAACTGGGGATGTGGTGTATCTCTTGAGCATTGTCTGTATGTCTTGCCAAATGCTCGACATGGAAATTGAGGTGAGACCTGGGGAACTAGAGGCTGGTCAGTTTCCCTCTGATGCTGGGTGAGATCTGGGAGCAAATACCCCTGGAAACTGTGCTAAGGCACATGGAAAATAGGGAGGTGATTGGTGATAGCCATCACTCCACTAAGGGCAAATCATGCCTGACAAATTTGATGGCCTTTCATGACAGGGTGAAAGCGTTGGTGGATAAGGGAGGAACAACTGATGTCATCTACCTGGAACTGTGCAAAGCGTTTGGCCTTGTCCTCATGACATCCTTGTCTCTATGCTGGAGAGCCATGGATTTGATAGATGGACCACCACTTGGGTGGATGGTTGGACTCAAAGAGTTGTGGTCAACATCTCAATGCCCAAGTGGAGGCCTGTGAGGAGTGAGTGACATCCCCAGGGTCAGAAATGAAACCAGTGCAGTTTAACATCTTTGTTGTGACATGGACACAAGTGGGATCCACATGTGATCCCAAGTGGGATCAAGGGCACCCTCAGCAGGTTTGCCAGTGACGCTGAGCTGTGGGGTCTGGGCAATAACAGAGAGAAGGGATGCCATCCAGAGGGACCTGGATAGGCTGGAGAGGTGAGTCTGCACAAACCTCATGCAATTTGACAAGACCAAGTGCAAAGTCTTGCACCTGGTTTGAGGCAATCTTTAACTAAAAATTAATGAGAGGAGAATTCTGCATTGTCTAAACCTTACAGGCTGTTCCTTTAGAATAGGGCTAACAGTGATTTTTTTATCCATGGGGTGGAATGTGACTATTTAGAGACCATTGGAAAAAGTTAAATTGCTTTGAAACAAATGTCAGTCGGGTGCCGTCATTTTTCATTGAGAACCAGAGAAATTTGACTTAAATTTGAATATAAAACAGTATATTAACTTTACTGAAATAGATCAGTGTTTTTAAATACATTTACAAAAGCTTTTGGAATGTGTAAAAGGCTGCCTTCCCTTTCATTATCTATTGCATTTGTGTGCTACTCTTCTTTTGTGACTGCCGCATCTAGTGAGGCAGAGGAATGTACTGAAGGCATTTATTATCTCACACTGAAGCATTACACTTCATGACTGCCCTATCAACATTAAGGCATAGGAGACAATGACCCTTGGCCTAGATTTTTTTTTAACAAGGTCCAGAATTCAAGTTGTATGTCAGTCTGGTTTTGTTTTAAAAGCACAGGGAGTGAATGTGACTGCGGCAAGCTCCAGCAGCAGTGTGTTCTGTGAGCTGGCAATTACAGGGCATCCGAGCAGCTCAGTCCAGCTCAGCACTGGTGGCAAAGCCCAGTCACAATTTGTTTTGTTTAAAACAGTAGCAGTACTTTTATTTGGCTTCTGACTGTTTCCTTGGGCGAAAACATTTGTTTGAACTGGGAGTTTTACCTGAGGAAGGGCTGCATTTTTGGACATTCGTTGAGCCAGTTGCCAGAATAGGAACAGAACATGATCTTGTGCTCTGGAAGTTCTAAAATTCAAGCACTTTGCTGGCATCATCAGACTTAGTTCTGCTATCTCATTATGAATCAACCTACAAGTGCTAATAATTGCTCATGGCAAAGGCACTCATGATGTGTAAATACATATGACTAAATTAATTTAATTCTTGCTATCATTTACATGCTGACTAATCCATACATTTTATGAATGAGAAGGTTTCAGCCCTGCTATATAAACCCATTTATATGGGAGCAGAATTTGCTTCATCATGTCATTACAGGAAATACTGAAGTCTCTACCTTTATTCTTCGTATAGGCAAAGATCACAGAGAAGTGAGCAGGGGAATGAAATAAAAATGTGTGTATATTGTGTATATTACTGTGCCATGAAGTTAAACAAAACATGTTCCCAAGGAAGTTGGAATAGTGATCTTCTGTGCTGTGAATAGAAATGTGCCAAGGGAAAGAGGTCTGCGACAAAGGAAACTCATGTTCCTGTATTCCTCGTAGTATAAACATTCACTGGGAAATTAAAGGCTTGTAGCAAAAAGAATTTAACAATGTGTTGCCATCTCTGTTAAACTTGAATCTTCCCAGCCCTCTGAATATTGCTATGTGCCTACAGGTGCATTTTCAGTGTTGTTTAATTTTTCATGTGAAACAATGCTGCTTTTCTGTATTTATTCTCCTTCTCTTACGATAATGATCATTAGTCTAAGAACATCAAATCTAGTGTTCAAAAATATTTCTAGTGTCAGAATTAAAGGTCTGTATGCATGTACATTGTGTTATAGTCACTGATTGCATTTTCTGCCTGTGACCTCTCTCTCAGGTCATTGTGAGTCCACAGCCTAGACTGTGCCACCATGATGACAAACTATTTGATGTTTTAGTTCATTTTAATTGTTCAGTTTATAACCTTAAGCTTATATATTACCACTATTCAAACCTTGTTCTTACAGTAGTATTAAATTCCTATTGGCAGTTCTGTGGTGCTCATCTCTATGATATTCAAGTACTTCATATATGTTTATGTATTTCTCTGGGAAACAATGGGGGGTATTTGCCTCCATTTTATGGGTAGGGATTCACATACAGATAAATTAAGTAAAAAATACCTGCTAAACTTGGTCATCTAGTTTGAACTGCTCAACACCTGATTTTTTTTTTTAGAATACTTCAAATATTAACTTCAAATATTAGTGCAATGTATTAATAGAAAAATAGCTCTCACTGATTTAAGTTACAGCTCTGTAGATTTATAAAAAAGCAAAATAAGAAGTGTAATTATATATGGCATCAGTTGGTTTTGAGCAGTTTCTATCATCTAGGTTTAAATATTACCATTTACTCTACTTGAGCTGGCAAACGTTTGATAGCAGTAGGAAGCTGTCATCTTCTCTTTGAAACCAACAGTGAAAGGAAAAGAAATCTATGTATTGCTGTTGGGTTTCACAAATGTTAACTGGCAGGTTTTTGTTGGGGTGGAGTCTGTTTGTTTGTTTGGGGGTTTTTGGTGGATTTGTTTGTTTGTTTGGGGGGTTGTTTGGTTTGGTTTGGTTTAGTTTTTTCTCTCCACTCCTTTCCTTGAAGTTGGCATCAAATTCGTCTTCGTCTTGTCCCATGCACTTTCTCTCCAAGCCTGAGCTTTGCCCCAGAGCTTTTCTCTTACTTAATTTCTTCCTTACTTAATTTCTTCCTTATGGACGTTGCATTCAGATTCTAGTCATCACAGCAGTCTTCAAGAGATCTGATCTCACTGTTCCTGCTCAAATTGTTCTTGTGTGTTCCCCCTTTCTCTCCTTTTCCTTTTGTTCTTTTTTAATGATTCCCCCTCACTTCTTGCTTTCTGCTTATCTGGTTTCTGTCCAGGTGGTTTCATCATATCTTCTCTCTTCTGTAGTAGTTTCAATCAGCTGTCTGTCTTCTCCATCATGCTTAAGTGCCTTTAAGCAGAGGTCTTTGGGAGTGCAGGAGGAGGAAACCTCTGGCAGGCTCGTTCCCTAGTTCTGTCCTTGCTGGGTGAGTACAGGGAGCAGTGAGAGCAGAGACCTTAGCACTGTAGCCCAGGGCTGAAGTCTCCTCAGCCTCTCCACAATGTGGTGTGAGCATTTTCTGGTTACCCAGAGGCCTCTGAGGACTTGTGTGCATTCAGTTTGGATGCAAGACTGACATAAAGGCTGATGCTACCACAGTTTGCAAATCTCCTGTTCCAGCAACAGCTGGGGGCCCTGGAGCATTTTAGAGGAGCAGTCTCCAGTGACATATGTAAAACACATCGTCCCTAATATCATCCTCAGAGATGTCCAGGTGAATCTGAATAACCCTCCCACTTCCCTGAACACCCTGAGGTAGGGACCTGGTATGAGAGGTTCATTCCAAATGGTTAATATTTCAGAAAAAACAACCAAATGTCATATTGCAGTAAGGAATGTGTTAAGAAGATTAGACAAATAGGTTAAGTGATAAACCAGCTTCCTGCAACTTTCTCCTGAGGATAATGCTTTCAAAACTACTTCACTTTTTTTGAAGTTCTGTAACATTAAGCTAGTGATCTGCTCCCTACCCTTGTTCTCCATAGCGTTCAGAACCTGTTGTAGTCTTGCTTTGTAAATCCATACGCTGGTTAATGTAATTTCTGCACACATAATAGTTAACTGACAGCTTTAAAAATATATGTATGCACACATATAGATCTCAGCTCAGTGAAAGATGTGATGTGTGGCCTGAGGGTTTTTTAATTTACAGGTAATGTGATGGTTGTTTCCCGATTTTCAGCTGTGTAGTGATTATCATGCTATAATTTCAGTTTAAAAAATAGCCAGTGAATAGTCATATTGCAGTGTTTTACCTAAGTGTCTCCTTCTTGAAATACTCCAGTAGCCTAAACACATTCACCAAGAGGTCAGCGTGATTGTATACCAAATAATTTACCTGCTCTGCTGGAGAGTTGAGGCAAATCTTGCCCAGTATCACCTGGTTTCTTCATGAAACATTATCCAGAGTTTACTGAAGAGTTCTGTTTTATTGATGGGTGTGGATGACACACATGATCTGACTGGGGGTATGAATCATTCGTTTGGATTGCTCTCATTTGTTCTGACACACATTTGATGGTTTGTGAAGTGCAGTATTCCAGGGAGCCTGTCCTGAGGGGAAACAAAAAAAAGTCCATCCCTGGTGGAATTAACTTCATTTAGGAGCATTAGCAAGAGTGGTATCCTATAAAAGAATGCAAAAGTCTGACCTTTAATTTCTGTTGCTAGGATGTCTGGATTATCTGTTGTTCTGTTGCAGCATGGCTCACCCTAGTTGCTTTCTGAAACTGTGGTTGAGCCAAATACATTTTTCCATACAGCATCATGCATAAGTTGCAAGAAATGCTGTGCACTAACCTATGCTTATTTACACTGATGTCCTTGAAAAATATGCATTTAATGAATATAAATGTAATTATTCCCAAGGGTACGAGTATTTGTTTATGCTGCTGGTTGTGCTTCCTATAGAAAGCACTATTTTTGCTAATAATTACTTTAAAGTTAATATTTCCTATTACTTTGAATTATTTATGAAATTAAGCACGTTCTGCCACTTTGTGACCAGAAAAATGGAGAAAACATCCTTGATCTTCAGTTTTATTGGTTGAATTATGCTCTTAGAAAGTGAAAATCCCACATTCTCTGTATTTTGTGGTTACTAAAAGCTACAAACTGATACTGTAAGGAACAAGATTTTGCCTCTGCAGATTTTAGTGTACTTCTAAAGGCATAGCTGGGGTTCACCTCAGCTGTTCTACAGTGCCTTGGCACACAGCCGTGATCCAAGTGGGATAAGAGACCGACTCATTGCCACATTTCCTCCTCTGAAAAGTGAGACTGTGGAGGAGTTTGTTCTCTTCCTGTTTATTTCTCTTCTTTATCTCCATGCTTTGAGAAGGGAAATATCTCCTCTTTGTATTTCTCTCTGAAGCCTTCTGTCATCCCTAAATCTGCTCACTTCCTCTGCCACACTGAAGCGTAAGAAAGATTCTCCTATTTCACACTTATATTTTGTTTATCTGTGGTTTTAAACTGTTTCCTGACACTCTTCCTCGAGAGGAATGTAGTTTCTGAACATAGACCAAAGTGTGGGCTCTTGACATCGTGTTTCTCTAGAATATGAAGCTCAAACTTAGCAGATGTAGTGCTTCCCTTCCATCCTTCACAGCTCTCTGAGCTGACAGGTTTGTGGTGGCCCTTCAATCCTTTCAGTTTATACTTTTTCCCTCTGTTTTTCAGGCTTCTGAAATACTTTATGAGAAATGTATTGAAAGGAGGGTTCAGTATGCTGTTCCTCTAGAGGGTCTCCTTCTCAGGAGTCTTCAGATCACTTTGAAGCCTTCCAAGAGGTCACACATGATGTATTAATAAAGCCAGAGAAGGGCAGATGAGGCTACCAGCAAGCCTGTCTATACCACGATCATTAGCTTTAGGAGTTTGTGCCAGTAAAACTAACAGAGGGGAAAAAATCCATAAATAGAAGCAGAACTTCTGCAGCCTTCTTCTACTTGAGGATTTTTCCTATGGCATTGAAGTAAAAGAAACCCAATATTCTAGTCCTGTTATAGAGGCAGTTTTATAATCTGTTATGAAATTCTTGCTTTTTTACCACTTGCAGGGGCAGTGATTGACTGCTTGGCTTGGAGGGCAGATGGCTTCCAGGTTAAGAGGGAAGAAGATACTGGACTTGAGAAAATCTGATGATCTTCACTAAGAACCATATATTTTGTTTATAAACCAGATTCAAGTATTTTAAATTAGTAAAAGTTAATCATTGGAAAGCCTAATTTATTAGAAACGAAACTGTTCAGCTCAGGGATATTAACATCTTTACATTGTCTTTATGTTAATTAAGGAGTAAAAAATTCTTTCTTCACTTGGATACTAGTTTTAAATACTACTATTCTGTTTTTGTGTATAGGAAAAAACATCTGTCTTCATGGAGAAGCTTTAGAAAATAAGATCCTGTTACTGAATTGTTATTTCAGAAATTGTGGCAATGTCCAACTGAACACTTTTAAATAATCTGAGAATTGTTCGGTTCTGTATCATATAGCTTGGAAGTATTGACACAGAAATGGAGGAGTAGCCTCCACTCCGCCTTGGGTGGCTGTGGTTAACCCCAAGCAGCTCAGCTGTGTGTAGGTGCCTACTCCAGACCAGAAATACACTTTTCACTGGCACGATGCAGTGGCCTCATGCTGCATGAACTGTGGTGATGTGTCGTGAGAGGAGGAAACAGGGATAGAAGGATGATGTACAGTGAAATAAAGATGCACATTAAAGCTGAGAGAGAGATGAGGCTTACCCAGAAACAAACTGTGATGGAGAGAAGAAAGAGGGGGGGAAATAGAGGGAGTCTTTAAAAAATTAATAAATAAAAAAGGTGTACATGCAATCTCTGTAATTATGGAAAGAGGTTGCTAAGAGAAACTCGTGTGAAGAGCATGTAGCTGGTGGGAGCCAGGCTTAAAAAAGAATGATGAGGTGCTGAAGATGTTGTAGGAAACAACATACTCTCATGCTGTGCACTTTGAATCCTAGATAAGCTATTGAAGTGATTTATTTTTTTTCCATGGATGAAACATGTAGGAAATGTTTTTATTGCATCCAGCAGTGAATGCAGTCCCATCAAACAACCTCCTAAAGCAGCAGTTTCCCTAAGCTGATACCTGTCTCAATATCCACAAGAGTACTTAAAAATGCTGCCAAAAAAAGAGAAATATATTAATAACGTGGCTCTCACAGAGCATCTTTCCAAGTGGATGACAAGTCAGGACATAAGAATGTCTTGCTGCATTAGAAAGTGCATTACCTCAATTTTGCTTTAGGACAATTCTACAGTGAAATAATTAATAAGGGATCTTGGCATTGAAGTGCTCATAATCAGCCATCCAGGTTTCCTGTCAGAAACTACAACAGGCAGTGAGGGTGCCCTGGTTGTCAGAGTCCACCCAGGCCAGCCCTGAGCTGAGCATGGAGGACATCAGCCGGACACACCCCGAGGCACCTTTAATAATATCTGCAAAGTTTATTCTTTAAGAAATTTGGCAGGAAATAGAACCTATTTCAAACTCAATGTATTGTATTTGTGGAAGGTAGAAAAGATGGCTGAACCATAACATTATGAATTTCATGTGTTCTCTTGTTTCATGGATTGCAGGAGATTGTTTTCTTCCCCTTCCTGGCCGTTTGCCCAGAATGACAAAAATACAGTGAGAGGATTAAATAAAAAGAAGTCTTCTTGTTTTAAAATACTTTCTTTCTGAAACCATTTCTACACCAGAGTCCCTGTCTTCACAGCTCACACTCAAAGCTGGGGTTGACTTCAGTGACTGTGCTGCTAGGAGGAAACTCTTAGAGAGTGGGTCCTCCCATTTCCTTACATGGTTTTTTTTGGGGAATGGGTTAATAAAGAAGAGATAGCAGGAAAAGAATGTACAACTGCCCTTAGTAGTTCTTCATGGTTCCCATTGTCAGCCTGTATTCCACGGTCTGTAGCTCAATTAAATGAAGTTTCTTTTCTTGCTTTTTTTTGTAAACTCATTCTGAGGTTGAAAAACTAAATGCGTAGGTATGTGCCAGATGACTTCTGTGTTTTTGCTTCAATTTTATTTTTTAAATTCCATTTTGAGTACTGTGGGCATGATTAGAAGTCAGTTCTTTGTGTTTGCAGGTTTTGGACTGGAAGCACTGCTGAGGTGGGAAGGGCACTGTTCCTTATGTTACCCTGAAGCTGTTCTTTCATCCCTCTTAAAATGCACTCAAACTATAGATCACCCTGACTGCCCCCAACCTGCCATCTCTGTGATGGCCTGGTGACCCTGCCTCTGCTCAAGATCAGAACTGACCTATTCAAAAAATAGTTCTTTTTCTGTGTTAATTCTCAGTGCAGAACCCTGAACTAGTTCACAATGCAGTTGTACAGGGGGGCCAAGCCAGGTGAAGCAACCAGAGGAGGTCGAGCAGAATTGTGCTTTCTCCAACTTTTCTCTCACAAATCAAATTAATTTACAGTATCCAGCTTGTCTGCAAGTTTATTAATTGACATGTGATCAGTGAAGACCTGCTGATGGATAATGAAAAGTTGGCAGGGAATTTTAAAAAAAACCCATTTGCAGCAAATGTGATTGTAAAATCACATTTGGAAAGCCCACTAGATTTTGTTTTCAACAAGTTTTGTCTTCCATTTAATTGTTTTGATTAATATCACAATTTATTTGTATTCTAGCACAGCTAATGAAATTGTAAGCTCTTGCATCACAGGAAAGGCTGACTCTCAGTAGATTTTCCAAGTATAAAAGGCTGCAAGCTCGATTTTGCAACATTAGTCTTTCCTTCATTTTTCCCATATTGATGGTTTTCTGTTCATGGTAATACACTGTGAGTCACAGAGGGGGGTCTGAAGCTCATGCAGCACCTTCTGGCTTGACCATGTTCCTTGCTAAATAACTTTTTTTTTTTACCCTAAAAAAAGGTTCTTCACACTGCTGTGTTATCGTTTCTCAGATCAGCTTATTTGTTTGGATTCCATTTGGGTTTTGAGAGGTGTAGAGGCAAGATCTAGCCTAATATGCTCAAGCTCTTCATGTAAGTTGGGCCTTGACCATCAGTTCAAACTTTTTTGTCATGTCTATTTTCATGTAAGTAGTTTCCATTACTAGAACAGAAAAGAAGAGATCAGCTTGCTTTGATTTGTGTTTTATGCTCAGTGGTTACTTTCATTGATGCTCTCTTCCTTTCTCCTCCCCCACATTCCCATTATGGCTGAAGGCTTGGAAATGCCTAGTGGACATTGACTGCTTAGTACCAGTTTCCCCAGTAGCACTGAGATTGTTTGTAGATGCTCAGGAAGGTGGGAACTGCCTCTGTGACTTTTCACTTCCAAGAGAGATCCTCAAGCGCAGCTATCATAAGGTCACAATTCTGCAGAATTATTTTAAAAGGTCAGTTGGGAAAAAAAATCCTTTCTTTTCTCTGGAAAGATATATAAATATCCTGTGATTTTGTTCTCAGTTAAACTGATGATAAAAGAAGGCAGATTCTGCTGAGTGAGTTGATCCATGTCCAGTTGTTTTGGCAATATATTTGTAAAATAACCATATTCCTTTGCAAACATATTTCTGATGTCACTGGGGAGAGAGGCCTCGGTGATCTTATCAAGGGTGTTCTTGGGAATTCAGCCCCACAGCTGGTTTTTATATCTTTATTTTTCTAATTTTTTTCCTTCCAAGAGTCACCAAATGCTGCAGCTGGTGCCTGCCTGAGAAAGGCCTCTCCTCCCTGCTGATGGTGATGCCGGTGGATCTCACTTAGTACGTAGGCTCAGTCAGCAGAGCTGGAGCTTTACAAATTGAAATTTGCATCATTTTCTTCTGTGTGTTTGTGCATGCTGATCTTTTAAATCCACAACAATAGACAATACAGGAAGATCTTTCCCACTAGGCTTTGCAGTTCTGTTACTGGGTTGTGAAATCTCATATTCTTCTCCAGCATCTTATTCAAAGATGTGATAGAATTGACTCCTAACAACTTCTTAGATTAATATTTTTCCAAATAGTTCTACTAACTAAAAATATATCTAACAGTCTGTCAAGGCACATAAGAGATGTTCTTCATACCCTTTGAGTACAACAGAAAATAGGAATGTAGAAGACTTCTTCTTATCTCTCCATCTGTGTTCATGAATGTGTGGTTTTTTCTGGTTTGTTTTTTTGCATGTAAACTAGTACATTTAGGAGGAGTAGCTACAGCCTTCAGTTTACCTTGAATAGTAATGATCAGCAAAAAATCTGATTCTTATAGAAGACAGTCTTGAAATCAACTTCCTAGGGCTGTATTGCTGGGATTGGTGTGATCTCCCCAGCCACACCATCCCCTCAAAATTCCTGTTTGCTGTCGTGTTCCTGTTGTAATCGATTCAATTATCCAGAGCTGCTTTATTTGATTTCCTCAAGCCTGTTTTGTTTTGGGGTTTGGGGAAGAGGATGGAGAAGGGAGCGTGTGAAGCGTTTCCTCTGTGGTCTCCGGAGCATGTGTGGGAGTGAGGAGAGCTGAGACAAGTTCTCCAGATGTGCTTGGAGCACTGCCAGCTCTTCCCTTACCTCCACAGAACATGACAGCTCTCAAATGCAAATCATTCTCCTGTAGAAGCATGAAACCCTCTCTGATACATGTGTATCTCATACAATATATAGATGCCTCAGAAGCATTGGGCTATGCCAAAGCAAGAAATAATTCTTAATAACAAGAAAGTTATCTCAAACCTTATTAATAAACATAATTGAAAAAATGCATTTTAAATTCAAAAGTCAGGTTGAAATGTCAGACAAGGATTTGTCGTGATATTTACTGATGCGAGCTTTATTTCCTGAATCTCTGAAGTGAGAGAAAGGGTAATTAAAGGTACAACTGTAAAAACATCAATGACTAACATATCACAAGAGGAAAATTTGGGCTCTTCAAAATGGAAAAATCTTACCCATGCAGTGTGACTTAGATGGCAATACAATAGGTGTACTGGTTGTTTACTGGTTGATAGCCCTTATTTCTAAATGCTAACCTAATTATTAAAGATTTGCATTCACAGGAAGTGGTGCACTTCAGGGTGACAGCAAACAGAGTTAAATCGCTATGGTGCTATTAATTGAATATGGTTTTCTTCAAAATCTGAACTTCTAGAATCATAATCCTCCAAAGAGCTAAAGCAAGAACCTGTGTGTTTGGGATTATTTATTTTTAATATTATAAGATATGCATTTATCTATTAACTTTTCCCGTATAGGATCTTTTTCCTTATTCCATCAGTTCTTGCAGAATTGAGGACACATTATTGATGTTTTCAGTTGAGTTGTATTTTCTTTATGATGTTTGAAGATTCTCACGTAAAGAAGGCAAAGACCATTGTTTTCTTTTCCAAATGTAAATCTGCTTTAATTAACGTGAATGAGAAAAATTGCTGTGAGATTTAAAGAAAAGGAACTGACTTCCCCTGTCAAGTATCACTTGGGAAAATAAGTAGAGGTGCTTCAGGGTATAAAACCAACTGCCTGCAAGTTGTGTTGTTCATGGAGAGGAGAGAGATGAAGAGAATTTCTAATAAAGTGTTTTCTTCTCAGTGAAGGAAAACTGATAGCTTCAAACGGGTTAGTTCAAAAGTTGGTTTGGTATTAAAATTTTAGTTTTCTGATTGTCAAATTTAAGTCAATGTAAAGACCATTGCAAGCTCTGGTTTCCTTTGGGAAAGAAGCTACATCAGCACTTGTATTTGCTGATCTGTGTTACAAATCAATATTTTAGTAACCGTAAGTACAATACAATTTTAGCTTTCACCAAAAGAATTCTTCAAAATGAGTTGTGATTTTTAAAATAAATAAAAATAGGAGAGCCATAACTTAAATTGACAAAAAGTGAGAAATTAAGTTCAAATACTAAATCTTTACCTAATTGTCCCTATAAATGAATCTCTCCTATAAAATCTGGTATTGTCAGATGTGGGTTACAAAGTCATTTGTTATAGAATGTCAGCCTTAACTGTAATGAATGTTTTGTCATTCTGTTTCACACTCTTGAGTGCTTAAATCACTATTTATTTTCAGATTTATCTTTCTCTATTGATTTTTCACAAACATTACTATTTTTTTTCTGTGTCAATTAGACAGTGTATGAAGTATAGCCTCTCATCTCACGTTAAATCTTTTCCCCCCAACCCTAAAATATAATGGCAAAAACACACCTTTAGGAATGCATCTTACATTCTGCTGCAGACTTTGATTTTTCTTCCTGAACTCTCATAAAGTTGGAGTTTTTTCCTTGGAGGATGGATGAGGCTCTGAATTTCCTAAAGATTGCATTTCATTTCTTCTGCTGGTGTTTCTAAATACTGTTAATAAAAAGCCAAGCAGTTTTAAAAGGGGGCTTTGTCAACAATTTAATTACTGCGTGCATGGTATGGTTTTTACCTGTGTTTAATATGTGCAGTTATGTATACAAGGTTTGATACTAGACTTGGGCTGAGAAATAGATTTAGGGATGAGTCTTTTCTGCTTCTCACAACATGGTAAGTGATTTCTGTTGTTCACTGTCATCTCGTGTTTCTGTACTTCTTTTCTATCCACATGTTCTAGAACTGACTGTATGTGTCTGTGTGGGCTTATCATTATTTTGGTCGTTTCTAGCAAGTATTCAGTAGTGGAACAAGTGGCATAAGAGATAACTGGAGGTAAAGGTAGTATGCAAAGAGATTCTTTTTCTTTTTTCTGAAATATGTGTCTGTGTACATGAACATTCAGAGTTTTATTGTGTTAAATGTCAATGGTGTTGAAGTAACTTTCCTGTCATTAAATTATTGGGAAAATTACTGGTGTGACGATTCTCATGGTTCAGTGGAAAGCTTTGGCTGGCATGAGCTGGGGTGAGTTTGTTGCTTCGGAGAGGAAGGAGAGCTGATTTCAACATCAATTTACACCACAGGAGGAATTACAGAGGGGTGCAAGGGCCGGTGGAGCTGTTGGGGGGGTGTGTGCACAGAAGAGGTCTTGGCTCATCCTGCTGTACCCCAGGGGTTTGCTGAGACACCATTCTTCTGAGAGCATAATTCCTCTGTCACTTCATTGGAGAGAGATGCAGCTTCATAATTGGACTGAACTCGTAAGTGTCCTTGGGAAAACCATATGCAGGGAATTCAGTGACCTTTTTCTAGTTAATAGGCTAAATTTGTATAAGCTGTTTTTGACTTCAGGGAATCTTAGGTCTTAAAAAATTTTCTTTTATTCCATTTTGTACAATATTAAAAAGAAATTAAATTTTATTGTTCAGAACATGTTTTAATTAAATGAGCTGAGTTTCATTATATGCAAATTTATTTTCTGACATAGAAATGATCTCTGCATGTCAGTAATAAAAGTTTGGTGTGATTTGTTCATAGCAAACAGTGTATCCAATGTATTTAGCTTTTCTGCATAGTTTTTCTGAGATTATTATATGGGACAATAGTAATTCGATCTATAATAATGTTTAGGAATTTTCTAATTAGAACATTAAAATAAACCCAGTAGTTGAAGCAATATTTTCTTAAACAATGTTAAATTAACAACATACAGCTAATTATGTCATGTTTCTGTTCAAGAGGATATTAGTAAGTTCTGAAACAAAGCAGAACTAAAAATTAAGTCTCAAATAAATATTTCCTGAACAAACATACTACCAAAAAAAAAAAAAAATCAACAAAAAAAACCCAGAAAAAAAACAACAGAATTATTAGGAAATCTAAATGGATAGCCAGAAGAGTCAGAGTTCATTAGATCGTATCTCAAGATTGTATTTTGTATGATCTGCAGAAGCTCAGCAGAATCCTTCAGGTTGTGCTGTAGTGTAATGTTAGATGGGAAAGTTGGTGTACACTGGACTTGGATAAGGCACACATCAGTGCTTAGGTATCTGGCTTTCTTTGTTTTCAGGTTGCAAGATGCTGAAGACTGAAAGTTCTGAAATGAATTCTAGAGATGTGCTGGTTAGCAATAATTGAGTGCTTTTAGGAGCATTGGTACATGCTGTACTTGTACAGTATCGGTAATTCTGCTGAAAAAGCAAGTGTTTAAAAGAGATAAAGTGGATTAGCTGGGGATGTTTTTCAGAGCAGTTGTACTGGAAGTGGCTCAGTGATTAAACAAAAGTGAGAGGTAATGTGGTTTTCCGTTGGTCCAGGGCAGCTCTGTAGGAAGGACGTTCTTTGGCTAAAAACTGGGTTGACATTTTGAGCTTCATCATCACTGGTTTATTCTGACAGATAAAGTTTTCTGTGGGCACTTACCTTTGTCAGTACAGCACAATACTGTACTTGTATTATAAGGATAATACAGCAGATTACCCATCCAGCTAGAACAGCTAGAAATTTTTTTATCAAGTCCACGAGGTAACTGAGTCTTTCTCTTTTGTTTGTTGGGGGTTTTTTGGCTGGTTTTGGGGTTTTTTTGTGGGGTAGTGTCTCTTTCTGCTTTTAAGTCAAAAGACATGTTCTTTAATCAAGCTTTGCCGCTTGTTTTTATTTTTCTGCTGTATCTGTGTGTTTTGGACTTATTTTCAGTCTAATTCATTAATAATTCAAAATAAATGTTCAGTAGCTTTGCACATGTTTAATTTTTATGACTAAATTAGATTGCTTTCACATTGTCCTAATTATTGGTGCCTTATATTAGGCAAGCCCAGCTTTGTAAGATAGTATTTTAATTCCTTGTCAATGAGGTGAGAGGAAAACATTGTTAGCCTCTTTCTATCCAGCTGAGGCCAGGTGTTGTGCATTAACATGTAAGTAGTGCAATTAGGGCCAATTATGATTTAAAAAGAAACATTAAAATCTGCAGGAACACAGTTTGTCACCAATACTTTTTTGTGGTTTCCTGCTTCTGCTTCATTTTTTAGGCATCTGTTCTCACTTTCAGTCTTAATTACAGTGGGGCTCCAAGCTGACATTCGCATCGGCGGGTTAGATGTGTGAAGAGAAGAGACTCTGGATGATAATACAGAAAGAGGAACTTGGGTCAGATTGCACTTAATCACTTAATTCACTATTCTATTGTACATCTAAAGGACATAAGGTCTGCTGCAGACTGCACAGAGCCCAGGGAAGCTGGGGTGCTCTCAGCTGCTGTTGAATATGTTTGAACATAAATGCAGCAGGCATTCGGTGGTAGCTCTGGGGATAGATTTTAGAAAATGGTAAATCTGATCAGGCAGTTTGAGACTTCAAAATGAAACTTTACTAGATTTATTCAGTAATGACACAATTCTTGGTGGGATGTCCTGTCATTTTGCAAAACCTACTGCTCACACCCTCCTTTACCTTGTAAATTCTGTTACTTGGGTGCTAGTTACATGTTTTCTTGTGATGCCTGAGCATCAATCATAGTTTGTGTCTTTCTGGTTTTATTGCCCACGTGTTAATAAAATGCTTGTATTTAGTGCGTGGCTGTTACTGGTATTGGTTACATGCTACTTTTGCATGCTTCCATTTGAGCTCAGGGCAAGCTAATATTAATTATGTCCTAATTAGTGGACTTAAAATTTATGTCAGGTACTCTGCTTGGACTACATTTCCACAGAAGCCTGTGCTTCTGCAGTGATCTTGGAGTCCCTCATCAATGTAAGTTCTTTGATAGCTCCTTCCATTGCCAGAGAGCTCTTCCCTGCCCAGCGATAGCTGGGACTGAGCATTTCATGTCTCACTTCTCACTTGTGACAGTAAATCTTGTTACTGCTTCAGGTGTATGCTGTTGAGAGCATACTTTAGGTATCTGAAAAAAAAAAATGTTGGTTCTTCATCATTCTCTGCCTATGAGACAAAAGACGGTGATTTCTAAATTAAACAGAATAGGGTATTTGTAGTGATATTGGCATTTATACATGTTTGTGGCAGGAATGTAATGACAAGTAAAATGCGAATCTTTTGTCTAACTGTTTTCTCACTTTTTCAACATATCTGGAAATTAAGATTGCTTCTTAAGAACTGCCTTGTCAGATCTCTTAAACTAATGGGGAGGCATAGTTGTCTGACTGCTTTCTTAGGTTCTTCTGTTCTTATTGTAACTCAGCCTCAGTGCATTTCTGACCAGTTCTTTCATCTCATGATGATTCTGAGATGCAGATGCTCGAGAAAATCCTGAGTGCTGGAAGATGAGTACCTTTTTGTTTGTGTAAATTGACACATTGACTTTAAAGGAAAGCTAAGTACATTTAATATTGACATCAGTTTTATATCTGCTTCATCGTGTGATCCCTCACAGAATAGTAATGCAAAAAAGTAGTTGAACAGTGCTGTTTGCTTTGTATTAATATTTAATTGGATACCAAAAGCACTTTAAGGAGCTGGGGATATGAGTCTTCTATTAGAAACGGCTTCTTTGTTGCACTGAGTAGTTGCTGCCCAAGTAAATGAAACCAAGAAGTTTGTTCAAGTATCATTATGTTTTAAAAATTGTTCTGCTGGGAAAGCTTTTGTTTCAGTTGCTGTTTATAAGGGTTGTTTCTTCATGGTCAGTCAAAACTCATCAAACTTCCTTGATGTTAAACACAAAGGTACAAATTAAGGCTAATAAACTGATATTGACTGAGTGAGAGAAGTACTGGTTAATGTGAATGCCTCTGAGAGCATTCTGCAGCTCTGAGCTGTGGAGGAGCTGGACAGCTTTCTAAAGAAAATAATCAAATCAATGAAACATCAATTATTAATGTTTTGTGATGCTGGAATATTGGAAGAGCTGAAAGAAAATCAGTGTGCTGCTCCAGGCCCCGAGAACAATGAGCACACCCAAGGTTTTGCAAGCCGAGCTTTCCTCAGCTTTGCCTGCTTCCCTGGGAGTGTGTTGGGAGGCAGTGCTGACAGGGTGATGTGAGGATTTCAGCTTTTGTTTCAAGTAAAACAGTGTTCTTCAGTCATGGGAAGCATGAAATTATTCCCATTGGGCCTAAAGGCACTCACAGGGAAATGGATAAAAAGGCTTAAGAAAATCTCATAATTTAGCACTATGCCTTGTGTTTTTGGAGCTGTAGTCATTATTTCTGTACGATTCAGTCATAAATACTGTTTGCATCCCTATATGGTGTTGAGTGCCTCATTGATTTGATCACTGGAATGTTGGATTTGACCAATGTAATGTTTGGATTTGAGCACGCAGTTTGGCAGCAGCTCAGCCCACCTCTTAGTCCTGTGGTACAGTGGTGGGCTGCCTGCTTTTGCCATGCACTGCTATTGCCAGTAGCTATTGTTTGTGTACAAATCAGTTGCTCATTGATTAATGGACTTTGCAGGGGTAGGAAAAGTAGGCACTAATGCTTGCAGCCATCACTTCAGTGCTATTCTCCCCTCCCAAATTATACCTGGGGCATAGGTAACTGAAAAGTGCCATATATATTGGAATAGGTCCTTCATTGCCCAGTAGGGATTACTGCAGGTTGTGCATCATCTTAATGTGTCAGCAAAACACATTTTTTCCTTCCCCCATCCCACCCACATCACCTTAAGGTCTTTTAAATATCTTTCCCTAAGAAGTTTCAAACTTGCTGGAATATTTTGAACCCAAAATTTCCACTCTGAAAAAGACCACGTGCTCATTCATGAGTGAACTCTTCACAGTTTCCTTGGCATTCTGATACCTGAATTTTTAGGTGTTCATGTTCATTCTATACAAAGCAGTACTTTGGCCATTAGGAGGTAAGTCAGGTCCTGCTGCTGACTGCAGGCTGGACAATTCAGATATGCTCCTCTAGAGTAGTAATATCAAAATCAATGAAGTAATTCCTTTGGATCCCATCTGAGAATCTGTTTTTTCTCTCCAGTTCTTCCACAGACAGATGGTCTTTCATACAGCTGGAGCAGGATTTCATACTGCTGTCTTAGATTTCTTGAATTTTAAGGAGCTAGTTTTTATGTTTTTAATTGTCTTTTAATAAGTTTCATTGTGTTGCTCAGCAGAGCGAGTGGGATGATGATGTGGGTGCTTTATATACTAATTTTGGCAGTAGTACTTTGCAGCAGTGCTTTAGATGTCTAAGGATGTTATTGATTGGCATCCCATTACTTTTAAATATTGATAAGAAATCGTTCATTTATTTAATGCATAATTTCTGTCGCCGTATTTTGGCTATGGTGGGAACCGATCTATTAACTTCAACCACAATATTTATGGATAAAATCCTTAAGCTTTAAAATTATAAATAATTAGCTGTTGTCACAGCACTAATTACTGTACATACAGTGTCAGCAAGGCTATAATCTATCTGTCCAATATGTATTCTACACAAATTGCATTAATCATAACTTGCTTAAATGTTAGCAAATGACTCTGCAAAGTACTTGCAATAGCAATTCTTGCAGCCTAGAAATAATGAAGATGTAAATCACTTCTACGCATCATTGCCATAATATTCTTATGATAGGATATGAAACTGCTGCATCCGCTTTTATACTAATATTTAAGACAGATACTCTTTGTGATGGCAGCATGGTATAGTTCCTCAGTTTATTTCCAGCTGTGTAGGGCCATGTCATAGTCAACTGAATTAGTGAATTTAGATTTATTTTTCAAACTAGTCGTGAAAGTCAATACTAGTTAAGTATACTCTAAATTCAGAATAACATTGTATACTTTTTGAACACGGCGCTTCACATTAGCGTGCATGCTTAGAGTGGATTTTATCCTATGAAATTCTGCATGTCAGTTTTAATAGTGTTCAGGATTTTATGTGAAAATTATCTTCTCACTTAGTGCAAATTGTCATGGTTTACTTGCTTCAGCAAGGATATGCAATTTTATATGACAGTATATTGCTTCAGGACTTTATTTTGCATGCACTTGTTCGTATTGTGCAATTTGCTTGATTCTTACTTTGCTTTCTTAGTGTTGGAGTCCACATTCCTTTATGTATTGGCAATACCAGCTGCAGCATTTGTGATCAGCTCAAAAGCAAACACTTCCACAAGCCTGAATGTTGGGAAGCGTAAGCAGAGTTTAAGAGACCACCAGCTCAAAGCCTCTCTCCTAATTTCTTCCTGTGGGAGAATGCTGTAGAACTATTTTCTTGTCGTGCGCACTTCATGTCAGAAGCTTCTCGCTACTGTTGAAGTGATGAACCTGAGCAGCCACACCAGGAGTTTAGTCATGGTACCCGTGGGGCTGAGGCAGGAAGGATGAAGCTGAGCTAGTTTGCTTAACTGCTGAGCTTTTTTCTTTTTTTCCTAGAGGCAATTTGTATGTTACATTGCCAATCCATGCCATAAATTCCCATCCAGAATTTAGTAAATATGCAGAAAACTGATAGTCTTCCAAGATGAATTAAAACAGCAATATTTAGATAAAGTTTTCAAGCTCGTCTAACATGAGCTCAGTGGAATTGAAATTTTTGGAGGCTGTAGATTTCAGTCCTTTTTTGAAAAGTGTCAGTACTTGGAAGGCTTGAGACTTTGTCCCTGAATTTTGTTTATCACAAGGTTATCAGCCATTTGATGGCTATCGTCATGCCTGAGAATCTCAGGAGAAGGGGATTTTAAAAGTGTTTTTATAAACAAAATGAATAAAAGTAAGACAGAGTAATAATGAGGAGCTGCATTTGTCAGCTGCTTTCTGAAGTGTGCCATACTTGTTGCTAGGATAATGGAGAAAATTAATACATCCTGTCAGGACCGCATGACAGGAACACTGAAAAGCTCTGAAGTGACTGTACACAGTGGAATAAAGGAAATCCACTTTGATCTACCATTTTTGATGTTTTATAATTGCACTTATTATCAGGTCCTTTACTCTTTTCTTATTTGACACAAGATCCATTATCAGTGACAGCATGAATGCGAACATGGGCTTGATTTGAAAAACTATTTGGGATGAGGTAATGGGGAAAAAAGCTTTTTGTTCCTAACTGTCGAGAAAAGGAAAAAAAAATTAAATCATTTATGTTAGTGCTATCAGCTAATATCTTCCAAGAAGTGCTCCCCTTCCAGTATAATATTGTTTATGTGCTGTGTTTGAGTAGATGATGTTTAATTAGCTCCCTAATGAAATATTATGTAACAAAATGGAAATATGTCATTTGTTTTTATGCCTTTGTTTGGTGACAAACTAGGGCAGGTCACTGTGCCCAGCTTGCACTAGGCACCATTTTCTTCCATGCTGCATTTGAATAGAATTCATTCAGTTTTTTTTTTTCTTAAAATGCTGTCTATTGAAGATTCTCAAACAAAGGGATAAAGTGCTATCCTTTGAGCTTTCCATGCTGTCTCTTATCTCTCCTGTGTGAGATGAGAAGTACTGCTTTACAAAGAGGCAGATTACCAGGTATCTTGTCTTTTATTGAGCTATAGAGTAGAATTAGACTGTTTTTATAGCATCGGGGGTATGTGCATACATTCAGAATCCACGCAGTCTTTTTCTTGTAGATGGAAAAAAAAGAGCTAAATTGGTTATTCAAGTGGACTTCAAGTTATGCCCAGAGTTTTACTTAGTTCCTGCTGCAATCAAGAAGAAGCTCCTGTTGGCTATATTTAGCCTACATTCTGTTTACTTGGTTTGGTAGCTAAAGAAATAAATGCCCAGAGTACTGGTGACACATTGGTCAGGGCAGGTGCGCTGCCCCAGGCGCCAGCCCAGCGCCGCGCAGGAGCCCCTGCGCCTCCTCAGAACAGCCTCTGGCTTCAGAGTTGTTCTCAGAGTGCAGTCAGTGACAGAGAAATCTGCCTCCCTGACTTCTGTCTTGCATTTAAGTGTTGCTTGTATCTCTATGGTAAAGCTTTAAAATGTAAAATCGTATGTCTTTGAATGTGTGCTGAAACCCAAACATTTCAGGAAATGTGTCAATGTCGGTGACATTTCCCCGAAGAAGAGATCTCTGTTTGGAGGTGAAGCTCCTCATCAGAGCAAGAGACTCACACAGGAAAGGCAGTTGTCAAGGTACTCACCTGAAAAGTCGTAATGGTGAGGAAGAGGGTTGCAAATGATACCCTCATACCTGGTACACAATTAGTCTTTTCCCTTCCTCATTCTCTCTAATCTCTTGCAAGCTACTTCACTGCATATAAATAATCAAAGCTGAGCCTCCCGTGCTCAGATGAAAGCTGTAGAGGTTGGCTTTCTAGATTTATGAGTCGTGTTTCCTCTGCTTTCTACCCTTAAGTGTTCTCTGCACTGCCTGGTTATGGCTGTATGCATTGGAGTCTGGTGAGCTGTACTGTCAAGTCTCAGGAAACTTGTCACCCTACATTCACTATTGCCAAGCTTAATAAGACTTAGCACTTCTATAGTGCATTTTTATGTTCGAAGTGTTATAGGAATATTAAATCAAATACTGCTCTCAGCTGAACTGTATCCCTATTCGTTGCTCAATTTTGCTTGACAGTAAGAACTTGGGACAGGAAATAAAGGGCTTCATTGCACCAGTGGAAGCATCAGTAGAGACTGTGAGAGAGAAGGAATGTGTTACTATGCCCGTCAAGAAAGTGCACTTGGCAGCTCCCTTGTGTTCACCTGGCTTAAGTGAAAGGAAAGTAAGATGTTGCCTCACTCCCTTCATGCTTTTCCCCTCCTGCTTTTGGTTGGGGAGCATCTCAGTGCATTGACTTTAACGATAGGAGCTTGCCACCTATTTTTGTTTCATGTAAGGACCTCTTGTGCTTGTGATCTCTGTACACTTCCAGTAGTAACTCCCTGCAGTCCTGCTCTGGAATCTGTGGCATTCCAGGTTCGGAATTTTCTTATAACGCAAAAAATGTGATCTGGAAATCTTCCGGGTGATTTTGCATATTCAGTGATGATGTGGATGATGTCAATCGCTTTAACAGCAGCCATTCAATGATTCTCTAATAATGCAACCTATACATAAGCTTTGTTTTTGACTAGTGCCTATGGGGGGGCTTTTACTAGGAGACGTGGAGGTTTTTGCTGTTGCTGTGGGATTGGAAGGGGTTTTCTGAAGGGAAATAGAGTCATTTTTAAAGCAGGATGATGTGTTTCGTTTTGTATAGTTAAATCACGATAATTTTCGTGCTGGCTTTATAGCATGTGAAATGAAGCAAATGCTTCACAATGAAGATGAATGCAAACATGCACAATGCTGTCATCCTCAGGGATCATCTGGAACAGGATGAATCACTAATCAGTAAATGAATAAACTTCCCAAACCATTTTACTTTGTATTAATGTTGGAGCCTGATCAATACCATAAATGTCAACTACAGTTTCTGTCATTTAGTTTAGTCTCATGAAGTAAACATTTTTGCATTAGCTATGCTGTCACATGTGTGCAGCAATGTTTTTAATACAGATGATGTAGCAATACAATCATATTGTGCTGTTGAATTGCAAAGATACTCACAGGAGATGAATTTTAGCTCGGCAGATGTTCTTTCTGCACCAGCTCTTTGGGACCAGTGCCGTTGCTTTGCAGCTCGCAGAGCGAGTCTGGGTGCTGGCACATGCACTGCTGAACTGAGCTGGTGACAGATCCTTCCCTTCCCTCTTTTTTGCTGTCTAATCAACAGGACAGAATTAGAGCTTTCGAGATCACTGCAGGCTGTAAACTAACCTGGAAGTGTCTCTGTAGCCATCTGATGTTCCCTCCTACATTAGGCAACATTTTCATCTGAATTTGGGCTATGAACTACCATACAGCTGGCTTAGATTATGTCTTTATACTCAGTTCATTTTTCAGCTGGAACCAACTCATTGACATGTTTACTCGAACATTTTTCTGCCATGTATTTTTTTCTGCAGTAGGGTATGCTTCATTTTGATAGATATGTGTTATGTTGCTTTTTCTTCAATGTAAGATTGTAAAAGACAAAGTGGAGGAGGAGGAGGAGGAAAGCTATGTCTGAGCAGCCCTCTCCTTTTTGATGTGTATGATGGTTTTTTCTTTCCTAATTTCTACTTAATGTGAAATTCTGAAAAGTTCCATTTCAGCTGAATGCTGCAACTCAGCGCTAATAATTACTTTTAAAAGATCATTTTGAAATTGTGTAAGCTGGAACTGTCAACTGATCTTCATCCATTTTGTCCGTCCTCCTTCGTAAAAGGTAACTATTGCACATACTGTTGCCAGCTACTTCCTCCACTTCCCTGGTACATTTGCTTTATTTGCATTCAGCCTGGATATTCCATAATAAGGGAAGGCAGGTGGATAAAGCACAGTGCAGTGAACAGAACTAGTTATTCTATCGATGTTTCCTTGGTTATTTTGTTACTCAGTGCTGAGATGAGTTTGGCAGAGGGTGCTTTGTTACTTGGTTGTTGCATCATTCAGACTGAAGAGCAGGAGTCCCATTTGTACTGCTCACAAAATCTTTATGAAGTTATTTTCCAATATTTGCTAAGAGTCATGTATTTCGAAAGACTGCAAGTAGGCATCAAAATTAGAATTTAAACATCAGTATAAGGATTAGAAGGAGGCTATTCTGTTCTGGACAGGAAATCATGTGTTGAGTTTCAAATTCCTGCTCAAGTGTCAATATCCAGCACAGTCTGAGATCTGCAAATGAACAATTTCTTCTTCAGCTTTTAACTTTTGCATTACAGGTGGTCCGTGACTGCAAGGCAGATCCATTCTTTTTTTTCAGCTGTCGGAAGGGATTGCTTTAAACTTGTTTCACCAGGCTGAGTAAATTACATGCTTCTCTTATTTTCCCCGAATGTTTTCTGACTAAACTAGCCATAACCCGATCACATAGGAAGAAATTCACCAGTGGCTAGAATTTGGTTGAGGTTCTCTGGCTGGAGCGGGAAGCAATCAGTGAGTGCAGTTTTGCTCCATGCTATTATAGTAATATTCTAAAATTAAATCCTTCGAGATTATAAAAATTCGGTTTTGTAAATAAACTGAGGAAATATCAGCCTAACTTTTGTTCTTTCCACTGGGTGGAAATTCAGTGGAGATTTTTGTGTATGTGTAAACACGTATGTTATAGATCTACACGCATACACCTGCTTTTTATATGTAAAGTTTAAACTTAGATACACTGAGATTTGTGTGTATACTGCCTGCTTACTCTATGTAGATGAGTAATTATCTATATAAGATTCTACACATAAAATATTTGCAACCTTCTTCTCTCAATGACAGTTTGAACAGGTTTCTAGGTTAAATTTGTTATTGAAAAAAAACAAACAAAACCCACTCCAGAGTATTCCTTATTATCAGTTTTAAATTTCTCTCCTAACAGATTCATTTAGTGATGCACTGTACTTTTATTGTCAGTATAAATGATTGTGTACCTACTGAGTTCATGCTGATGTTTCTCTATCATTTACATTTTGCTTCTCTTTAGATGACATAATCTGTTTAGTTTAACATCATTAATCTGCTCATCTGTTTGTAAAATCCCTTCTATTTTTACCAATATTTTTCTAAAAACAAGAGGCTGTTATAGAAAAAAATATTCTAAAAGATGTGTATGTGAGGATTTAACACTGCTTGCCTTTTTCCTTTCTGTCCAGTTTGGTTTATTTTCCATGCTGCTACATTCTTTTACTAAATCTGTACATAGAAAAGAAGTTTTCATTGAGCCATTTGCAGACATACCTAGGGCCATTTTCTGAAGACCTGGAGTTAGTTTAGATCTCAGCAATCAATTTGAGGTACCTTGCCTTTGCCAATGTGAATTTTCATCTGCTGATGTATGGTCCATTCGCATACCTCTGCTGGACCTTCTTATTTTACAAATCGAAGTAGGTTTGTGCCATCCTGTGTTTTACTGGTTCAGTGCTTCATTCCTTTCTAAATTACAAATACAATAACCCTGTTCCTGGAACAGAATCATGCAGTGTTGCACTGCTGATATTTTGAAATGGCAAATTTTCTGTTTCTAAGTACATTAGAAGTAGATACACCCTCTCAAAGTTGGGCTGTTTTCTTCTGTGGTTACATGTAGCAAACCAAGGCAGAATAACATAATTGAAATCAATGGAGTTAATCCCATATCACGCCGTTGTAACTGGAAAAAGAGATGGGCCCTAAATTTACCCCTAAATCTTTCAAATAAAACCATCTGCTCAGAAGTTTGGTCACAACAGGTTTTAAGCCATCATCCTGGCAATAAAAGGAAAATGAATGATTCTGTGAGGCATACAGCTTTTTGTACATAAAAATGAAACCTTAAAAATCTATTGACTTTCCAGTAGGTTAATATTTTCTAGTAGGTGACTATAGTCTATTAAAGTCAAGCCTGAAAACAGATGAACATATGTTCTTTGAAGTTGCTATAAATTGCTGAAATTTGTCTGAATACTCACTGTGTAGCACAGTAAAGTTTGATGCTTAGAGGTGTAAATTTTTTTACACCTTAGAGGTGTAAAATTAATCAGAATCCATAAATATGCATGCTCAGTTTACAGAAGCACCCTATCCCAAATTTTCTAGTGCAGGTGTGCACTGTTGTTATTAAGACAGTGAAAGCCCTTGGCCAGTAATTTTTTACCCTGGACTTCATAAGTATCAAAATGTGTGAAATACCAAGTTCTTTTCAAAATTCAGATGTTGAGCTGCCTACAAAAAGTTTCCACCCATGTTGGGTGGCCAAAACCATCAGGTGTGAAATTCTCTGAGCAGTGTGAGGAGGCACTCACTGCCTGTGCAGTGCTGGCCCTGATTTATGAGTCTTTGTTCCGGCTTTATTTTCATGGGTATTTCACACTTTCAAAGAGTTTTATTCTAAAAGCCATTTTTTCTGTTTGAAATTCTGAAATATGTAGGAGTTTGGCATAGGATTCAGAGCTGAACAAAGACTAATAATCTGTTTTCTTTCATGAACCTGAATTCCTGAGAAGTTAGTGGGCTTGTTTTTCTTTGGTTGTAAGTACTGTAAGTTTCAGTTGAGGTATAATTATTTTTATATCTTATAATTATTATTATAAAAGCAGCTTCACCTAGTCTGGAAAGTAAACAAAAATAGCTAAAAATGAGCTCTGAATAATTTGGAGTTCGGTTTCAGAATGGTATGCAAGTACTCACTGCATCAAGCTCTCAGACTTTGAATCAGTTAAAGGCAAATTTCTTCTGTAGGAAAAGGTGAGAGAACTTTTTTTTATAACATCAGTTCTTGCACTGTTTGACCTCAAAATATTAATTATTTTTTATTTGGAATGAGGGTGTTGATAAGTCTTGGAGTCTTTATTAAGAATGTCTTCCTGTTTGATGTTTTCTTTTGTTGAGGTTTCAATTATTTAATTACAGGTCTTGATATGAAACTAATCATGCATGCATCCGTATGAAGCTGGCATACTGAAATCATAAAATCATTAAACAGTCATTACTATAAACTGACGTTGGCCTGTAATTTTTGCAGTTAACGGGGGAGTTGATGCTTGGTGAACAATCCAATTAAAACTGGCAACAAAAGACTTAGAATGTCAGCCAAATTGCTTTTTAATAGTCAACGCAGCCATCACAAAACGTAAACATTAAAGTCCCCATAGTAGCATAAAGCTTCATGGTGAAACAATTCTAGAAAATGAATAATAATTACAGTATCCTGAGAATTCTCTTAATAGATCTGCACTCATTAAAATACTTTGTTGGGTAGATTCATATGAAAAAGTATTTTTCCCTTGATACTTCTTTATGCATTTGTTTTGAAGGTTTTATTCTGTATTTTATAGACGTAATTTCTAGTAATATTCAAAAATGTGTGTCTTATTTACAATGAGTTTAAATAACTGTATATAGATAAGCTTTGAGTGAAACACAAAGGAATGTGTTGTGAGGTGAACTGAGGATACGGTCACAAAGAACTTTTATAGCCTATTAATGCTGTAAAATAATGTAACCTTTGTTAATTTTGAATTGCACTAGATTCCTTTTGCGAGTTGAGCCAGACTAGCAAGAGAAGCTTGTTGGACCTTCCAGGCTGAAGTTATCCAGCTGAATCGGCTTCTGCAGCAGTGGCCCTATTGATGCTTGATAGATGCTCTGCTCAGAACTGCAGACATGGTTAAAAAGTGCAGGGTTCCTGATGACAGACACCAGTGTGGAGTTAAAAGTGCTAAATAGTTCTCTGGAATCAGGGCATAACCCCCAGTTTAGGGGAGAGGTGGAAGCATATTGGTATGTCAGGAAATGCACATGCTTGCTAAGTGCCTAAATATGCTTAAGAGAGACTGATTTGAAAACTGTGGCCTTGTGTTATGTTCATTTTCAGGCATTACATTACCTGTTTCTGCGTTATTTTGTCTTTCCCTATAGAAGTTTGGCTTTTTGAAAGATAATCGATTTGCTGTTTACCATCAGTTATACGTGTTCCATTGTCTTTCCTCCCAGCCAGCGCAGGACTATAGGAGAAGTGTCAGCACTCCTAAATAAAATGTTAGCAAACATCAATGCAGGAATAGATCTTTTTGTAGAAGTATTTGTTTTATTTATGCATTAAGTTGAGAGGGACGAGAACTTGTAAGCTACATCCAGGGATGAAAGGCAGGAGAAGTCAATCAGCTAATTCTACACTGAGGTATATCCTTTAGCTAATATAGTGTAATTTAAATAGCATGTAAAATCATTGAAGAGCAACAAATAGACTTCTGTTACGCTATCTGACAATTACATGCAGCCTTCTTAAATGGTACCTTGTAATTTTAATAAACTCTAATTTACTGAGAAAAAATGGATGCTAACTATCCTACAGCTAAGGTTACCATTCTTCTTCCTTTTAAAAAAAAATTGTTTCCCTTTTTTAAAACAACAATTCTCTCTTTAAATGGATAAATAAAAGATAATTTGAAATTTATGTCTATTTAAAAATTTGTTTCTTTTCTAAAGCAAAACTTCAAAAGGACCATATGTGTTTTGAAATTTTAATTTGTCCTAAAGAACTTTCCTCTAAGAAATTTGTCCACTAAAGTTCATGAAGTAGAATGTAAGTGAAGTTGAAGGAAGCAGTCTCTGGTTTCCTGTGAGCTCTCTGTCTTAGCCAACAGGGAACTAATAAGGTTGCTGAGAAAAATCTGTCCTCCTGTAATTTATGTTTTAATTGCAAATTGGTTTATAGGTCAGACTGCTCTGATGAAAGACTAGGATGGGACACATGTACTTGGATTTTATTTTTTTAAATGTTGTCAGTGATATTTCTTGACCAGTACTAAGTACATATCCTTGCTACTTGTCAACTTACTAACAGTGGCTAAAACTAAACTCCACTAAAATGAAGTGGAAATCTCTTCTTGACTGAGGAAGTGATCATATTCCTAATTCCCGTAACAAATTTGAATGTAGGCATGGCCGTTCAGGAAGAGACAGATAAAAGCATTGCTGGTTTTACCAAAAGCCATTCATTTTTTTGGTTGATAGCCTGGTTCTGTATAAAGATTTCTCTCTGATAACCAAAATGACTAGCAGGAAATTGTAGGAACAAACAACTCTGTTACCCCATACAGTCTACAGAGAAAGAAGAATCTCTTTAAAACTAAATCTCAGTTCAGTTTTATTCACCAGAATTCATCTCTACAGAGCCAGTACAGGGGATACAGATTTATAATCAGAGGCCACCCAGTGAATTCTGGTTTAACTTGGTAGGGGAAGGGATGTTTGTCCTGAACAGCCAGCTTGGAGCAAGCTGTCTTCTACTTCCCTGCCCCTGTAGAGCGCAACCATTTGGGCAGCCCCAGCACTGCCGTGGTGCCCACTACACCTCCTCCCCAGGACAGCAGGGAATTAGGCTAGAAGTAAACTACTCTATAGAGTGTCCAAATCTGCTTTTAAATTCCCAATGCCATTATATGGGTGAAATTAAATAATTTTTAGCTTATTTCAATGTTGTGGCCATGCATGGTGCTCCTCTGTGTCCTCCAGCTGATGTTGAACCCTGCCTAAGGCTTTATGCCTCACCCTTACAGACATTACGATCTGTTTGCTGGCTACAGTGTTACATAAAGTCTACTTGCAAAGCTTTCTGTCAACAAAAATGCATTTTAGTGTTTATTTATAAAACTACTACATTAGAATTATTTTGATGAATTTGAGGTAGATGTGCGTATAGAGCCACAGTTAAATTCTTTATATGTTTTCATATTATGGAGGCATTTAACAGCTTTTTCTCCCCCTCCACAGGTTATTAGATAACCATAGATAAATGATTTTTCTTTTTAATACTCTCTATAATTATATAACAGTCACTGTAAATATACATAAAGATGCTCATATCAAGCATTTTAATGTCAAGGTGAAATCCATAATAAAGCAAATGGAATGTAGTTTTATTAAATAGAAGAGACCTTCATTTTTCTGTTTAAGCTAGAAACATATTCTTCAGAATATTACGAACACAGGCACTAGTCTGTATTTCTCTTGGCGTTCCCTAATTAATATCTTTCTAAAAGGTTTGTCTTAAAAATGAAGTAAATAGATGTAGGTAGAGTCAAGTCCCAAATGATCTAGAAGAGCTTCGAGCTTCTACATCTGTACATGGTATTGATCATAAAAATGAATGTAGGATTTTCAATTATGCTCTCCAAAATCACATCAGGAGACATTCTGGATGTCTGGTTTTGACAGGATAATCTGGAGTGCAGATAGCTAAGTGTCCTGAGAAAAGCTTTTGTATATCCAGGTGGGAGAAAATGGAGTATGGTTCATCCTTGAAGTGAGAAAGTTCAGGTACTTCCACCTTGAAGTAAATGGAGAGTAAGTTTGCGGTGCTGCCAACAGAGTACTAGGTCTGTCTCAGTCCAGACAGCTACAAGACACAGTTGGGATCTTGCCCCCAGTGATTTCGGGGCCCATCAGGGTTGAAGTTTGGGTCCTGATGTAACTGGCAAGTTTAACCATGACTTAGGGTTTATCATGTTATCATATTTCTGTGGAGCCACAGAATAGTTTATGTTTGCAAAAATATGAATCAACAAACTGATGTCTCTCATGACTGGGCTTTAGGTTGAAAAGAATTCTGTACTTTGGTGCACTGGTGGGACTCGTGTCGCTGTCCCCATCCCAGAGAAGGCAACTACTAAAAGGGAGGAGTCTTCCCCCCAGCCCTCACAGGGCAGCAAGCACAAATGCTGCAGGTCTTTATGTTATTTGGGTCTGTAACAAGGCATGGCCTCAAGTAGTCTTTTTTTCCTAAAAATGTTGCAAAATAGCAGGAACACAGATGAAGCAGGTAAGAGGCAGGCAGGGTGGTGACAAAATGGTTTAATATGTCCATATTCATGATATTTCCACTGACCTATTGGACTGAATACACAGTGTATTTCAATATGATTTATAGTTGCTAATTCCATTACCCATAGGTCCCTTTCAGAAAGCCCTCACAGCTAATGAATTTAATAACACAAGGGCCAAAACTTGAATATTTATCACCGCTGAAAACCATCAATAACTGCAGAAACATTAATTTTTACAGCCATGACTGCTTGCATCCTATTTTACCAATCACAAACTGCTCTTTAATCAAAATCTGTTCACCCCTAAGGTCATCAAAAATTTGCTGCCATGCTACTTGTGAGTGCCTGGCTTTTGCAAACCTAGATGATAGGCTTACTCTGTAAACTATAATCTCTCCCGCTTTGTTCAGAGTTTTAGAATAGTGATTGTACTATCCCCTGCGAGTTCCCACAGATAGAAGTTACAACTGGTGATATTGGCTGAACCCACCACTTTTAAGTAACGGCAGGAATTACACATTCTCCTGAAAATATCACCTTTAAGCTGGCTGGGAGCTGTCAATCTTCACTCTGGCCTTTGAATGCTGTGTGATGTTAATTGTACCAGCAGCTGCTTGATGTGCTAAACAAACCACTGGAAGCCTGAGCTGGTTGTTTAGGCTGTTCGCTCATGCTCCGTCAGAACTGGAGTGCTGCTTCTCTTCTCCCTTCACATTTTGTCCTTGACCTCTCTGATTCAGCCACCAAGGGGCCTGTCTGGTGTTGGCACAGACTATAGTGATTTAAGAGAGTCCTGTCTCAGCTGCATGGGTATTAGAATCTGACGGATGTACCACCTGCAACGAAGGAGAGGGAAGGGAGTGAGTAGGAGTTTCATTGCAAATTTTTCATATTAATTGACATAAATGTGAGCATTTCACATAAATGGAATGTTTTCTACATAACTGTTATACATAGACCACATTAGTATTTAACAGCTATGTGAAGAAGTACCACAGAACAAAGCTATAATTCAGGCAGTTCAGTAGAATAAAAGCACCTCAGGAACTGTTGCTCTTCATTCCCCTCTGGCAATGTTAATTTTATATGAACACACATTGGCATGTTTATATTGTCAGGTGCTTTTGCATGATAACATTTAAACCTTGCATCTTACCCACAGTACACAGCATTATAACCTGAAACTTGTTTCAGGTTACAAACTCCAGCACAGAGAGGGACATTTTATAGCGTAGTGTTTATGACCAAAATTATTCTACTTCAGCAATCAGGCTCCCAAGTTAAAACACTGAGTGATGGAGTTAATTAAGGAGGAGTAGTGCTGTTGTAGCTCTAATGCTCTACAGATATAAGTGCCTCTAAAGTGAGGCAAAGTTTGTCAGGAAAGGTAGTGTCTTTCATTGCACCAGCTGATACAGCTGCAGAAAAAAAAGAGCTAGCTTTGTGCCCAGAACCCCTTCTTTTGGTTTGAGTATATTAACATTTCTATCATCAGAAAAGGCAGAAACACTCCCCTGCGCACACCTTAAAAAAAGAGTATATCAGTCTTATTTCAAGAATTATGCAAAGTAAAACTGACAAGTTAAGTATACAGTACAAAGACAACAGATTCCAGAATTTTTTGAGTCCTGGAAGACAGAATGCATGCTATCCAGAAAGCTGGAAAAGGTGGCCATGTGATAGTTCCCTAGAGAGACATCACTACCTTTCCTTGTCTATTGAGTTCTAACCTCCATTCTTTTACCTGATATAAGTCTCCCACATCTTTCTGCACCTGAGTCAAGAAGTAGTTGTCTTCAGATACCCTTTTGAGACACTTAAAATTTATTTTCGAAAACTGCTGAGATCTCTATTATTTTTTTCACTTTTGTCTTGCCACTAATTGAAGTTTTACCAGAAATGTAACCCAGCAGTATTACCATCCTGATACGCAACGATAATGGAAAATTACTAGCAAATGCAGAAGTCTTGATGATGAAAATTCCTTATGCTAGCTGTTCCTAAGGGTTTTAAGGCATTAATACTTGATATCATATGCAAGTAATAAAGTCAGCTTATACTGTTAGATTTGTGAAGATTTTCTAATAGGCAAGTAATACAGCATTTGTTCATTAGGAATGAATCTAAAGTGTAAATTAACATATGGGAAAATCACAGGCTCATGTTTGACTACCTAAATAAATATGGAGTCCATAAGGACCTTTAGCCAAGTTTATTGGTATATCACAAGAGCCTGTATTACACAGAATTTAAAAAGTAGAAAACATTCCGTTCTGTAAAAACAAGTGTTTTAAAGATCTGCTGGTGATGGTCCCATCATTCCTTTTTCCTCTGGTGTTCAAAACTGAGTAATTATGTTTTTGAAAAGTTTCCTACAATGAGGTCCAGTATAAGTGTTTATAAAATATAGTTACTTAGGTCTTATAGGACAAGTTTAGCTTTTAATGTAAAAACATTAAAAGGAACAAGAAAAGGAAGTGCTGCCATCATAAGAAGTCCTTATTGCTTCTATGCGGAGTAGAGGGACCTGACGGAACTTCCCAGTGCATCAGGGGGTTACATGAGCAAGAGAGGGATTTTTGACAAGGGCATGCAGTCATAAAAGGCATGGATTTAAACTAACAGAGAGCAGGCTTACATCAGGTATTGGAAAGAAGTTCTTCCCTGTGAGGGTGGTGAGGTACTGGCACAGGTTGCCCAAAGAAGCTGTGGATGCCCCATCCCTGAAAATGTCCAAGGCCAGGTTGGGTGGAGCTTGTAGCAACCTGGGATAGTGGAAGGTGTCCCTGCCCAAAACAGGGGGCTTGAAACTAGATGTTTAAGATCCCTTCCAACCCAAACCATTCTGTAATTCTAAGCGTGCTTAAATAATAATCACAGAGTGGTTTGTAACTGAGCGGTATATACCCACAGAACTTTTAAATAAACTGGATTAAACTCCCTGAACATATGTTGCTATTTCATTCATTAAATAATGGATTGCCAGCTAATTCACGCTCTGCTGAGACACATCCAGTAAATTTAAAAAAAAAAAAAGTCCAAACATACCAAGAAATACTAAATTCAGGAACTGAAAGAAATTAAAATATTTCAAAAACATTACAGGTTAGATGCAAACCTTTTATGGTTCATTACACTTTAGTATATTCTCTCTGATATACTTCACCTAATAACAATACAGGCTATTGTAGCCTTGTCAGTAAATGATAAAACAGGTCAATTACCCTGTCTTTTGTATGGATCCAAAAAATATTTCAGAACTGTTAGGAAAATAGTTCTGCCAAGGCTTGGCTAATTTTCAAAACTAACTTTAAATTATGTGCTAACTAGTTGATTAAGCTGTTTATTTCATTTTAGCCAGTCTGTAAAGCAGTTTGTCTGTTAATGGTTACAAAGGTATTTTAGCCTGACTCTGAGGGAAAATGAGTTTATGTTAATGCTGCCATATTGTCCATCTTTCTGATCTGTCCATCCAATACTTTTTGAACAAAATGGCAGCGCTCAACCACCATGGCAGAGCCAGGGAATTTCCTGAATTAACTGGCTTTCCACTTTCTGAAAAGTAGAAGCCTGTTAAAAAAGCAGGATCTGAATTATTTCATGTCCTGAAAGGAAAAGCAGTGGTAGCAGAACTCATGAGCTGAAGAGGAGCTGTTGAGATCTGTGCTCTATAACTGTGGAATACCAAGCTCTGTTACACAATTGCTGTGGAGCAGCACGTGTTCAGTGCTGTTTGTGGGCCATCCAAAAGAACGAGCCAGAACTAAAGAAGAAGAAATGTTCAGAAGAGAAAAAGGACTTCTTCCTTCAAATTTCAAAGGAAACAGAGAAAGTAGAAGTCCTTCAAGCTAGCAGAATTTCAAGGCAAAATTTTCTTGTTTCCAGTTGTCATCCCTACTGCGGTTTCTCTTGGTGTGAGTGCATGGAGTTTGGGAAGTGTCTCGAAGCAGAAGAGCTAATCCAATTAACACTTACAGTGTTATTCTTGTTATAGAATGATGAAAGCAAAACCCCTAAAAATAAAAAATAAAAAATAAAAAAAAAAAGAAATAAAGAAAATAAACAGGTAGAAAGAAGTTTGAGTAGAGTTTGTGAAGTGGGTGGGGAATGTGTAAGTTGGAGTAAAAAAAAATCACCAGAATGTTGTCTGAGTGTTCAGGAAACATCACAGTTCTCCATGTGCTCTGCTGAAAGGAGATGACTGCTTTTAAAAAATTACTTCGTGGGGGAAAGAATTCAGAAATTTTCTGAACAGTCTCTTTTGTATGTAAAAAAATGAGCTAAATGCAGATGAGAAGGCCAGTGATGAAGACCAAGAGAATCATTTCTGGCTTGGTTACTCCTCGGGTGGAAATCTGATTTGAAGCAAATTACTGCAAGTGTGAAGTTTGATCTGAAATAATGTTAAATAGTTACATTTTTAGATGAATGGAAGTTTCTATCACATCACTGAAGACAACTAAAACAGATAACACTGTATTTGCGTAACATACTTAAATGTTTTTATGTACAAGAATTAAAAAACATGAATATTATTAGCAGCCATTAAAAATAAAAGCAGGAGTTGTTACAGATAGCATTAGGTAAGCCAATTCCGATATCAGTCTCGTATATTTTGGAAGCTTGTTGGCTTTAGACAAATTATCTTGCATAATATCCCCTTTTTGGTATTTAAATGATTTTACAGTAAGTTATTTTACATAGTCTGCTGTTTATTTAGTGTCCTGAAGAATCCTAAGTGTGCATATTTAGATTTAATGCTGTTTTATATCCCAAGCAACATTTTTTTGTGTTATAAAAATAATGAAATATAGACTTAGTTTCAAGCAAAATAAAAACAACTTTTCCAAAGTAGAAAGTATGTAAAAACTAACTGGAAACTTGGGTTGATTCTCAGCATAGTGAGTTTGCAGTGCTTCACTGAAATGAGGGTTTGATGAAGACTTTTTAAATCACCAAAATAATCAGGCTCCAATTTGAGGTTTTCTGTGATGCCAGTAGCTAGATGAAAGGGTGACAAGTGTGATAATTAAAAAGGAATCCCCCTAGGAAATCTGATGTGTTGATGTATTGTGATAAATTGCAGTGGGAGTTATAAGGTACCCTACCAGCCAGAGAGACTTTATGGTTCACAAAGCAGAACCATTTGCATGGAACAAACTAAACCTTGTCAGACAATTGTGTGCCATTGACAGGATAGGGACAGGATAGAAAGAAGGGAAAGAAGGGAACTAAAAGATGTGTTGCCATATAGACTATACAGAGTTTTTTCCCAAATACCTAGAGAAGCAGTCACCTTGGCTGCTCGGCATTTACTGCATAGCTCTTGATGTACCTTGTAGAGTCCAACTGTGTGTCCTGGCAAAAATCAGCATTTTTCTAAGAGGACAGTGGCCCAACCATTGAAATGGCTTGTCATGCAAATTATAGGTTGTGTAATAATCCTGAAAATTTTCCGTAGAGTGGATTTAAGATTGATACCTTAAGTAAGGGAATGTCATTGATCAAAAACATAAGGATGCTGGGCATGTGCAAAATTTGAGTAGCTTTCAATTCTAAAATAGCGGGATACAGGATTTACCTAGATTAATTATTATATGAAAGTGCCTTAGCAGATTATTTTGGAGCCCTGGACTGTTGACTCCAGTGATTTAATTTACTGAGGTCTCTCATTTTCTAATATGCTTAGAAATGCTTTTCTGGTATATGCAAACAAATATTACAGCGTAAACCTTAGTGCAACTGTAAGAATGCTGCCTTGATAAAAGATCAATGAAATTAAAAGGATTAAGACTGGGCCAAGTCCATGACAGCTTTGCTTACCACAGCATTGAAAAGCTTATGTGGAGCACTAAACAGCCTTGTTTCTCCAGTTGGGATAAGCTGGGTCTGTCCCAGAGAAAAAGGTGCTTTTTTTCCGCAAGCCGTTCCAGGAAAGGAGGGAATGCGCTTTCATCTCTAGCCTTGAAGACACATCATGTCATAACGTAAAGAAAGCATGTGTTGTAAATGGATGGCAACAGTTCCTTGCAGGGAATTTTTGCAGGTTCATCAGAGCTTCGCTGCAGCTGGATTTGTGCAAATTTAACTGGACATCTGCTAAGGTAAAAGGGTGAGTGAGGGTGAGTACAGAAATGGGATAAAGCTGCGTTTGACACGGAGGTGAAGTAGCTGGAGGAATTTCAGGTTAACAAGTTCACAGATTACTCAATATGGCAGCAATTTTTACCACTATCTTCTTTACAAAACATTTGCTATTGTCCATTGCTGTGTATCTGGCTGTACTGAGAGTCTTTGGAGAGTTTGGGGAACTAGAGAAAACAAGGTTTTGTTGTTCCTTCAAAGTACCATTGCACCATGTTTGTGTCTTCGTTGTCCTTTGCAGGAGGATTGAAGCTCAGTGGCTCAGGCTGAGCCACCCTGAGCCATGTGGCAGCATTTGTTAGCACAGGACAGGACCCTGTGCAGGTACAGCATCCCTTTGGGGTACTGGGGGGCAGCCTGAGGGTCCCATAGGGCAGTGGCAGCGTGGGGAGCAGGGCCTTGGGTATCCACCACGGGCATCTTTGACTCTGCCGCCTCCTCAGACTGGTCCAGTGGCTATGAGCTCCCTGCCAGCTCACCTGCCTGTAACTGCCATAAAACCTTTTCTCTGGGTGTCTGGATCATTACTGTTTCAGAGACCTTTTCTCAGCTGTCATTTAACAAATGCAGTAATAGACTCCAGAAATGTGTTAACGTTGTTTTATGAAAGATGTATGTTAGGTGGTAAGACTTATTCAGTCGTTTTCTCTCTCAAATTGAAACGCGAGACTAATTTTTATACTGTCTATTTCTTTCATAGATGTTTTGAATTAGAGTTATACCTTGTGAAATCAGTTGGTATTTGTGCTGCAATTCAGTGTCAATTTACCTGTTCTTTACCTTCATCCCCGAAAATTCCTGACAAATTAAGTGAATGTCATACTACCTTGTGTTTTTTCTTTTTGTTATTTTGAGTTTTGTTTGTTTGTTTTGCTGTTGTTGAATTACAGTGCTGTAGGGTGTATCTGTATCTGATAGTGTCTGTTTCAATAGACTGTCATATTTTAAATTATTTCAAATACTGCAGTAAAATTTACAGGAAACAGGGTTAAGAACGTGATAAAGCCCAATGCTTTATTCCCAGTAATAATTGTATCACAGAATCACAGAATGGTTTGGGTTGGAAAGGACCTTAATTATCATCTAGTTTCAATCCCTTGTTGTGGGCAGGGACACCTTCCACCAGACCAGCTCTAAGCCCTGTCCAACCTGGCTTTGAACACTTCCAGGCATGGGTCTGCCATAGCTTATCTGGGCAACCTGTTCCAGTGCCTCACCACCCTCACAACAAAGATTTACTTCCTAATATCTCATGTAAATCTGTCCTCCTTCAGTTTAAGACCTTAGTCTCCTCTTTCCTTTGTTAATTAAGATGAACATAAGTGAACCACTAACTGCAAAACAACATTTAAAGACCATCTTGATCTTTCTAGAACAATGATCCTCCATGTGCTTTGCTGTCTTTCCCTTGTTGTTTCAGATATGCCTGGTAGCCCACATAACCAGTTCACCTTCAGGCCGCTGCCACCACCGCCTCCGCCACCGCACGCCTGCACCTGCGCCAGGAAACCGCCTCCCTCGGCCGACTCCCTGCAGAGGAGATCCATGACCACCCGCAGCCAGCCCAGCCCTGCTGCCCCCACGCCCCCCACCAGTACGCAAGATTCAGTGCATCTTCATAACAGCTGGGTCTTGAACAGCAACATACCGCTGGAAACCAGGTATGGACCAGTGGATCTCGGATGTCCAGGGAAAAAGACGTAGGATAGGGAGGAGCCCTGGCATTGACACGAGCTGCTGATGGGCAGTTACAAGTCCGTCGTTCAGGGCATGCCGATGTGTTTTGCTTTGAGGTCATCCCGAGTAGCCACGTGTGAGGCCTTATTTGCTTGATTCATCTGGATCATTAATACTCAAAAAAGCATGTTATGCCAAGTTTTGGAAGATAGTGATTTCTTTAAGGTGAGGGGTTACAGTGGTATTTTATGGTCGTGTGCGGTGCGGATTTGTGCTTGTGTATTTGTCTTGCCCACCCATTCTCCCAGGACCATTTTGTAACCAGCAAGTAGAAGTTTGGTTTAATCAGTGTACTTTGGTACTTCTGGAGTCACACAGAGTGGGGAATGTTTGGGGTTTGAAGAGACCTTTGGGAATCATCTAGTGAGGCTGCAGCTTTCCTGTGGATAAGAAAAGGCCAGAAATAATACTAAAATAAAATTTCCCTCAATACATATTTAAATACTTCATTGCATATACAGCCAAAGAATATAATTTAATAATCATTTGGCAATGGAGAAATGATACCGAGCCAGGTATTGGGCATGGCAAGACTTGCCTCTGGGAGCTGGGGAAGGGAGGGCTCAACTTCAGGATCATTTTCAATTTACACAAATAATCTACTCTGAAAAACAATTTATAACAAACACATTCTATATTCAGGCAACTTACATTTCAGTACCCAAAGCTCTGCACAATTTCCTCTGACTTTTTGGCTATAATAAGCTTTTTTTTTCATTTGTTCCTGATAAGTATTAGCTAATTTGATGACTTTCAACTACAGCTGTGTTTGCTGACTTGATTTTTAAAGCAAGATCTTGATTTTCTTCAGTCTCCTTCCTCTTGATTGTGAACACAGCACCAGGACATTTTAACTAGAGTTTCCTTTGGGTTTTGCCATTTTAAAGCACATTAAGTGCAAGAGTTTGTGAAAGTTGTGTTCAGTGAAACATAGATTTCTGACATCCACCTAATTGGATCCAGAAAATATAAGGTATTATGCACAGAAATGTTTGGGATTTTTTAACACATATGTCCAAGGCCCAGTTATCACAATTAATCACTGAAACCTAGATTTTGTTCTTTTATAAGAAGGTTGGTTTTATTTTATTACAAAAATTAATCTTAATATATGTCTTTAAACACTTGACTGCTGCTCATCGGAAGTGTCAAGTTTTAATTCTGCTGTTAAGATGGGATTGAAGAATACACCAATTCATTCTGAAATAAAACTTTCCTTATTTGTCTTAAGGACAAACGTCAAAAAGAATCAAGGAGGATGGAAACTTTTCTGTAAAAGTGAACATAAACAACGTTTTAGTTCAGCTGGTCCTTGGAGCTAGAAGCTTCTGCTTGCACAGTCTTTATGAAGATAAATCTCTGTTGTTTCTGGCGTATCAATATCTATCTGTACTTTGTGCTGCAAGAAAGGTGATCCCTGGCTGTTCTGTCCATGAACTTTTAGTTTTCTTCAATTAACAGTCAGGTGGATCTTTTTAAGCCTCTCTGCATCCTCGTTCACTACATTTCCATCAGACTTCATTGGGGGAAAATACTTTTCAGTTTATTTTTCTTTCGAGTTCAGTTTAATTTTTATGGTTTCTTATTATTTTTTGGCAAATTTGAAGCTTCTCAAAAAGGACAAATAGAGAGATAAATAGCTGTATCTATAGTTATATAAAGGGCTGTGCAATGGATTAGGAATTCAGACTGGGAAACATCCTATGGGCTACACGTTAGTCATTCATAAAGTCTGGGAATTTTCCACATTCTGACCCTTCAGTGGTTGTTTCAGCTGATTTCATGCCCCCACTGGTCGCTCCCAGCAGCCTCTCACGAAGCTGGCTGAAAGGCTGGATAATTCAAAAGGAAAATCTGTGAGTCTGTTTGCCAGGATGTATCTGCAGTGTGTGTGCAGATAAGTGCTGTAGCAGGGGAACACTGTAATAAAAAACATTTGTGATCACCACTTCCCAGAAGTCTGTAGTGCACAGTACAGCCTTAGAGAAAATGAAGGGCTTGCAGCTTGTTTTTCCTTCCTTCACCAGGGAATGATTCTGCTAGAATTGAACTGGCACTTTGGTCTAATACCCGGCTTCCCTTGCTTTCCTTCTCCGTTAATGTTATCTGCCCATTAAAAATAATCCTACAAAATAAAGGGAAACATTTCCAAGATATGTTTCTGTGCCAGATCTTTCATAATAGCGATCTTGCTAATATCTGCATATCTAATATGTCTAAGCAGATTATTTTTTGTTACATTTGGAACATTTGCAATCAAAAAGAAGACTTAGACAGTAATGTATTCCCTACTGTAACAACTAGGCAAAAATCAGAATACACATTTCTTCCAACTGTAGCTCCCATTAATCCATAAACAGAACATGTGTTTGATGTTTTATCTACTGCCATGGAATATTAGTGAATTTTCAGACAGGAAAAGATTTCCTAGAACTAATCATGTGACTGTAAAATCTATTCACTCTGGACAGACAGAAATGAAGCAAGTTTATAAGTCTGCTCATAATGATAATGTGTCATATTTATGTAAAAGAAAATTCTGTAGTTCTGAAAATGTTTGCAGTACTCAGATTAAACATGTACTCTTACATAAATGGCAAAGGGGTGCAGTAAAGACATATACTGTGGTGTATGTGTTTGAAAGTTTTCTTGTACAGTAAAACCTGGTTATAATTTTATAGAAAAGGGCAAATCAGAATTTTTGTTTTGTGCTTCATCTAGAGGTCTGGTCTTCATCTTTTGCGCTGATCTGCAAAGCAGTTTTGTCAGGACCTAGCTTGCTAATGCAGCTCTGTAATGATGAGACTGACTTGGAAAGATGAAATTACTTGTTCAAGTTCACACCAGCTTTTGTCAAAGCTAAAATTAGAGTCTGTCTGTATGTCGTTGCCAAGGCCAGTTCTCTAACTCTGGCAGTTATTCTGATTTTAAGCAACCCAAATAAAAATAAGAGTTAAGAACAGCTTTAAAACTCCAGAGGACGTGTTATGGAACACCTGCTGCTGAAGGAACTGGAGATGAGCTGTACCTGTAGGAGGTGTAGCAGCTCAAACTGGTGACTGTGCTGCAGCCTTCAGCACTGTAATGTGCCCAGAGAGGCAAATGCAGGCTCCATCTCTGCATGAACACACAGTTTGGAAAAATAAACATAGCCATTATTAAAATTACTTATGAACACGCGGTAATTTCATTCTCACGCAGAGAAATAATTTTTAAGAATTGCCAGAAAAAGACCGCAAGGATCTCTCACACCACATAAAAACATGGGAAACATTGATTCTCTTTTTTAGGATAATGTTGTTGGGCTCTTACATAAATTGATTTTTTCCCTCTCCTCCAGAATAAAGTACTTGCAACCTATTTCCTTCCTTTCCACTAAAATAATTGTTTTTTCAGGCTTTATAGATATTTTACTCTAATACTTTAAATCTTGTGATTTACAGTGTAATACATTGTCATTATCTCTGACAGCCCCATCTGAACATACCTTACTACTTTTTATGGAGTGAGTATTAAACCCTGGTAACTCAAAGGAATGTTTTTCATTTTCTCCATGCCCTACTAGTTAACTCAGTATTTGTTTCCGTATCTGGCTTTGGGGTTTTTTTCTGCTATTTGCTATTTATTTTCCCACTTCAGTCAAATCCCCAAATATGAAGTAAAATCTAGATGTTACATAGGGATTTTTGCCTGACATTTTTCTTGCCCTCCTTATAGTCTGTTACAGTTTCCTCATGGATAAGCCATTGGTCACACTTACTCTGAGTTAAGTTTTGACTTAGATTACCAAAGCATTAGAATTTTTAAGTTTTCTGTCTAAATCTCAAAATTTAACTAATCTTGATTTTGTTTCAAAATGGGGGTTTTAGTCCTGTTTTGTGCATCAGTATTTAAGATATTTGCTTCTTCCTTCCTTTTTTAAATCAAATTTTGTCCTAGTTCCTCTAGCCCATTTAGCAGTGTTGGCAGTAAGGTTAATGCTGTGCTGAATGGACTGAAATCTCCCTTCACTGCACTGGCAATGAGCCAAGTCCTGTGGAAAAAGACAGCTTAATTTAAGCAATCTTATCACCATGGTAATAGCTCCTCTAGGGGACAGCGAGGTACCAGACCATAAACCTGAGATTCAATTATCGTTAATTTATATAAAACTTTGAAGTACTAGAATAATAAGAGGAGTATTTGGGGTTCAAGGCAGTTATTATTTTGAGTTACAATTCAGAAATATTTCAGAGCCCTATTGTTTGATTATGTCTCTAAACACTTAAAAACTTTAAGAGTTTTGTAGTTCAGGAAGTGTATTTGAATCATCATATAGATGGAATCATTCCTTTCTGTGTTACATAGTTATTTAAGGTATATAGGTATGATTAACTGTATTTGTTTTCCTGAAAATATCATGGTTATATTTCTGTTTGGTATAGGGGAGATCTTGACAACGAGCAAGAGATTTATTCTGTACTATGGTTAGCTTTGTTCTTTTAAATCAACCTCATAATTATTTGTTCTCTTCGGGAAGTACATTGATAGCCTTTCAAATCACAGACACCTGTACATAGTCCTTTTCTGTGTAAGCTGGAATGGTTCTAAAAGAAAAAAAAAAAAAATTAAACAAAAATACATCTAGAAATACACAGCTCAGTGTGAGATCTTGGAAGGTTTGATCTTTCTCCTTGGTCTCGGCATTTGAGCATCTTGTGTATCTTGTGAATCCAGCCTCCAGTGCAGAGACACAGAAAGCACTTTTGTGCCTTCATTTTTTTCCCAGTTCAGCGTTTCCATAGCAAACAGAGCAGCTTTTACAGCTCCCAAGGCAGACAGGTGTTAATGATCATAAGCCACCAAAGAGGGAGACAATCTCTACTTGAGCAATGCAATTCATTGGGAACTCGTTTGTGAATGGAGCCTACTCCTGAGTTAAATGACCGGATTTGGGGCTATTCCAGGAATAAATGCAGGGGAGGGCTTCCTTTATGATCTTTCGTTCAAATTGTGTTGGCCAGTATTTGCTATTATGACATTTCTCTTGTATTTTCTCATTTTCTACCTAATTAAACAATAAGTCAACATATATAGAGGCTGACCATATCGAAAACAGACACATGGCAAGGGTTTTAAATTCATTGAGTCCCATGTGCTTTCACTGCACAGCAGAAAAGATCTGAAAATATTTCAGTCTTCTGAATTCCCAAAGATAAATTGAAGACTGTAAATATGACCGTGAACTTAAAATAAAAGCTGTAAATATGACCTTAAATTTAGTAATGTGAGAATGAAGGCAGCTTTTATGGAAATAAAAATATAAACATTTGTTAGCTACAATGAAGTACAGCTTTAATGTCAGCAGCAATGGCACTTGAGGGTCCTGCTTTTGAGTAGTCTGAGATCTAGTCACTAAGGACATTAAGGCAATTTAAATTGTTCAAACACTCTATTATATTTTTTCGTTGTGAGAAGCTCTAGTGTGGGCTTCCTTGGAATAGTGGGATAGTATTTGTGTAAGGGTTTTTTATGGAGGCTAAATATAGTAACTTGAACGATCACACTGCAGATACTCCTTGCTCATTATTTTGAATAATGTGATGGTATGTAAAGTTATAACTAAAAGTAAAGCTGTGTTGTGATTTTTGGCCACCAATGAGCAAGCAGCCTTTAAGGTTTCGATGAAATACTGTTTCCATTTACAAAACCAGAAACTGACTGAATCTAAATTTTGAGAGAGAACAATAAATACAGGTAAATACAAAGGGTCTAGGCTGTGAGAAGGGGTCAGAGACATGAAAACAATTCTACCTTTTCATTTCCAAAAAAATCAGATATGTATGTATAATGTTACTGCCCAGAAAAATCTCTATTTTCTGGATGGCTGTTTCTAGGGAAGCTGGTTTCAAAGCCTGAATAGTATTTATGTAGCTGATGTGATACATCTCTTATGAAGTAAACTTTGTCTTATTTGTCACAGTAGCTGTGCAGCTTGGATTAGATCATGTGCATGTAGGTACCTGGAAGTAGACTGAAATGCTGGTAACAGAAGGCAGTTAGAATATGCATGAATATTCATAGGTGGAAATCAATGGCAAAGAGAACTGAGGGGCAACTACTTCAGTTACTGATTCCTTTCTTTAAGTCATGCTTCCAGCCACAGAATATAGGCAATAAAATTACAATATTGGGATTTTTATCCTTCTTGATTCATGTTTCAAAGTACTCTGCAAATATTGTGTACTTTTTATGACTTACATAAATGTTATTGTAACTGCCACTTTTCATATTTTCAACAAAATAATCTTAAAATTTGTTGAAGAAAAAAAGAAATAGAGCAAGCCATGAGCTTATTCCTTCCTTACATTACAAATTTCTCTGTGTGTTGGTTCAGTTTTACTCAGCTGTTGTTTGAGTTGGTGTGGTACAGCTAAGTTCTCAGCCACAGAAAAGCACTTTCAAAAGTTACTGAATTAATGTAGAGATGTCACCATGTATCAGAGTAACAAAGGCCATACTGGTATATGCAAGAGTAATTCATGTCCTCAGTGTGGGAATTTTTGTTTCATGTTTTTTTTTTTTCATTAGATAGCCAATGAAACCAGAAAGCAGTTGTATTTTGGACAATGGTTTCATTATAGAAGCCATTCTGGATTGGTTTTGGAACTGTCTTATATTTATATAGTTGTTGTCCCAGATTTCTGCCAGAGACTTGAAAGTTTAGTCACCTGGTTAACAGGCTTAGCTTGCCTACAGCGACAACAGTCAGGTGAGTCAGCATCACATCACTTGTTCAGTACTGAAGCAAAAGCGAAGGATACAGATTCCTTTTACATCCAGGGTCACAGTGCTCGGTTTTCACATGCTATGGAAAGAAAACATAAGTGAATAAAGGGAAGCAATTCTATGTGAATGATTCAGAAAGAAAGTCCAGCTCAAAGAGGAAATTTTAACAAAGTGGTTCTGTTCCCAAAGACAAATCTCTGGGGGAGGTCCAACTTTATTTCAATTATACATGTAAAACTGGAATTATAAAATAAATAAGGAGTTTTCATGGCCATTTCTCCCTTCCTTCACCCTTGACCATCCTTGTTCCCATAGTTCTTGTATACAAAAAGGTGAAACAAAGGCTACAAAATTATAGGTCAGTTCTGTCTGTAATTACAAGTTATGTCTTATTTTCAGATATAGTTTTCCTGGGTTGGTTTTCAGGATGAGGGTATAGTGTGTATATCTTTGTGATCAAGTGGGTGTCTTGGATTTTATATATATAATAGCTGTCTTGTTTTTCTACTAAATAGTTTGTTGAGAGCCATATGGGAGATTTATAAAAAAATATGTTCTGATTAGTATGTAAGTTTAGAAGTGTCCTCTTCTTTCCCCTCCCACTTGGAGTAGAGTAGAATGGATAGAAAACCAGGAGAGATCGAATTTCTGCTTCTTACTCCTGTCACAGGAAATATTTAGTGATTTAAAATGGACAGGTACCAGCGTCTTCTTATCAGTGTTTGCCAAAGTAGATGGGCAGCCGTATCAGTTCCAAATCCCTTTTGGCTACCATCTCTGTATATTTTCTGGCTGTGCCCAGAAACAGAATCCTTCTTATGTTTCATCTGCTATTCCTCTTTAAAATTACCTTTGCACTTCTGTTGACATCTGAAGGAATTACTTAAATTAAATATTAGTATAGATATACAATTACATACATTATATGCAGCTGTAAAATGCAGTTGAAAAGAAATTGGGCAACTTAAAAGATTGAACTGAAGTCTTCTTAATTTTTCTATCACATAGCTTTGCAGCAGTTTTTAATGCTTTAGGTAACTCTTTCTTGAATGTGAAACATACACAGATATAAATGTATTCGTAGTTATAGGTTTATCCAGGAGAAGTGCACACTAATTTTTTGGCCAAAGTATAGCAAGATTTGTGTTTCTAGCTTAGCTGTTGGCTCCCTTTCAAGTCTGCTTTTGTTCTTCATTTTTTCTTCTTACAAACTAATGGTTTTTAATGGAAATGGAAGGAAAGGATGTTATAGGAACAAATGATGGTCTGGGCCTGCAGATGCTTGGCACAGAGTTAATGCATAGAAAGTTAAAGAAGTGATACCAAGCCCTTGACAAAGTTGAGGGGCATTTCTATGGTATCAGGATATAAAAATATTTTCTCAGAATTTAATTACAGAATTCTGTGTGGGGTTAATCTGGTTTCTGTAATAGTGTTATGTTATTGCCACATGAATTCAGTTGGGGTGTTGCTTCAAGCTTTTATAAGACTTAAATTGCTGTTCCGGATAAGAAGCCAAAAGTACATAACAAAATATCCTGATGGAGAGGCATGTAAAGAAATGAACTTTTCTCTAACCTTCTCCTAGCTAAGAATTCATCATATGTATGAACTGTGCTCTTGGAGTTACCTGCCATTCCTCCTGAGATTAAACGAGAGCACCTGGATGAACCACAGGAAACTGCTTCTCCACAGAATGAAAGTGGTTCTGCCATCAGCAGGGCTAACAGGTCTAATTTCATGCCTTGGTCAGCTGAACTTCCCCATAAGCCCCTTCCTTTCCTCTTTGCTGGGCGAGGCAGGTGCAGGTGTGGCTCCTGCTCAGCCCTGGTTCCGCTTCACTCCCCAGTGTGTGCTGTGCTGGGCAGGGGTGGGTGGAGAGGGCAGAGAGCTCAGTGTAGCAAAGGAACCTCACTGGGGCTTTCGCTGCTTTTGTTGCTGGTGTGGAGGACTTTGGTCTTGGTAGGATCTTTTTCTTCCATTTAACTTCTCTTGAGAGGATTCAAAGTTCAGAAGTTTTACATTTGTAGAGATGAACAGATGGACGAACAGCCAAACAGACACTGTGGTTATCTCAAAGAGGGAATGCTTTCCAACTGCCTCTTCTATATGTGAAGTTATTACTGAGCCTTTAATATTTATTTATGTATTGGAATTATCAGTGTAATAATATTAAGTGACTTTTATTTCACCAACAAATGCCTTACAGATTATGTCCTATATTTCTCTTTTTAAGCGAATATTATCATCTTCTTTTATGGATGTTTTTGATGTTTTTGTGAACGTTTAGTTTTTCTCCACTTGGAAGCAGTTATCAATCATCCTTATAAATGCGCTGATTTTTCTTGTGTTCTCAGTTTACAAAAAAAAAACCCACAAGACAGGCCTTAGCTTTTGTCTTAGATCCAATATTAAAGCACTCATCAGGCTGCAGTCACATCTAAACTTTTGAACTGCAGGTTTTATTATTTTGCTCTTTAGAAAGAGAGCCTGATTTTATAGAATTGATAGCAACAGTTTAGCATGTCCTGACATCCTTTGGGAACCGTGGTGTGCTCAGACAGATGAGTAGTCATCTGAGTTTATGAGAACATAGTCGCAGTCTGCCTTTGGAAATTTGTCTTTGTGCCACCAGTGTTTTTCAGATTCTATAGAAATGTCTTTGGGTACTCAATATACTCTTCCAAAAATGGAAGCTGTAAACAATTGGGTTTTTTAAACATTTTCTCAACATTCTGTCACTGGTAGCTCAGTTTCAGTGTACCTCTGCTTCAGAATCTCAATTTTATTACAAATTAGAACAATGTGAATTCTCCTCTGTGTGAATGGAGTCATCTGTCCAAAAGAGAGTGAAGTGGATCCAGGTTCTGTGCATTCTTCTGCTAATAGAGAAGCACCTCTGCACAGTAGCATTTTATCATCAAGCCCCTCTCATAAATTCCTGTGCAAGACCATGAAATTATTCCTGACTATTGACTTCAGGTTGTTAGAGCCTTAATAATAACAATTTTCTGTTCAGCATTTCCTTCTCTTTACCTCTAATACCTCTGAGCTATGCACTGTAAAGGACAATCAATACTGCCAAAATCAGACTTTTTTGCTGTAAGTTCCAAAATATTTAAATGAGAAATTACCAAATAAGTAGGTTTTTATCATTATGTCTTGAACATGTAAGCCATGTAAAGAACAATTGACTTTTTATATTTTTAATATTTGTATATATGTGTTGGTGTGTTTATGTGTATATGCACACGTGCTTCTCATCTGTATATGCTTATGTCTAATAACATGTCTTATCATATATGAATAATTTAGAATGTATTTATATTCTGCTTCTATTTTCTTGAATATCAATAGGAATTTTGGCATGACATTTTTTCCTACCAAAAGTCTCAGTGACTGTGTATCTTGTTAACTGCTGACTGAGAAGTAAAACTTCACATACTTGCTAAAGCTTTCATGTGTAACAACAAAGCATTGAATCCAGAATAACCAGCTGTGCTCTCGAGGCCTGATAGGAAGGAAGCAGGTTTATATAGTCCTGTAAACAGTTCTATTACCTCCTTTGAATTTTTTATTTTACTGCATATGAGTTTATAATTTTTGAACTAAAATAGTTAGAGGTAACATTAGAATGTGGAGAGCAATGCCATCTTTCTAATGCATGTTTCTACAACTGTGGGAGTCAGTGGGAAGGAAAATTAGAATATGTTATCTCATGTACTGCCAGGATGCCGTACTCAGTCAGGGTCAGATGTCCAGTTTTGTCCAAGTGCAGTTCATTTGGGTAATAATCATGAAGCAGCAGTGACTAATACTCAAATTTCGTTCTTGAGGTTTAGTCAGAAGACTCCTGATGCACAGGCCCTGTAAACTGCAATGCAGGCATCCTCATTTGCTTTCTTTTTTATGTAACTAAAGGGCTCTTTAAAAGATAAAACTGCTCTGTAATATGTTTTTATTTTCTATAATCTGGCATTTTGAAAACCTTAACCTTTCTTTTAAAATCTTATAATGGAAATACATAATACCATACTTATTATACCATTGTAGCAATTACCATTTCAGGAACATGTATTTACAATATTCTTAAAGGCAAATGTCACAGTATAACAATGGTTCATACTCTTGAGTGTTTGATCCTGCATACATCCCACTGTGTATTCATCAAAGACATTCTCCCAGCTTGGACTGATTAATCCATATATGCATTCAAAAACTTGTCCTGTCCGTTGCTGAAGGTGTAAAGGCACGTTTGCCTTAGGGAAGATTCTGGACCTGAGATGTCACTTGCTTTCTCAGCTCCGACCTCATGGCTTGGAGCCAGAGGAACACCAAGATGCTCTGAACTCCTTTGGGTGCATGCTGTGGGATGAGTTTGAGAGATGCACCTATTGAGAGAAAAGAGGGCACTGAGAAAGCTTGCTCACTTAGGTAAAACAAAGGAAAGAAGGACCAGAGAAAGCCGGTGTTTCCAAAAGAATATGTGGTTGGTATGGTCAGCCCTGAACTAGCCCTTTCTGCCACAATTTCTGAGCACGTATCACAACAAGTTATTGTTTAACATTAAATAACCTTTCCTAAATTCTCTTGGAGCGCTCTTGCCAGTCCTGAAAAACTATCCTTCTTCCTATAAAAAAAACCCACTTTATACTTCTGCCCCAGAGCCTGTTCTGTAAGGCACATTTCTGTACCTTATTTTTTGCGCTAGTGTAAGTCTTTGCTATTTTTTCTTGGAGGCAATCAGTCCTGCAAAGTATGCTGAAATAGGTCTCCAAATGAATTCTTTCTTAGTATGTTTGAGAATCACCGCAGTAGGCAAAAACATTTGAAGAAAAACTGCTCTCAAAATAGCTCAATTAAGAACAGTAAAGAAATTGTGGTTGCCTATATAGTAACTACAGTTCTTCAGAGTGGATTGTCCTTGTAGATCAGGTGGCTAAGTAGTCGCTTTTTTTTGTTTATTTCCTGTAGTCCATGGTAAAAAATAAATGTTCACAGTGGCACTGGCTTTAACAATTTTGGGTGTTCCAAATGAATAAACCAGTTAGGTGTGGGTGGAGGGGATATTGCTGGCAAGAGTTCACATGTCTCTGTCACACCTATGTAAAGGCACACAGGGGCTGCTCAACTTGGAGGATCCCAGTACTCTACTGAGAAACAACCTTCCCTCAGCATTACTCTCAAACATGGGGAAAATAGTTTAGAATTTATTTATGATATGTTGTTTCACTAAAACGTTGCTGGACATCTTGTGGTGTGGTTAAAAAACTTGCAGAGGTTATTCAAATACACATTTTCCTGTCTTTGATATTTTCTGTGGCTATATGCAGTATTTCATATACAATGCTTATATAGTTCCTTTTGGTTTTTACATCACAGAGTGGGTTTTACATCTTTCTTTGTCTTCTCTTTGTAGGCATTTCCTGTTTAAACATGGATCTGGGTCTTCAGCTATCTTCAGCGCAGCCAGTCAGAACTATCCCTTAACATCCAATACTGTTTACTCTCCACCTCCTAGGCCTCTTCCTAGAAGTACCTTTTCCAGACCTGCCTTCACTTTTAACAAACCTTACAGGTGTTGCAACTGGAAGTGCACAGCTCTGAGTGCCACTGCTATCACAGTGACCCTGGCACTGTTGCTCGCCTATGTCATCGGTAAGCCCTGCTTCCTTTCCTCTGCTGAATTATTCTTCTACCTCCTCTGCTCTGTTGTCTTGCTTGCTTTGCACTAACACAAATCATGTTTTACTAATAATATTTGCCATTGGTGCTTTGTAAATCCTGGCAAACAAAACACTGCATTGGCTAAAGGTTGAACATGGAATTCTCATTAACTTTCTGCTCTGTTAACCTTGATGCTGCATAACAGAGAAGGAAATATTCAAGATTGCATGTTTATACTAGCAGAGGACTCCTACTGATTTTAGTTGCTGTGATATTTTCTTAAACGTTTGGTTTTCATATTTTGCCTTATAACATTGTTGCTCTTAAATAATTATTTGGAAAGACTGGTAATGTTTAACTGTGTTTAGCCTTGCTACCCTTAGTTAATTTCTTCAGTCTCATCACCATTTAAATCTTACATGGTTTTCCTCCTAATTGTTTTTATCATTTGCTAGAATGAGAGCTAGCTGTAAAAATAGTTTTACACCATGTTGTCTAAGATAGATTTTGTTATCCCTTTATTGAATTTATGTTTAAAAAATAGGTTACACAGTATCAACTTTGTGATTTTGTTAGCAAAATATTTTGGACAGGTTTATCAGAATAGCTAGAAAGGTCTTCCCTAGGTTTGGGGTGGTTTTTTTTGGTTTTTTTTTTGAGGACAGGTATATTGGAGGTGGCTTGACGTCGATGTAGTTACAGTCATACATAGGAGAGCAATTCTTTGTGATTTCCTACATAATGTTTAGCCTGAACTTTAATTATTGCACTGGGTTTTCAATCTGAGTTGAAAATATTAAAGAATATTCTGTGTGCAGAATTTAAGAACGTGACTGTGGCTTTTGTAAACATAGGGAAATCTAATTTGTGTTTCCTGTCTCACACACACACTTGGTTGATTTAGAGGCAGTTCACAGGTGGCAAGAGCCAGAGTATCCCTGACACCATATAGCTTGAATGGGAATAATTCCAGGTTTGCCTGAAAGAGTGCAGTTCGTACCCTGTAAAACTTGACAGAGATACAAGTACAGATACCTCCAAACTGCCAAATGGCCACTGATTTTCTGCACTCTCTGAATAAACGTATCTGTAGTGAAAATTATTAAAATTTCAATAATTTCTTGTTTCCCTCTGAGGTTTATTTTGGTCCTATAGTGACAAAGTTTTGGTTACTGTCAGCAAGAGGCTCATCAGGAGGGATTTTTTCCTAACATCCTCTCCTAATGCGTATGGGAAAGCAGATTTGAGCATTTCTGGTGCATGATGGTTTGAAAGCACCTGAGGATCTCGTAAGCTCCATTAATTGCAGATTTACATAACAGCTGGTGAGCATATGCCCTCGGTTAGGAGAGGCTGTATCATTTTTGCAGCCTCATCTGTTTGCTACACGTATTATCCCACCCACACCATTTAGATTTTATCGGGATGAAGCACTGCCTCTTTCATCCCTGTTTAGATTTCAGTCTGGCACTGAAATTTCTGTAACTTTCTAGGGATATACTGCTATATGTCATCAGCCTGAGAAGGCTGGAAGCACTTCTTGTCACCATGAATTAAAAAGCTCTATGTGACACTCCTGTAGATGTGTCTCTTTGTCATATCTTAGTAACAAAAGAGTGTAGCGTGTTTTCTTTAGTTAGGCAGAAGCAGGTAAAATTGAGATGTCCTTGCATTTTATAAATTATTATTTCTATTTATGTTTTCTGTGGAGAAAATACAAATTTTTGAACCAGGGATTATAATTGAGAAAACTTTTCAGGATGGTATTATTTGCTCTTGTTTTCCCCAGAAAAATTCCTGTTGCATAAGCTTTCCTGCAGATTCAGGTGGTATTAGTTAGCTTATTCCCAGTGAATATTCCTGCTGCCCATCTCTGCTTGGCCTAATATTTAAATAAGTTTATGGTCTCTTCTTATGACTCAGATACCTTAGTTCTTTCCGTTTTGCTAGGTTTAAATCATATCATATAAACTGTTTTCAAAGTTCACTGGCTCTGTAGGCTTGCATATTTGCATATCTTTTCACATCAAAAATTTAAATGTGCCTGTTTTAAATGAGTAGTTGAATATAGAAATTCAGACCGTATGTAAGAGTATGAAGTTAAAATTCACTCCCCGAAGTGTTTTCTCTTTGCTCACCATTATTCAGATCCCTCACTCCATCAGGTTTTCTTCAAGTCAGAGGAAGTTGTGTCTGAGCAATCACTATAGACATGGGCCCAAATTGTAAAACAAAACTCGTTTTAATTTCGGGGCAAAACTTAACCTGTGATCAGCTCAGCAGTTGTTACTGGAAGAATAAGGGAGACTTTTTAAGGGCAAAATTGTTTTCAGCATTGTATTTTTTGACATAGCCTGCATTAACTTACCATGAACTGCAATTTCAGGCAAAATGAATGTTGATTAAAATTTAACATCAAGCTGTTTCTTCTCCTAATCTGAGAACTTAAATGTTCTTTTTCAAGTATTTTTCACTGCCATTAAATGCTTGAGCTACACATTACTTTTAAAAAGAGGCCCAAATCTCAGCCTCAAGTCAGAACATCTCCAAAGTCTTAGAGACAGGAAGCTTATTCCAGATCAAAATTTACAAGTGGCTCTTATATTTGTAATTAGCTGAGACCTGCACCAGAGTGCTCAAAGCTGTGATTTCTTTTCAGTCAAAAGATAAAGTAGCAAAATGGTTTTGTCCTTTTATTTTTCAGGCTTTCCCTCTTATTGGTGAGTCTCAATAGCGAAGCTTTTACATAAGAACACGTAATTTTTCTGAATTTTCTCTCCTTTGAACTACTACTCAGTTAAAAAAAAATATTATTTCTCCATTAATCTTCTTTTGGCCTATAATCACTGTGTTTACTTTTTGGCCTTTCTGAAATAAATTTGACTATTATATGGACAGTAAGGAAATTACAGAACACTGTTGATGGTTGTGTAACAGCAGATTTATTGAAAATCTTTAGTTTATCAAATAAAACATGTATTTTCACTTCAACGGGAGTAATTTCTGTGAATAGGTTCTAAAGTCATAGTAGTTACTCCAAAAAAACCTTTTTTCGTAAAGTGCATGTTTGGTCTTCAAACTGTTGGAGATGTAATTGTAAATGTGCTGAATTATTTTCGATGGAAAAAAGTCCTACTTTCATATTCTGTTTTCCTGTGTGTTGAGAAATGTAAATTGTGTAAATCTGGGGCACAGCTGTTGAATTTGCCCACAAAGTGGGCAGCGAGGCCGGTGAGCAGTTGGAACACACCTCAGGGAGATGATGTTGGTGCCTCTCACCAATGCATGGGGAGCTACAGCAGCTCCACCAGCAGTTCCTGAAACTCTTGCTGAAAAATTTAAGAGTAAATTAGGCAAATACAAGAGATAGAATAAGAAATATAGTATTTCTTCTGGTTTTTTCCCAACCCCACATAATTTCCTTTAAGCCAAATACAATGGGTGATATGGCTGCTCATTTAGTAGTTATTTTTAGCCCATTAGGGAGTAGGATTTTTCTTCCATGATACTTTACCATTTTATCAGCCGCTGATTTGGACTTGCAAATCACTGGTCCTATTGATCAAAGGTGCTGAACTCCTACTGTTCCTATTGATTTCAGCAGGTGATGCAAATGTTCAGTGCCTCTGAAAATTGCATCTCATGTTCTTGGATTTAACCATCCCTGACTACAAAATGACTATTTTATATACAAATGAATTCTCAGGTATGAATATGAAGTCGTCCCTATCCTTCATGATATTATCACTATTTATGAGTATGCACTGGAGATGGGTGTTGGGTCTTAAATTACATTTATGTGGAGGGTAAGGAAATTAAAGCCTCTGTGCTGACTGACACTGTGACCTGCCATTTCTCACTCTGTGTTCGAGGGAGAGGAGTGATGGTTTCAACATTGGGAAAGGCCAGGCCATATTTTAAGGACATCTGTATCTCAGTGCATAGATTTATAACATTGGTTACATCACTTTAGACAATGTATAACAGTAGTAAAAATAGGAATTATGCAGAGAAGGGTCAAGGGAAAAATATGCTGCTGTACACTGAAGAATATAGTGGTATAGTAAACAGTGCTAGGTGTTTCAGGGTTATGCAAACATTGTGATACAGATGCATAACCCTAAAATGCCATTGAGCTCCTTACTGGGAGAGCTCTCGCTGAGACAGATACATCACTGTCTCTCAGCTGGGAATTGTGGTGTCTGCTCTCTGGGATCCTGGGTCTTGCTGAGGAGCTTGATACTGTCACAGATCTCTACTCAGAGGAGACACATTTACTGTCGCCCAAGACTAGGTTTTGTTTGTTCCTAAGTCTAAAATATAACTCGGTAATGAAAAATGAAACCATCATTCCTATAGGAGGATTGCAGGGGAGACGGGTATTTTTGTATTTTCAGGTATAAAAATGTTAGGTATAAAGAGAAGACTTCTTGAGAAAGAGGAGAGTGCTGAGAGTTAAGATGGCTATAACAAATATATGGAAGAAGTCCTTATTTCATTAAATGCCTTAGATGGTCAAAATAACTTACCACTTTAATATGGATTTTAAAAAATATTCTGAAGACTTAATCAAATATTAACAGTCTCAAATTCTGAAATCTGTTTACAGCAGAATGAAATAGTATTTTATTTGTAAAATGGGCTTACAGAAGATGACCTCTTCTAAAGGTCAGGATCAGAACTTTGATTCTGGCTCTTACTTGTGTCCAGGTATTTTTCTTATTAATTCGCCCTTACTGGAACTGAGACACTGATGCATCTGTGGCTTCATGCCACAGTGAAATCCAGTTTTATAAGCAGAACCTGCTAGCAGTTACAGAAACAAATAATTTTCTGGCACTTGGGGCAGGTGCAGGAAGAGTAGTCAGCTGTTGATATACATTTTATTACAGCTCTTCTGAAGTCTCGGCTTCAGGGGGATAATCTACTGAGATTCTGTAAAACAACAGAGAAAGCTCAACAAAAGCCTTTAGTGCAGGTCAGAAATTTGGAGAGACCTCACACTTGCAGGATTTTTGTCCTTTGAAGTTCATCTCGCAGGTAGAATGTACTTACTGCACAGGACTTTTTTGACATCTCGCTACTGGGTGTCTCTTTTGCACTGGAGCCAAGGCTCTTATTCATATTCTGCCAAACATGCAGCACCGGAGTTGACAAGCTGTGCTTACACAGAAGGTAGATAAGAATAAATTAAATTAGATCATTGGCTTCCTAGCAGATGGCGGGTTAATCCAGTTTACAAAGTGAGTTCTGAAAAAATTACTTGTATCTTCGTGGATATTTACTTTAGTATGCTGTAGCATTGTGGGGATGAGGTAGTCAGTCTGGAGCTGTCAGTGTGTTTTGTTTAACTGTTAAACAAAATAAGTGATCTGGTCAGTTACTTCAGAGATAAAGACCCAAGCTCTTGTTCTGAACATGGCCCTGCTGGTTTCACTTACAGCAGTAGCTTGAAGCAACAAAAACCTGCCTCTAAGTAGGGAAAATCCCTTAGGCAGCATAAAGTTACACTCACTTTTCATCTCTTTGCTGAGAGATTCCATGAAAGAAATTTATGCAAAGGGTAGATGATGTAGGCCTTTAGTATTTCTTTTTCTGCAAGAGATTTGTTTTCTACCTAGTAACTATTTTTTTACCCAAGAAGCATAATAAATTAGCTAAGAAAAGCTCTGTACTGTGACTAGGATCTTCTGTACTGGAGAGAGAGAGGTCATTTAAAACCACCCTGCACAGCTCCACTGTGCGGCCTGGCCAGGGCAGGGTGGCAGGGTGGTGAGGAAGAAATTTAGATTCACCGTAATCCTGTGGTATCCTTCCCTCTCTTCGAATCCACTGACTACAGACTCCTCCAAATTTCACCTCTGCCATAACATCCATAATGCAGGTTAAAAAAAAAATGTGTCTACTTTTGTGTTAGAGTTTTATCAAAAACTTTGAATTAAAAAGGGCTATCTAATAAAATATAAATTAAATACAGGTATGGTAGTATCCATCATGTAAGCCCTATCCCCCAACATTATGTGAAGAGGGTCAATTTTGCCTTCAGACCAATTTTGCCTCCACCTCACCTCAGTGAAAGCAGTGTACAACTCTGCTCACGGCAACGTGTGACTCATAGATTGCACAGAGCAAAGTAATAATGTAATTATTGACACAGGATTATACTGGATGTTCAAGCAAGCCAAGAAGGAGTATCTTTTCAGGTGAGTGCAGTTCCTATCAGCAGGGAGAATACTTCACTCAGCTGTCAGAGGAGAGGTTTGGTTAGGTTAGCTGATGGAAGTTAGGGGCTGATGCTCCTGCTGACTCACCACAGCTCCTCCTAACGAAAGTGTGAATCTTGCCATCCTCCCAGCTAACAAGCTGTTTCATCTGCATTTGCCTGCTGGTCCTTGGGTATTACCTGAAACTATAGCGGTGACCTTATGCACCCAACTGGGGACTGAAGTATTTTAGGTGCTGCAAAATACAGGGTATGTGATTGCATGATTTTTCTTGAATGCCAGATAGGCAGAGCCAGAGTAGCTTTTGCTTCTTCTGTGATGTAAGTGTAGTCATCAAACCTCAAAGGCTGTTCTGTGTGAACTTGAGCTACATCATATAATGCATCCTTAGTCCTAATGGTGGGTTTCACACTGTTAGTTAGCAGCCAGCCCTCAAAGGTACTGCAGTCAAGGTCTTCAGAAGGTTGAACTCTGAGGAAAGGGCAGAGACATTCATCAGAAAGTGAATCTCCCTCCTTTTTACCCAGCCCAGTACTAAGTTGGACAGAGTGATGGTATCATCTCCTATTTGTTCTGAGGAGTAGGGTCTTACACCTGAGCATTACACATGGGAAATACAGCTGAGAACCTTGCAAATGGATTTATGATGTGGGAAATGACATTGTGGCCCACATTTAAATTGCACAGCATTTTCTGTGCCCCTTTTGTAAAAGCCAGAAATCCACTAGAAAAAAATCAAAGGGAGAATAACTCGAAAGAGAAGTTCTTTTGAGCTTTTTAATGAAATTCAGTACATGCCTACTTATTTCTAAAGAGATTTGAGAGATAGAGATTTGAAAGTTTTATGTAATCTTATTTGGTGAAATAAGTGTATATTCAAAACATGCTTTACATATGTTGTAGGAAAAAAGCTCTGTAGGAATTTCCTGTACCCTAGGTAAAAGAAAAGTATCACAGAAAATGAAAAGGTTAGGGAGGGCTCTGTGTCTGCTAGATAAACATTTATTATTCCCTGTCTGAAAAAGATATCTCTAGGAATTAATGCCTTTACTGGTGTTTGTGGTCTGGTTAGTCCCAGAGTGACACCTGGATCTGAAGGTAATTTCTCAATAGCTATAATTAATTGGAAGTATTTTAAGATTGCAAGGTGACTGGATTTGTGCAGTGCTAGAAGTCATTCAGATCAATTCACGTAGATCTTATTTTCACAGATATGTGCTTTGCTGTACAACCCTCAGTTGTGCCCATTATTTAGCACAAGTCTGGTGCCCCGTGTCACCTCCCAGAGATGAGACATCCGAGCCTGGCAGAGACCATGCTCTCTGCAACGCAGTTGGTGTTTCTCAAGGAGGAAGCTGACTGTCAAACATAGATACAGATAGCTTTGCTAGCTTGCCAAGCTTTGGCACGAGCTATAAAAACAACAGCACTTCCCCAGCCTGAAGAAAGACAAAGCCAGTAAATGACTGGAATTGCGAGTGGATGACAGCATGCACAGAGTGTGTAGTGTGGCAAAGACATGCACCAAGGAAAAGGTGCAGCACACGTTCAGCCCTGGCTTTGTGACATACCCTCTGCAGCACGTGCAAATGCTGTCCTAGGAAATGAATAATAACAACAGTGGGTGTAGTGTAAGAAAGCAACTAGGTTATGTTCATGATTCCATAACCACTAAAAGCTTATTACTGATGTGTGCAGTTGTGTTTTGCTTCTAGTGATCTGTTTCAAGTGCTGATATAATTGTTTGCATTAGTATAAATGAAATGTACATTCATTAGCTATCAGTCTCATTGAACTGTGTTCCCTTTAGTTGTTAATAACTCTTTAAATAATAATAATGTCTAGAAGCTCAAGCCAGGAGTAAGAGCGTTTACTCTAGAGATGTCAAGGCTGCTTTTTGTTGTCTTGCGTTAAGAATCTCAAAACTCAGACCTTAACTCTGTGTGATCTGACTGCAAGACCCATTTCAAAGTATTAGCATGGGCCCTTGATGATTTCATGACTGTAGAATGTGAAGCAATCCAGGCTTGAGATCTCACCACTGACTCCAGAAAGCTTAAAAGTACGCTTCTAATACCTCTTCTGGGGAGTGGGTATGTGCTGCCCAGTGTCTCCAGAGTCCAGATCTGATGGTGAGTGAGTGGTTTGAGATGCAGTAAATTCGTCACAAATACTGTCACCTCCCTAATTCAGTAGTCATGCTCTCATTTGCTTGATTTGGATCACGTATCTGTAGTTGGGTGACCCAGGAGCGCACAGGTCTGGAATTAATGACTGTAGATTGGCAGCTTTGCATTCTTGTGGTACTTTTCCCAAGCCCTTGACAGGAATCCATTCAAGGCTTGGGATTTTGTTAAATTTTTAGAATTTAGCTTTTCAGCATTCAAGGGAGACTTGTGACCAAACACATGGAAAATGGTCTCCAAGTTTCCTGGTTGTACTGAGATATTTTCCTTGAAGTATGTACAAGTGCAGAATAAAACCATGTACTTTCTTAATGCAAGACCCAATCTAGATCACTCTTATTTCTCCTGGGAGTCTCTGAGGTTCCTACATGGTTCAGGAAGAGCAAATATATTGCCTTTTAGGCTCCCACTGTGGGCAGATCCTACTCAGTGCAAATTGCTGCATGTGGCTAAAGAGCTGCTGCTCGGGCTTTGCTCTTTATGTGACAGTTTCAGCTCCTCAGTGGGGGTCATCCTCAATCCATATTTTAGTGGGTCATCAGTCCTCCCTGCTGAGTTACTTCAGTGCTAAGGCAACCTCATCCTTGGAATAGTTTTCCCTTCTCAGTAAGACCTAGGTAATTGTCTAGACTAACTGCAGTACTATCATGTTATACTAAAATAAGTTCCTCTGTTGCTGTCTTTCTCCAACCATTCTTCAAGGCCTCAGATCAGAAACAAAGAAAGGAAGCAGAAAACATGAATGGCTCTGCAGGCAAAGTAGGGTAGGCAGCCCCTGTGTAGGGCAATAAAGATAGCTTATAACTTCCTAAAAGGATTATTTAGTAGATTTCCTAGTACATACTTAAATAACAACTATATTTCTGTTAATTTGTGTTGTAAAATAATTGCATGTATTTTAGGTGTAGAGTCAGCTTTTTATCTGCAGTGTAATTCTAGAGTAAGTCTGGAGTCAATGTTTTGGCTAATGTTTAACCTAAATTAAAAGGTTTTGGATTGCGGTGGGCACAGTTTCGCTTCAAACTGGATTGGAAAGGTGAGAAATTTTAGTTGGTGCAATTGCTTTTGTTAACAAGTTCTGAGATCTTTGACAGTCGGAAGCTGAGGAACAACACTGATACAGCATTAGAATCTGTCACATAATATTGAATTTATTCAACTGTTATCCCTTTAATTGCAAGTAATTCCATTAATTGCTGTAGAAATCCATCACCCTGACCTGGCTGAGCTCCAGAAGAAAGTGTGGAAACTAATTAAACATTGAGTTTTACGGTAAAATGGTAAATTGCTCATTAGCCCCCTTGAAATTCTGATTTATTACTAACAGAACAAAGTAATACTTGACTTTGCAGAAACTGGGTCATAGCATTCTTTTGTAGTCTCACTGAAGGTGCTATAGTTTAGATATCAATTAATTGGTCTTCATTTTTTGCAGCAGTACACTTGTTTGGTTTAACCTGGCAACTACAGCCTGTGGAAGGGCAGCTCTATGAAAATGGAGTTAGCAAAGGAAATAAAGGGACGGAATCCATGGATACGACTTACTCACCAATCGGAGGAAAAGCTTCGGATAAAACAGAAAAAAAAGGTATGTGTAAATGAGAATCCAGACAGATGATGAATAGTTAAACATTACTGCTGTTCAGATCTTGTATTTTCTACCTTTTGACAGTATTTTGAGTCCAGGTTCTATCTTCTCCAGTATAATTTTAAAACGGGTATGAAAAGCCCATAACCAGATAGGTTCCTTTAGCAGAACTCTCACTGAAATTAGCAGCCAGCCCATTAGAAAAGGAAGGTTCAGTAGCACAGTAAGAGAAGAGACAAGAGTATTTGGCTTCTGTCTTAAGACAAGGAAGAGGAGACCATATTTTTCTTGTTCCCTATTGTGCAGAGGGCTTGACACTGTGCCTGTCTTGCAGACCAAAGTGAACCCCTTTGTACTGACAGGTCAGAATGTGCTGAAGAGTAGAAATCTTAATGCTTTTCAAGGCATCCAGTTCTTGAAGGTGTAAGCTAAAGTACAGCATCCTGTCACATCCCAGCTGACCCAGTCACAGTGAATCAGCTCCCAGGAATCTACCACAGCTTCACAAAACGCCTGAACCAGTCTGTCAGCTCCCTGCTGCCAGGGGCACAGCCCTGCTCTGCCCTCCCGCCTCCCTCTGCCACTGCTGTGTCCTTGTGCCCGCTGCAGGGATTGTCTCCTGCACGGCCAGGCCACATCAGTCCTCCATGGCAGCAAAAAAGGGCTTTGTTAAAGCCATGATGCAAATCATCTTGAAGCACCAGAGCTAGGATAGGAGAGGAGTGGGCTGTGCAGCCAGGGTGTGAAAGGGAGAGAAGGAACCATCTGAGATGTGCAATTCCTTCCTCCTAAGGCCTGTCATTTAATGTTGTTACATCACCTGCTCCAGTATTAGTCACAACCTCTGGCCCATGCTTCCCATTGACCACCGTGACAGAGCTTGCTGACCATAAAAAGCAGATGGCCTTCCCATTTCTTTTTGTGGTGCTCAGAAAATGTGGATAAATCAGATCAGATCAAAGTGAATGGGAGTTGAATATGAAACCTAATCTCTCCAGTTGTTAGGAAGAAAGTAAAATTGTACTGGTAGCTCTGCAATGATAGGAGACTTCCAGAGCTTTCAAATTTTAGAGCAGAGCAGGGATCTGATTTTTCATGTTCTGGGTAAGATCCATGACTGAAAATAAGCAACAAAGTGGGACATTGTTGTACCAGTCCCTCCAGGAGGAAGATTGCACTGCACATCAATAATCATGCAAATCAGTGTGGCCCAACAGGATAGAGATCATATTAGATAAATGAACAATAGAAATACATGTAAGGAGACAATGATGTTGTTTTCCGTTATTTCATCCCTTAGAATGGATTTGTAGTGAATTGCAGTAAATGTTTTATACACTTTTGTATTTTTGTCCTGGTGCACCGTGGAAAATATCTCAAATAGTTCTTCTGAACTGCATTAAATCATTTTGTCAATATATTACAGATTTAATAAAAGCTTTTCCAATGCATTTGGCTTCCAAAGAAGGATATGTAGAAAAAAAATCAAAAACATCAAAAATCCTAAAAAATTCAATGGTTGGAAACAGAGAAAAGAATATGCGAGTCAACAAAGCCTCAGTGCAGTAGGTAAAAACCCAAACCACCTGCCTTGCCCCTGGGAATCCTGGTTTTTAGTGTAGCTATACAACTACCCCACAACACTAAAGAACAGAGTCCTGTGATAGCAGAGCTGTTTCACTGAGGGCATATCCAGCAGTTTCAGAGATCAGTCACAAATAGATCTACGCTGTTGTCTCACTTGTCCTCTTTCACCTTTTGGGGGTAACATGTAATCCAGAGTTTAAGCCAGCAAGGAGTAGACACTTGGAAAAACACGAGAAAAATCATGGGGAATTAGTACATGCATAGTCTGGCTCTGGCTAGTCTTTGCTCATTTTCTTTCTTTACATCACTTTTAATATATATCAGTAGTTTTATTCCCAGTCCTCCTAACAAATTCTCCATCTAGAAATGATGAAAGGGAGCACTTGGAAACAGGCAACTCCTTTCCCTACTGCAGGATACCACAGAAAGTTGATGCATTGCCTGTAAACTTGAAGCCACTGATCTAATTTCACAGGGATAAGTAACTGCTGTCAGATACTGTGACCCCACGTTTTCCCAACTCAATGCAGCAAGACAGAATGCTTTTCCAGACTTTGACAGCATCTATTTTAACTAATCCTTTAAAGAAAATGAAGTTTATAAACCAGCAAGTCAGATTTCTTCAAGAAGTCAATTTATAACACCTTGACCCACGGCTACGAGTTAACATTTTAATATGTAGTAATGTGATTAAAAAGTCCAATATACTAATGATGTTCGTATTTACCAGGGGAGTACAAGGAAATTGATCATTTCAGGATCAGTAATAATAGGCATATGGGTACATTCTTGTGGAGGTAATTGGCACCACGCTGTTCAGAGTTTTTCTTTCTTGAAGCTGAGAGAGACCTGTGATTAGGAATCTATCTGCTGCTTTAGACTTCTGAGGGAACCCTGCTTAGAAAGCATAGGGAAGAATCAATACCCTAGTTGGCAAGATTGGGAGCTGTACAAGGAATTGAATATAGATAATTAAATTATACTTTTTCATTTAAAAAAAATTTACAACAAGAGCAGAATTGTATTGCAGCACTGTAATTTTAAAAGCTTCTTTTGGACTTTTTCAAGAGAGAGCAGAAAGTAGACAAGGATAGTCTGTGACAAGTGTGTCTTCAGGTGCCTTTTTTGTACACCCAAATACCTGCTTAGTTCAACTAAACACAGAAGCAAAGCTGAATTCTTTTTCTGTAAAGAAAGCAGAGTGGCTCAGTGAATATGAAAATATGCATTTCAGACATGGCTCCTACCGTGGCCTTCCATGCTCTGTGGTTGTCTGAAAAATTAACATTTGAAAGGTGGTGATTCTGCAACTGTGTCCTATCAGTAGGGGTAGATAGTATGCATATCTTCCTGTAAGCATTGTGAGCAGCAGCATGCACTTCTTTCCCATGGGATGAGATAAATGTTCATCTAAGTGCATCTGGCTTTTTTTAAAGCTTACATTAAATTGTTGCTAGAGCAAAGGTATTTTCAGCCAAATGTGGAAAAACTCCCGAGGTACATAGCAACACTAATATGATATTCAGCATAATTTGATAATACCATTTAGTGAGAATTCACCCAGACTGAAGACATAACACTTTTTCTTTTCAACAAAGAAACAGACCTTCTCACTTCAAAAAATGAGTAGTTGCTGTATGTTAAAGACCTTGAACACTGACCAATAACACCTTTAACTTCAAAAATGATACTGTATCCCTGACTTTTTACTTAGTGCTCTACTGTCTTGTAATTGAATCATATTAATTACCATGTGTCAATATCACCAGAAAGTTCCATAGCGTTTTACTTAACCCAGGGTAATTGCTTGCAAAGAATCATTAATATTTAGTATCTCTAGAGTATTGGAAATAGGGGAGAAGGTTTTTAGATAAATAAGCCAAGTAGGATCTTCTTTGGGTTGAGGTGGGAAGGCATCCGCTTTCACTGTCCAACCCAGGAAGTTTAATTCTCCTTTCAAAACTCAACATTCAAGATTTTTTCTGTGAAGCAAATTGGGCAGAAGTAGTCTCACCTTGAACATTGTTAAAGCAGCATTTTGGAAAAATTTTAACTCTCAAACTAAGTAAGTGTTGTATTTTTAGAGTACTAGATTACGAGTTTCTAATCTAAAAATAGATGTATTTACGTGATGAGGTATTATAAGTTAGCTCCTCATTCTTGCTGTGGATTTGGTGACACAAAGCAGCTGTAAAGCTGGAAGATCTGGTACCCTGAGAATTGCTCCTGCCTTGTAAATTAAATCTCTATTTATTAAGAATGCTAAGTACTTCCTACGCTAGTTAAAGCCTATGTAAGGTCCCACTGAGGGTCTTTGTTATTAACATACTCAGGCAAAAGCTGGCCCTAGCTTTGCTACTGCTGTTTTCATTTCCAGGGGTGGTTTATAAAATTTCACATATGTTATGTTGGATTGGATATTTATATTGCGTTTATTGTGAAAGATGAGGCTTCGGCCACTTTGCTCCTCGTTGTTTTTCACTGTGATTCTGGAATGAAATGAAGCATGGATGGATATGGCTGCTGAATTCAGTCTTCTCTTGACTCGTACTCTAATGCCACACACTATCCTGCTTTTATTCTAGTTCAAAGTATGGAAATGTCAATAGAGTTTTACAAACCTTTCAGTGGAATTAGTTCAAATGTTAGTAGGATTGGGTCTGTGGTTTGCAGCATGTCATGGTGCTGATCACAGATGGGCAGTAAAAAACATAAAGATGGTGATACAAGCCAGCAAAGCAAGCCAGGTCCAGTTTAGTTTGGTGAAGTGTTCCTTATGCATTTCATTTCCCTTTCTATTTCAGTGCTCTCACACCCATGTGTGAAGTTACATGTTGTAGGTGTCTGCAAATTTATTGTTTGGCATTATGAAATTATGCCAGTTTTGCCTTCAGAGTGTCTTTCCCTGTCCTCATGCCCCTATTACACTTTCATGAAGAAAGACCAAGCCAGAACAGATGTTCTTTATTTCTCCAGGACTAGATTAACACTACCATAATAAAACCATTAGGAACGGTGATTAATAGAAATCCGGGCTTTGGGCAGGGGCTCTGAACTACCAGGTTTGATGGATTTTCTGTCCTCACTGGGATCCACTTGTGTAGCTTATGCAATGCCCCTTCTGCACCAGTCTGATATACGTACCAGAGGAAGAATTTCCCGCTGTCCTCGCTCTGCATTCGCAGTTGAATGTGTTTTGTTTGCATAATCGACGGGCAAAGACCATGGTTTACGCAGCAGCAGCAGTTCCTCCTTTTCTTAATCAGTAAAGTGTTACAAGATTTCCAGGGCAAAAATACCCCATGACTCCTGTTGTTGGAAATATGTTCTACATGTTTGTTTGTGTTTTCCAACTTGAATAAAAAATGCACTTATCAGTGTTAGAAGTTGATTTTTGTATATTCCAATGTATCTAAGGCACATTTATACCTTGTAACCTTCTCCCTTCACCCACTGTAAAATACAGAACTGACTGTTTTGTTTGTTTCTGGAAAATAAGTATTTCAGAAGGGCCGAGCCATAGACACGGGAGAAGTAGAGATTGGAGCACAAGTTATGCAGACCATCCCACCTGGTTTATTCTGGCGCTTCCAAATTACCATCCATCACCCTGTGTACCTGAAATTTAACATTTCACTGGCGAAGGATTCTCTCTTGGGAATTTATGGCAGAAGAAACATCCCACCTACTCACACTCAGGTAATTGGAAATGTTCCTGATTCTATCACACTTATATTTTCAAGCAGCAGTGGATGGGAGTGTTCACAGCACTCTTTCAAAGAAGAGAGAGAGGAAGAGACTGGTTGTAACCAGTCTGAGTATCCTTTTCTTTTACTGAGCTCTAGCAATACCTCAAACTGTGCTCTCTCAGAGGAAGGGACAGTGTCATAGCAGACAGGTCAGCAGCTGTGACCTCAGGGATGTGATTGTCTGGGAGGCTGGACAGGTACACACTGTCCTGCTGCGTAGATCTAGCATCTTTTATGCAAGGGACGAAATTCCGGTTCACTTGAAAATGCTTTAATCTTTTTATGATTCCCTTAAAACAAACAGATTGTACAGTCAGTATAAAGAGTTAATAGAAAAGAAAAAAAGCTGTCTCTGGTTTCCAAGATCGAAATTATTTTTGAGTGCTTACTCCAGGGGATTTTGCAAGAGAAAACCTAGCTAAGCAGTCATATGCAATATTGCTGGTCACATTCAACTTTTTGGTTTTTTAGCCTTAATGTATCTGGCGTATGAAGCTGTCATTTCTATGGATAATAAATTTTTCATCTTTCTTTATATCAGTCACACTCCACAGAGTGTGATAAATGCACACAGTATCATGGAAAGATTGTTTATAATGGACCACTGAAGATCATCTATTCTAACCTCAAAAATTTTTTACTTCAGTTTTGGTATTAGAAATAAGCACTTTTAGCTGTCACTGACTTTAATTGAAGCTGGATCCTCAGTTGAGCTGACAATGAACTTTACTGAAAATCAGAATGCCTAAAAAACCTAGAAATATATATATATTTCTTGAACAGGGATTCATAGAAATCTCTGGTGCTTTGAGGTTAACAGGCATTGAAGTTGTCAGCATCAACCTGGTTAGGTATTAAGAACTTTCCTGTAAAAAATATATACTTATTTGTATTAAATATAGAGAAAAAGTATATTTAGGTTTTGATATCTGATATTGATATTAAGGGGCAAGGGTTCAAAAATCTGGTATAGAACAACAGGTTTTTAATCTGCTCTTGGCATTTGGGATGAATAGCTGCATAGCACAGGCACTACACCTCGAGAATTTTGGAATTATTCCCATTAAAGAGATGTAATTTTTGGAGTAAATCTGATGTATCAAGTGCAGCAAGTCTGATTTTACTCTGCATAGCAAACAGCTATGCCAGTTTTGATGTCAGATTTCTGGCCTACCATAATTCTTTTTATGTGTAAGCTGAAGCTAAATTGACGAGGTTATGCAATTGCTGTCCATATTGGTGCATACTTAGGCAGTTCCTCTTAAGATTTCAGCTGTTTATTCATGTTTGAAGGAGACATTCAGAGTAGATTCATGAATATTTGCTAGGTGGTTAATTTTTGCTCATTATTATTTCAGTTTGATTTTGTAAAACTCATGGATGGAAAACAGTTAATTAAACCGGAACCGAAAAACTCAGAGGAGCCTCAGCAAGCTCCCAGGAACCTGATCTTAACTTCACTGCAAGAGACGGGTTTCATCGAGTATATGGATCAAGGAGCTTGGCACATGGCATTCTACAATGATGGAAAGAAAGTAGAGCAAGTGTTTGTACTAACTACAGCTATTGGTGAGAACAATCACAATATAATTGTTATTCTGATTATTACATTGCAAAGTTGTATTTGATGTATTCCAGTTCCTCTTAAGTATTCTCTTAAATATGTTTTATTTCAGCTTAGTTTAATTAACCTCAGTGGAGCAGCTTTGTGTTTAAGCCAATATTAGACAAATAGCAACATTTGTATGTTAAAGATAGATATTATCGAATTAATTATGTGTGAAGTTTTCATGTGTTAAGATTTTTATATGATAGCTTAAATGCTTAAGTAATTTCTGGTTTTATCTTGTTCCAAGTAAAAGAGATTATGTCTGCCCTCTCTACTTACATGGGAACCATAAATCCGACAAAAATTATCCAGGCTTTAAGTTCTTATTTCCAGTATTTTAGTCAGTTGGAAAATCTTCTTTGGATTTGTTTGTGAGTGTTGTTTGATGGATGGTTGCTGTTGTTTTATGCAGTTATTCAGATGAACCATTTTGTTTGGAATACAGAGGGCGAGTACAGGAGGCAGCATCCTGGTTGCATATGAGGTTCCTCCTGCCTTTTTTACACGTATAGATGGGCAAATATTTGCAGATGTAGGTGTTGAGAGTGAGCAGTCCTCACACATAGGGCTTTTTTGGAATTTAAATTTAGGTAAAGTGTTGTATTTATGACAGTCTCAGTTTGCTGCAAGACTTTAGCCACCATACCCTTTAGTTAACCTGTTCTACCATATGTTTAACAAGATGTCTTTACTAGTAATGGACGTGCCATCTGCTCTTCAGAGCAAATGGATACTATTTTTACTTTGTGGTAAACACCTTGCAGAGCAGGACAGTATGATTCAAATATCAAGATTCTGAAGGACTTGCATAAAAGAAAAAAATTAACAATTGAGATAGAGTTGTAATGACTGGTTCTGGTGTAAAATTTCGTATTTGCTCTGTTCAAAAAAGTTGGTCTTCTGCAAGAAATATGCCATTATTTGATTCCATCTGAGAAAATAAGATTCAAGCAATTTATGAAGCATCTTTGCAGATGCTCTACAAAGACCATAAAACCTGGCCAAATTCCATCCCAGACCAGTATCCAAATTCCTGGTCCCTTGTTTACTTTTATTGTAAGACAGCAGGGTTTATAAAGGAGGGTTTAAATAAGATTTCATTTAGTAGCATAACTTCTATTCTCCCCATTCCCTGCCCCCAAAACCAAAAAGAAATTAATTGCTGGAGTTTAATTCGTGTTACGTGTGGTAAAAAAGAAGAGACTTTGAAAGAGGGAAGTCTGTGAGCCACAGTGCAGGCAGGAATCCTTGTGCTTCATCTTCAAAATGGCTGCAGGAAGATATTTTTGTGAAAAAGTCTGTTCATGCTGCTGCAAGAATTTACTGCTGGTGCATTTGAGAATACTTCCAGCTACTGTGTTGTCATAACCTGTGTATCATCTTCTCCTAGTGTGCTGTGCATCATAATTTGATCTTTTATTTGGGAGTTTCCACAAAAAACAAACAAACAAACAACAACAACAACAACAAAAAACCTCTTGAGGCGTTCTGCTTACCCAGACTGGTCTAGAGTTGTATTTGACATTGCTGCCAACAAAGGATTCAGCCAGGACCAGAAACCCTGAGAACAGAGCAAGAGCTTGGATGCAGCTCTGCCAAGTGCTCCTGTGAACCAGCCATGCCCCTCATCAGCATCTGCTAGACTGTATTTCAAGATGCTCCAGTTAGTTATATACAAAATTGATTTTGCTGATCAGAACTTTTGGGAAAGTTCTGATCAGACTTCCCAAGGGGTGTCAATTGCATGCAAAATGTGGCATGCTTCAAGTACTTCCTTTAACTAAACAAAGGGCAGCCCAAACTGGACATTGCATTGAGGGGAAGTAACTTCTCAAACCATAAGTTCTTCGTTTCAGGTCAATGTAGGAATCATTTGCCATGTGATTCTAGGAAGACTGAGAAGGCAGGCAAGTGCACACATAGCGCAAGACAAGAGATGATAATGAACAGTAATATAAAAAATTAATAACGAGCAGTGTTTCTGTGAAAAAAACTTCCTTCTAAAAATGTCCTGGTTTTTCAGCTTTGAAACAAACATCTGTGTACAGGTTGTAGATATCTGATGAACAGAGGCATATCAAATGTCTGTTCCTAAGTATGAACCGATAGCCTGAAAGGAATGTTTTCAAATAACCATAGGAGTTTTCAAGAGGAACCAATCCTTATCTAAGTGCCCATAAATAAGATTAAAATACGCTTATATCAGTTATTTTCATTAGTTGTAGAATCTGGGTTTTCTTCTTTTTCCACAATTATTTTGTGGGAAAGGCATCAAGTTTCCCATTTTCATATAGCCAGAGGTACTTCCCCACATCTGTTAGTGGATGTGGCCGTTGAACAGTCCCAGTTCCCCGGGCTCCAGAGCCCCTCTCCCATCCAGCACCTGCATGGGCTGCAGAGTCCCTCATTTCTGCAGCTGGTCTGAGTGACCTGCTCCACACAGGATCATCTTAGCTTGAATTTGCTACATATTATTTATGCAGAATCCATAGAAAACAGTGAATCCACTGCATTCCTGTAGGAAATATATGTGTAAATTGGAACCAGCTAATCCATGTAGAGATAGAAGCCTATCCTTGGATGTGTGAGGTTAGGTGGCTTAATATCCAAAGCTGTGTGATAAAGCATAGGCGAGTTTAAGATCATAACTGAAGGTGGGTTTTTTTCCTTCAAATCTAGTTCTTAGTTTTTTATCACATTGAATTTCATCACTGTACAAAAGACTGTTTTTTGTTTACCTGATTGTATAGAAGTGGAAATCCTGCCCTTCTCCAAAGGGATTCCATTCACGTGGTTCAAATGAACACCACAGAAGGCAATTTACTCTATAAACAGGTTTCAAACAAATTAATTCAGCAATAAAAGAAAATGTTTAAGGTGGACATTTTTCAGCAAATACTCGGGTTCCTGCAGTGCTTTTAATGGTGGTAAATTTTACATGAACACTTACTTTAAAAGCTTTTTGGTGTCATAGAAATGATGCACCTGTTATCTCAAAGCTGTCAAGACAAAATCTAATAAATATTTGTAATCTGCTTGAACAGGATTTTTTTTTATGCTCCCTGTGAATGAAAATGGGCTTTTTACTGCTTCTGCACCTATTTGTATGTTGAGATGTGTCCTGCAGAGTGAGGTGAAGATGCCATTCATTTTGAATTCAACCAATTTATGTTTTTCTTTGTGCACAATTGCCTGAATAAACAGAAATCCTGGATGACTGTTCTACTAATTGCAATGGGAATGGAGAATGTATCTCAGGCCACTGCCACTGCTTCCCGGGATTCCTTGGTCCTGATTGTGCAAAAGGTAATCTCGTATTAACTGACCCACAGTGCATAACAGGGATCGTGTTTATGGTGTGTGGCTGCTGGGCTTGCAAAGATTCAAAGTGATTAAAGGAGATTAAATTCCTTTTTCCAGCCAGATGGCAGATATAGTACAAGCACACATGTGGAAAGTTTCTTTATGCTGTACTTGAGTTAACATGGATCGGACACTTCTCCCTCCCTGACTTTCAAATTTAATAGTTTCTTCCATCCCCATTTGCATCCTGGCTGTAGTTGTAAAATAGGTGTGTTAGCTTAGCATAATGTTTTCTGTTATTTAGAAGTGACAAACAGTTTCACTTTGGAGAAAATATAAGTAAATCAAATGCTTCTGTGGTCTTAACTTGAATAGGGTGTAGATAGGAAACCTGAAGCAGATTAGAGATGGTTTTCCACCATTAGAGCAAAAAAACATGTTAAGTGAGCTTACTTCTGTTTCAGATATTTCTGTCAGTATTATCCATTATCCTCTGCATTTGATGTCCAGAAGTTCTCATGAAGAGAAGAAATCTTCTCATGAGGAAGATTTTCCAATGTCTCCTCAAATGTAGGGTTTATTTTTTTAAGACTTAGTTGGCTTGAAAATACTGGATTGTAAAAGTAAACTTCCACATCGCTGGTGTACATCCAGATCAGTAATGGCTACAACTTCAGTGATATTATGTCTTCTTAGAAGAAAAAAGAAAAGGGCAGGATCTTGCTTCAGTTCACAGGAAAGAAATATTAATCTTACTGAAAATCAGGCATCACTGCGAATTTTCTGCAGAGGCCAATCAAGGGGAGAGAGTTGGTTTTATCTTCTAAGATATCCCATTTCTGGTCAAAATTAAGGTGTACGAGAGAGGCAGACTGAGGAGACAAGGACATTGTATTACTGCTACATTACCTAGTTCAAAGATTTCAGTCTGTCACAACCCTTGAACCAAATGAAGAATTGAGGAGCTGGTGTGGAAAAGCAATTTTACAGAACGATAAATGCAATAAATGTTAATCTATGTAAGTATGTAAATACATTTAAAAGGTCAATCTGCCTTCTTCAGATTCCTGTCCAGTGCTGTGCAGCGGAAATGGAGAATATGAGAAAGGTCACTGTGTGTGTCGAAACGGCTGGAAAGGACCAGAGTGTGATGTTCCAGAAGAGCAGTGTATTGATCCAACCTGCTTTGGCCATGGTACTTGTATCATGGGTGTCTGTATCTGTGTCCCTGGATACAAAGGAGAGATTTGTGAGGAAGGTTTGTGAAGTTTCCTTCTCTGTAGTCCCGGGGGTTGATGTTTGTCTTTAATTTCCACCTGTTTTAAGGTAGTTAAAAACTCACACAGATGTGATCACCTTTCTGTGAAGCTATTTTGCTTAAAACTACCTTTACTGTCTCATAGAAAGTAACATTAAGATAGAAAATTTTCAGAGGTGAGGGTATTCGGGTCTTGGTAACAGTCCAGTGGACTGATCACATCAATTTCGCATTTTCATTTGAAAAGATAAAATTATTTAATTTTGTTTGGCCAAAAACTCAGGGTAAGGCAGTCAGAAGATCATTTAAACAAAAATGATATGGTAGTTTTCCAAAGCAATCAGATGATCGTAATCAGCTTTTCTCTTTTTCATTCTGTTACGTCTTAGATTTTTCTAACAATATAAAGCCGAAAGGTCAGCAAACAGGTTCAGTTTACCAGCACATATTGTGTAATTCTGTTTTCATATGTCATTTTTACTGGGAGCCTTTCCTCACGGCACTAAACTGACATCCTTTAAGGCTTGGCTAAAAAGTAGTGGGAAATTCTCTAAGAACAAGTTACTGTATTTTTGCTGGTTATGGTACTGATGTGTCTTGCCCTCATCTATAGACAGAAACAGTTGTTATTTCCCTCAGCTGTCTGGGATAGCTCATCAGCTTTGACTTTCTTCCCTTGTGCGTAGCCTCAGAAAGCAGAACTCTTCCTCGTGCTTGTCCTGATTTGATGATTTTTCACTAGTCCCCTTAGCCTGGAGCTAGTGACAGCATACTTTGTGCTTCCTGCTATAGAGATTTTCAGTAATTCTTTTGAGTAGCACACACAGGAGGCTTTTTATGTTGCTTGAATTCTCTAGTCAAAAAAATGTCCAGGATGGATTTGATAGATTTGACATACCTGGAATGGTTTTAAAGGGAGGATCAAGAGAATGCTTCTGACACAGTCAGTTGTTGGTAGTTTCAGAAACCAAGAAAACCCAAATGGGAAAAAGCAAGTAATACACAGATTCCTCGGTGAGGCCACGATGCTGAACAAGCCTGTAGCTGGTGGGAGGCTGACTGCTGTTTTTAGTTGCTTTGTTTCTTGCCATAATGAGATCCTGCAAAATGGTTGGGGGAAAAAAAATGACATAAATGTACTGACAGCTATTGAAATCAAGAGTGGGAAAACACTGGGTTTTTATAGTAAGAAACTTATTTAAATTTTTTTAAAACGTGGAATTATGTAGAAATATGGTGGATGAAATAAACCTGTGTAACCAAGTACGGTGGATTTTTATTGTAGCACTGTGTCCTTGACATGACTGTTCTGTTTTTATTGTGAAACATAACTTGTGCAGTAGTTAGGGAATTCTGTCAGGAATTAAGATTATTTTATTCTATGTAAACATGATTTAGTCTTATAACAGTGCTGTTAACAGACATAGCAACAGATGTACTATCCAGGGAGCACCAGTAACTGCGTGTATTCATTGCTATGGGGATCTTTGAATTTGTCCTGTCACATTATCATTCCTAAAATGGAGTCACCCGATTAATTTTAAAATGTCAGCAAAATAAAGAGCTGTCTCAGGATGAGAGAAAATTGCTGTGTATTTTTGTCCTATGCTTAGCAAGATGTTCATTGTCCAGAAACACTGATTCCCTTGCTCAGAATTACACTGTGCTTTCCACAAGCCTGGAAGGCTGAAAAAGATACAAAATAAATCCTGAAATAAGATGTTGAATTGGTGGCAAAGCAGTTCAAAAGGTAAAGCTTTGCTGCTTTATTTTTAGGTTGAAAGGTCCTGTAAACTGGAGGCCATTAATCTCTGTCTGAAGTATTTAGCCAACCCTTCCTGAAGCAGAAAACATCTCTTCATTCACGTAGCACATGATACTGTTTGTTAAGTTTACAATTTAATTATTAAGCCAGTAGTTGTGCTGATACTTGAGAAATACATAGCAGAACTTTCACAGTGCCTCTTTAACATCTGTCTGAAGCATGATATAACATGGATAGGCTTCTGGCTAATTATTTCCCGTGCTCAGACCCCACAGATCCTTCAGCTCTGCAGTCTTCCTGCAGCCTCCAGACATGGCAGGCTGCTTCCTGCTTAAAACCTGGCTTGTTAAAGCAGTGCTGGGGCTTTGTGAAAGAATATGCTGCTCATACAGCACTAAAAAGCTGATATAAATTCTTCTACAGAGCTCCTGAATTTTTCACTAGGAATAGTTTAATCCAAATTGAGAACAAATTTAGTTCTTTGTTTGCAAATTGTTCATCAGTACATTATGACTTTTATGAAGCTGTTCATTACCTGCAATTGCCCAGCACATATTTTTTATGTGTATGAGATTTTTTTTTACAGCAAGCATTGAGTTAGAGATTCACTACTCAGTCTTAGTGGATAACCTTTTATTTTGTAGCAAATTTTCAGCTATAGAGATAGCTTTTCACAGGAAGGTGAAAGAATGAATCTTTCTTTTCCCAGAAATAAATAAAACACAGTGTGCAAATACCCAAATGGAAATACAAAGCACAATTACAGAAGTAACTGTTAATTGCTCCAGCTCTTTCCCAGCCCTCAGAAGCACAGACTTCGCCAGCTTAGAGCAATAGATCTGTCCTGGGAATCTGTGTTTTAAAAATCAGACAAAATCCATGACAAGAGATTCATATGGCCTCTAGCAGTCTACATGCTTGCTTTTTTTCTTGTTTTTGACTTTTCCTTAGATTTTAACAGACTGTTTTTCTCTTGTGTTTGTTAACATTGTTTCAGTTGGGTATTTGCACAAAAAAATCATCGAATTAATCTGAATCCCTGTTGTATTTTACTATTAAATAACTGTAAAGGTGTGCATTTTATGCTCCAAGTCGTATATTCTCTGCTTTCCAGAGGACTGCCTGGATCCGATGTGCTCCGGCCATGGTGTGTGCGTCCAAGGGGAATGTCACTGCTCCACGGGCTGGGGCGGGGTCAACTGTGAGACTGCGCTGCCTGTGTGCCAGGAGCAGTGCTCGGGGCACGGCACCTTCCTCCCGGACACGGGGCTCTGCAGCTGTGAGCCACAGTGGACAGGTTCAGACTGTTCAACAGGTATGGTGGAGGCCTGGCTTTGTCAGCATCGCCTGGGTTTTCTGCTGGAGTCATGAAAGAAAGTAGCTGCTGTTACTGTGCTAATAGGAATTGAAAAAACAAGATAGTGATGAACCAGGGGTGCTGTGGCATGGCACTTCATGGGCTTGTCAGCAGCTGGCTTTCAGTTGCCAAGGATAAGGAATGCGTTTTCTCTGTGGCGAGAATGTTTCTGCCTGGTGGCACGACAGTGAGAACAGTAGTCCTGCAAGAGGGCACATGCCTCCTGGCATGCACTGCAGGCAGGTATGACTCTCACCTGAGCTGCTGAGCGCCTGTCAGGCTCATGAAATCACGGAATCCACAGTTCTGAGATTGGGAAGGTATATTAAGAAAATAAACACAGATGCAATGACTGATGAGTAAGAAAGCTCTGTCAAAAAAATCTTTAAACAAAAAAGACCATCATTCTTTCATGCTGGGATAAAAAAATTCTCTTCTTCCTTAGAGGACCATCAAGGTTTGATCCCACTAAATTTGATTAAGAGTTGAAATGGATTTCCTGTGTGTGAATTTACATTTCATTTTCTTGAAATGAATGCACTCTGCACATTTTGCTCTGTAATGTAGCATGTCATTACCGATGTATGTACTGCTATTTCTGTCCCCTATAGAGCTCACAAAGCCAGAATCTTGGATGATAAGTAGCACATCCCAGTAGAGAATAGATGCAAGTGACAGATTTGCTGAATACTGTGGAATACATCCAGTGGTCCAAGTCACCAATTTTTCTTAGAAATCGTCATTCAGAAGAGCACTTGGAACAGTATAAATTTCTGCTCAAATCTCTAATGTGTGTGGTTATGATCTTTTAATAGGGACTTGATGCCATGATGATTTTTTGCCTTTTCTTTCATACCCCTTTTATATAGCTTTTATGTATTCTTTAGAATGCTTTCTTTATTCTTCAGTGCTTTTAGCCCACGTACTTATAATTCCTTAATTCTGATAACTTAGCTGAGACCCAGTATTCCGCTAAGTCAGGAGACCAAACACCCTGGAGGCCTCGCAGTCAGGGGTCAGAAAGCCCCAGACACCAAGGTCCCTTCCAGAACACATTCTGTAGACTAAGATAGGCCCACCCAGGGGGAATGCTCCTCGGGACAGGGTTCACTCGAGCCTCTCACTGGGGAGCCTTTGATGGATGTGCTGATTTGCAAGGCCTGTAATGGTGCCCGGATTCATCGTGTGGGGGCGTTTCAGGCGCTTCTCGGCGCGTTCCACCCGGGCGATGCGCTGCACCTAAAGATCCTTAAATAAATACCAAGGTAAAAACCCGTTTTCCCCTTAACCGTGTTTGGCTCCTAATTTTGAGACCAGGGAAAGGCAGCAACTTATAAAATGTCCCACAACATGATGAATTTTTAAGCAACAAAATATTGACCTGCTAATAATTTTCAGTGTTTGTTACAAAGACCTTGCGTTCATTCTACACTCCAAAATTAAGGCATGTAGTTTTAGTCTGACACTGTCAGATATGGCACCTGCTTTGATAAGAATTGACTTAGTGGGTTTCAGCAAAAGCCTAGTTGCTGTCATTTTTATCCTGTATTTTATTATATTTTTAAAATATTCTCTGAAGCTTAGTATTATAGTAGTATTTCTGTTAATGGAGCAAATAATTAGGAGAGTTGTTAGCTATGTATTAATTTTTTACTGACAAAATATTGCTAAATAATTCTGTTTTAATACAATGTTATCGTAGCTTAAAAAGCAATGTTAGTCTCAGATGTATCTGTTGTGTCAGCTGCATGGGGCAGTTAGATGTTAAGTCAGGCACGAAAAAGCTCCAAAAGTAGCCTCCAAAGCAGTTTTGAACATTTTGGGAAGGAAACCTCTTTACCTCTATCAGTAGAGAAAATACCTCTCTTCATCCCTACTGTCTTCTGAGTTACCAAAGGATGCTTTTACAACTACCAACAGGCATCATAACCAGGTGCTTCAAACTTCTCCTTTCAAATACATGTTTCTTCTTAGGTGTTAGACTAGATTCAGGATGGTCTTGGCAGAACACTGAGTGTTAGACTGAAGTATAGATGTTCATTTGTGCCTGAGATGTTTTTCTTAGGATCAGTGATTGCTGTGCATGTTGAAAATAAAGTTTTATTTTAGTGAGCGAGGAAAACATCAAATGAAGAAGTAAGGAAGCATAAGAGGAGTAACAAGGTCACAATAAACGAGTTGTCACATATGAATGGAGAAAGTCACGAGGTTCTGTACAATGAAGAGGATGAAATGGGTAAATCTCAGACTGCTTGTCTTGAGTCAGACAACAGCAGAGCTTTGTAACTGAGAGACCAGCAGTCTCTCAGCCTGCCTCAAACCCTTGCACTTCGCCATCTCTGTACCACGTCGTTCTCAGTGCTGTGAAAATTTGCCTTTCTGTAGCACCTTGAAGAATATAGGCTCTTGTCCTGAGGATTTCTGTGTTCCCCAGCAAATTGCAAATACTTTCAGAATACAAGGGTACATTATATTAAGTTTTATGGGGTTTTTTAAATAGTAGTTAGTGTATCTTGGCAGACTTTAAAAGGGAGCATTAGCGAAGGTTCTAGAATGTTTCTGAATACATTGTTCCAGACACAGTGTCACCCAGCCTGAAGAGGTATGGGCCACCTCTGTAATACCTTCTTCTACCTGCCCATCTCTAGCTCTTCAAACAATATAAACTTCCATTTTACAAGTTTCAGACTGGGGAAAGACAAGAATCAGTATGGTCGAGGAAGAGAGATGAAGGGCGACTGTGTGACCCATGCATATCCTTAAGAATTGCCAATGTTTGGAGGCCCAGCCTGAGCTCTGGAATCATTCATGGATTTTTTGAGGCTGGAAAAGACCATGTTGTTCATGCTGTTTGATTTTCTGGAGAACATTACCAAAATATAAAAATCATCCTTCAGTTTTTGTTTGACACTCACAGTTTCTGTTTAGTTTTTTGAAATTCAAGCTTCGCACAGAGACTGAAAATGAAGGGTAGTCTACCATTTCCTAGATAAATTGTTTCAATTATTGATGCCTTAAGTTTTAACTTTTATAATTTAAAATCCTGTACTGTCTAGAGTATAACTCTGAAGTTTCTTGTAGTCTGTTAGTTGCTGCTCTCTTAAGCTAGACAGACATAATAAACCCTCTCCAGGCCTGCCCTCCAAGGACACCCAGCCTGTCCTAGGCCCAAAATGTAAACCAACATCTTGGGAAGGGGGGGTGTGAGCTTGGGGAAAATTACATCATTAACTGAAGCTTTAATTGGATAATTGAACTTGATATGCAAAATAGACCAAACTTACAGAAGTGTGAAGAACTCGTGACCTGGGGTCCATCATCTTGGCAGTAGCCTGTGGCTCCTCAGGGTGTACCTTTGAAGGCCCTTCAAATAAATACCTACCTTTATTCCCCTACTCTTGTCTAGTCTCTGTTTTTTAGGTAGCCTGATAAGGGATCATTATGTCTGGCCCTCTTTGCTAAAAAGTGCACCTTCCACTTTGAGTTTGAATAAGTGCAAAGTCTTGCAATCATGTTTCTTTCTGTGAAGTGAAAGACTGGCAAATCATTTGTAGTCTTTTCCGGTGTCCAGCCCAATCTCTCCTCTGACCTGTGGACTGGCATAACCCAATTTCATTGCACCACCTCCAGATACTTCGTCTATATCAAAAGTTATTGCTGGACAATTGCCATTCCTTGAGGACCAGAAAATCCTCTTGCAGAAGTCCAGAGCAGCTGTCAGGATATGTTTTCATTGTGTTTAAATTGGTTCTCAATAAAAGCAGCTCAATATGGCTTGAAAGTTGTTCAGACACTTAGTATTGCTAATCCTGTACTACTTGTAGTACACAACTTAGGCTGGCTTTTTGTTCAGCTCTGTTGAGATCCATCCTTTCAATATGGTTAGCTGGATATGTTTCAGATATATTTGGCCTCTTTCTACCCTACAGTATTGAACTTCCATGAAAAGTCATTTTCCTTTGTTAGCTCAGATTTCAATGTACCTCTCCCAGAGCTGACATGGTTTTCATTTAAGCTTTGCCTTGCTGCTTATGAACGTCTTTGTAAAGGCTCTTCCTATCAGCTAACTACAGACATACAGATAATACGCTTCTCATTCTTCTGCCTTCTCTGGGCAGCATCAACTGAATTTCACCCTGGAAATACTGGTTACAGCCAGTCAAAACAACATTTTTGTGTCTTTTCTACAGCCGTATGTGATCAGGAGAAGAAATTTTAAAAGCACCTTCTGTCTGTATTTGGTTTATTATATGGATGAGATCAAAGTGTTCCAACTGTTCTATATGGTTATAGACTGACATGTATTTACCATGAGGGAGATGGATTAGCCTGTTGTGCCAGTTTGCCAACTGGCCTGGATGCTGAAGGTTAATAACAAGCTATGGCTTTCACTGCTTCAAAATTACACCAATGTCAGAAGTTTGTAGAGAAGCCACATAAAATTATTCCAGCAGAGTTTTTTCAAGTGCTGTACTGGGACATAGCTGTTATGATTCCAGTTGCAAGGATCCCAAGCTTGCAGTCATTATTCAAGTAATACATTTGATTCTTCCATTCCTGCTGGCCTGGGCAGACATTGCTTGCTACCTTTACCTGTGATGTAGTCCATGTTGAAATACACAGAAATCCAACATCTTCTTCTACAGGAACTTTATTTCTTTAGATGTTTTACTTGCTGTCCCTGGAACAGTCATCTGTCCTGCTTTCTGCAGTATTCTCTGGACTGTGCCAGGAATGAGGGGAGTTATGTCCATTTTGCCTGACGGGAGGCACAGGCATCAGGGTCAAGCTAAGCTGATCTCGGGCAGAGATCCACAGACGGCTCTGAGAAGACCTGTCTTTCACCATTTTGATTCTCAAAGTGTTTTCAAGACGAAAAGAAACAGCACCAGCACTGCTACAGTTCTACATCGTCCAAGATGTTGTTCCCAACAGTCACACCAACCATACAGCAAACAGGTCATCTTCTGGCATTGAAGTGGCTTTAGCTCATGCTAAAAAAAAAAAGAAAATGTGATTTCATTTCTCAAATAATTACCTTGTGAAAAAAACAAATGCTTCTCTGATATAAAGCACTGAAAATTAAAAATCCATGATAATGTTCGCAATACAAATGTGCATCTTCTGTTTTGGAATTAATTCATTGCTATCTTGTTTATCACTTTGCCCATTTAATTTTAGTTTTTTCCTAGTTTGGCCATCCTTTGGCAAGTCACACAGAAGTGCTCAAAGACATTTAGCCATTACCAGTTTAGGCATTTGACAGTGGATGTGCCCCAGATAAATGCACAAGAGATTGAGTTCCTTTCCTTGTTTCGTCTTCCCTGCCTCTATGAGACGTGGAGAACAGAAATTTCATACTTTGTTCCAAGTGAGACTGATTATATAATACATTTTGTGAAAACCACCTGTACTGACAAAGGTCATCCTTGGAGTATTTCAGAGTCTCAGCATCTTTGCACCATGCTGAACCCTGTTACAGCTTGTGAAAATCCATTATCAGTCAGACCTTCACCATACATATCAGCTGACCTGTGCAGTAGGGGTGTGATTTACCAATACATGACACAGTCAGTAGGATGGAAGACTGATATTACACCGTTTTAATGTCGTCAGGACTTCAGTATAGTCAGCTTTCTGCTTAGTGTCTATGGATCTTTGTTGCTTTATTTATAGGCTGTCACCCAAAATGCCTTGATGTTAATGAGTCATCTCCTTTGAGGCATCTAGGCAGTGCTTTTCAGAAAGAAAAAATCAAACTCATGAGTACTGACTGCTCCTGTGAGGTAGGAGGGAAGCTCTGGTTAATGGAAGGTGCAGCATTAACAAACTGCACAAAAAAGCTCATCTTCTGTTCTCAGATTGACGCCTTTAACATGGAGCCTTGAGTTTAAGGGAGGAATATCAAGAGAAAATGGATGACAGAGTTGGTCAGGGGGGCAGAGCCTTGCATAAATTAGTGTAACTGCAGTGATACCAGCAGTGCAGTCCCAGTGTGTTTCAGGTGAGAATCCAGCCCTGAGTCACTAATTAATTGTAGCACTGTGCCTAAAATATTATAGACTGAGAAATCTGTGACAGAGCTGATGCTTCTGACATCCTGTCCTGCATTCATTTCTTTAGACTCTATTCAGCCAAAGTAGGCCAATTTCTGTCCCCTTACTTCGAGGACATTTGTCATAATTCCACTGAATCCATTTATATCACTGAAGCAACCTAATTATGATTGGGAAAAGAATACTGGCAGTTCTTAGTCACAAAAACATTCATCCTAAAATGATTATATGGAGATGGTATATATTTAGCATATCTATTTTTGGTTAAGCTCTCCTAGCAAGATTGGTGGTAATTTTACAAAGGGTAAAAATGGATCAGCAGCCTCTTCCTTCAGTATCTTGTGAAGCAAAAAACCTCTTTAAAACTGAAGTGCTTTGAAAAATGCAAAATGTTGTAATTGTTGTAAATTGATATGTGCAGAGTGGAGTAATTTAAAAATCATTAGAAGTCTGCATTTTTTACAGTGAAGTGCTTCAAAAAGAAATGAAGGCATAATGCAGTATATTAATATAGTTCAAGGCATCTCAAATAGGTTTCAAAATTAAACATCAAAAACTGCAATGTGAAAAAATAATTAGGTGAACCCATTTCGTCGTAATCAGAAACTCTTCAGGTTTAGAGAATTGCAGTGTATGGGTGTCAGTCATTCTCATTCACCAAGGACAAGGATATTCACTACAAAGAGCTTGCAGTAGTGAAAATAGCCTTGAAATTTCCCCAGTATGTGATGTAATTTTGTGCATTTTCTACAGACTGCTCAGTTCCACATTGGTGCTTCTACTCTGCTTCCTATTTTAGACAAATCTCAAGAACTTTTTAATTATACTAGAAACATCCTTCACTGTTTTGTTCTTAAGAAATGATGGACTTGCTTAATTTCATCTAACTGTCCTGTTTCTCTAATTTGTGAGGAGCTTTGCCTATTACTGCTCTGCTAATTAAAAGGATGATTGAAGTTCCCCTGCTGTACATTGTGTGACACTGTAGAAAGACTCTTCCCTACTACTGTATATTTCATTGAAAAGAAAAAAACAGCCTGTGACTAGTTTGATTTGTATCTCCTGCAGAGCTGCAAGAGTTTGCAAAAATACATCTGGTGAGCAAGGTTTCTATTAAAAACATACTAGTTAAAGATTGGAACACTTAATATGTTTTGCTGCAGAATTTAAAACATGAGAAATTTAAGGCAGTGAAGAAGCACTCCAATAAAAATTAATTATCCTACGTGTTTAAATCAGTCCATAGGGAACCAAAAATACCTGATGTAGTAATTATTGATTTAAGAAATAGGGTAAGTCAAGGGTATGAGATATACAATGAGGAAGCATGGGGTGTTTTTCAACTGATTGCTGCTTATTTTGCAGATATGCCAAAAATAATGGCCCTTTCCTTTCCTTTTTCTTCCTGAAAATTAAGATTCTTAATCTATTGCTGTCTGCACCTCATTCAGCAATTATTGGAAATATTCCTCATTCCAATGTAAATGCAATTTAGTTAAGTCAGCTTTTGTAAATCCTAGTCTAATGCACAGCAAGGTATTACTTCTTCCACAGGGTGGAATCCACAGACACAGTTTTGAATGTTTCGATCTCATCAACTCTTGGCTTACCCAGGAGCAAGATACCCAAATTGCTCTGGTGATGGCCATATGGTTCTGTTTACCCTCCATTCTGGGAAGCTGACAGAGCCTTTCCTCTCTGTCTGCATGGCATTGTGCCTCTACAGGGAGTCTGTCCTGTCCAGGAATGTCCCCCTCACTGTGCTGTGTGCTGGGAGAGTGATAGCCCCAGGAGAGCGACACTCCTTAGGATCCTTGGGCAACACCCATGTAAAGCCCTGCTGATTGCAGAGCTGGAGCTCTTAACATAAAGCTGCTGTTGTTATCTAGTAGCAAAACCTGGCAAATAAGTGGGATTTTAGTAGCAACTCAGGTGCCAAAATGGTTCAAGGACCTTTAAATTAGGTAAGCTAAGCAAAGGGTTTAAGGTCCTAAATTTGTAGTTAAGTGCCTACATCCCTCTTTTACATCTCAACCTCATGGCCTACACAGGAGTCAATCTACTGAACAGTGATTAAGAACCATACTTAAACAACTGACAGGATATAGGATGGGAAGGTCTTTCATGAACAGTCTGTGCTCAAGAAAATGTCAAGATGGAAATCCTGACTGTGGAAGGCTTGTACTCCACAAGAACCCTTTGTAAAAGAGGACTCTGAAGGAGAGAAGCCATGAGAGTGTTCTCCTGGTGGATGCTGCAGGGGAGGGGGAAAAGCAGCCTAGATGAACAACAGAACAGGAACGACAGAGAAAATCTTCCACTTCTAATTTGCTAAGACAAATCCAAAGGTGTAACTCTCACACATTATCCATACTGCCATCTTTTAAAGGAGGGTTCTTGTGTTAGGGTGAGCTTCTGTTTTCTCACAGCTGGAAAAGCACAAGTGGGAGTTGCTGGAGCAAGGGTACAAAAGAGCACTAGAACAACTAGAGGTTTTGTCCTTCAGTGAATTTCAGAACATCTATTGTGCAAAATGTGCTACATCAGTCCCTAAAAATCAGATATTTATAATGGTTTTTGTTGTCATGATAAGTGTTGTACAAAAATAGCTATTATTTCAACGTATTTATGCAGCAGACTCTGTGAATTTTAACTTCCTCTGAAAACAGGCAACTGCTGTTGGTAAAAGTCAAACCCATGAGAGCTTCCCTGCATACTGCATTTCTAAGGGTTTTGGTTGTGTATATTGTTGCAAGGGTAATATATGTAGACATGTAAGGATTTCCCAGTCTCTGCCCTCCTTAAGGACATTTGCTTGAACGTTTTGGTGAGTAATATGTTTTAAATAAAATTAAATCTATAGTAATTATCCAAGAATATTTTAATGGCAATGGAGCAAAAACTCCTTGTTTATTATAGCTACAGTGTACATTCGGGTATGTCCACTCTTCAGTCCAGGAAGCCTTGGCTATTTTATAAGCAGATTGTTAAAATAGTATCTGTCACCTTGGGATCCAAAATCATTTTCTGATGGAGTGCAGAGAGCTGATTGTTCATGTGGCATGTGATTGTTCAACTCCTGCTCTGGTCCGCCGTATGCTGAATTCGAAAATGCCCTGAAGAAGGGTGGCCAGCCTGGTGGTGCCTCTGCCAGCTCTGAGGAGCTGGTACCAGGCTCCACAGAAAAAATGCAAGTCATGAGCTGCACCTTTGGTTTGGCAGTAGCCAGGCAGAGCAGCAGCTGCCAGATGCATGCTGCTATTTCTGTTTGTGCTGCTGACACAGAGGAAGTTACGGTTTATTTACTGGGAGCTGCTTTGTGTCTCTGTGTTCACCTGCACAGGCTCAGCTGTGAACACAGGGACATTTGCTCTTGTGGATGGACTCAGTGTTCGTAGGCAGATGCTGAGCAGTGTGGAACTTGTGCTGGTTGAGGCCGCACTCCTTGGTTTTGTGCAAGAGCTTGTTACGCCCCACTGCTGAGTTTGTCCAAGAAACTGTTTATTTGTGCTAAAACAGGAGGAAGCAAGGCCAGCTTCTTCATCTGCTTTTGCTTTTGACTGTGAACCTGAGATGTTGCTTAGAAGCTGGTAATGACTTAATTTCTGACAGTAGTTTTTCTTATAATACAGATTGATTGTTGGGAACACAGAGACCAAAGCCTTATTTTAGTTGATCCACTGTTTCATTGAATCATAGAATGACTTGGGTTTAAGGGTACCCTTCAACTTCCCTGCTGTGAACAGGGACACCTTCCACTAGATGGCATTGCTCAGAGCCCCGTCCAACCTGGCCTTGAATTCTTCCAGGGACGAGGCACCCATAGCTTCTCTGGACATCCTGTGTCTGTGACTCCCCACACTGAGAGTTAAGAATTTCTTCCTAATACCTAATCTAAACCTACCCTCTTTCAGTTTAGAGCCATTTCCCTGTGTCCTATCACTGCATGCCCTTGTCCTCTGTTCCTGTTCCTCTTCCTTGCGGGCTCCCTTTAGGTACTGGGAGGCCACAATTAGGTCACCCTGAAGCTTTTCTTCTCCAGGCTTAACAAATTTCCATCTGTCCATATAGACTGGCAGCTCAGTGAAAAAAAAAAAAAAAAAAAGAGAGCAATAGAAGTACATTCTTTTAAAAGCATTCAGTCCCAGTGTGTGGATGTACATTCTGAAAATCGTTATCCCCATTCCTTCTGAGTGCCAGCTCTGTGTTGAGTGTGTTTGATTTGGGCAACAATGGCATTTCTGTCACTTGTGGGCTGCCATTGCTTTTACACAGATGAATCTGAATAGTTTTTCCTGTAATACATTGAGAAGCAGTACCAATGCCCACCTTTTCAGCATTTTGAGCTCTTTCAAAATAGGATAAGTAAAATATATTTTCATTACTGAAGTCAGCAAGTATATCTAACATTCAGAGCACAGACCAGCACAATTTTTGTGAGTGGACCCATATCCAAAGGTCATCCTGTAAGCCAGTGAATTAAAGATGGTGCCTACTTGTTGCAAATAATGCTTAAATAAATCATTATTCTTTACTGGGTATTACTAATCAAACTTAGTAATTAAATAATTGTGGAAAGCTTTCTATTCTGAGCAGAGCCTGAGTCAGTGTTAACAATCGTTGTTCTATGTACCACAGAAGATTTAGTGCTCATATAAAGACATATCCTGATCCCCTCAGACAATCTGGTGAACTTTTGCTGAAAATAGGTGTCTCAAAATCTTTATTTTCTTTTGATGCTGTATTAGTTCAGGCTGTACCTGTGAGACAGCTTTATTGAATGTACCTACTGAGCCATCTCTTTGCCTATTTCCTTTTTCCCCACAAAGCCATGGTTGTTTTCCACGTTTCTTATCATTATCACAGGCCTCATGCCTTCCCCAATTCTTGTGGTCTGTCACTTGCTCAACAGGTTTCCCATTTTTCCCGCACAACTGGATTTTCAGCCCAAGGAACTGTGAATTGCATTTTCCCTTCTGTGAGTGAGCACAAAGGCATTGCTTTCATCTCACTCATTATGGCTCATGACAGATTGTTCTGGACTGCTTTTATACCAGTCTCCTGATCAAACAAAATATCGAGCAAGGTAGACATTGCACAGCACTTCCTTTTGTGTTTCTCGGGGTGTTGCAGAGGATTTCAGAGCTTGTTAGTCAGAGTGTCAGTCCCCAGTGATGACTGACGTCTCACTGCTTTGCTACAAGTACAACTTGAAATGAAACAGTGAAGACTAATTATTAAACAGGACCAAATTTGACAAGGAAACTCCACATTTACTTGGGCCTGGGTATTTAAAAAATGTCATGGTCAGATCTCCATGTGGTTCTCCTCGCCCTTGTGTCAGTCTAACCTTCCTTGCTATTAGGTTACACTTCTGCTCATTTATTTTAAACGTTGCCCACACTGGCCTCGTCCAACCTGCCGACCTGTATCACCTCCAAGAAGGAGACAGGTTCTCTTGTGTGGCAAGCCCAGCATAATTATATTCTCCTTCATACCAGTGCTATGGCTGGGTAAACAGAGATGTTCCCAGTGGCAAATGAGGAATCCTTTCAAGAGGTATCAGTTTTCAGTGCTTTGGCTGTCTGAAATGAAATATCTGTTAGTATTGTTTACCATTACCAGTCCAGCTTCTTCGGGCTGTATTGATTAAATTTTTGTACTGTAAAAATACCATTTTGAACCACAGCGAAATCGATATAGAGTGAGGTTTTGTATATATATAAATTGGATTTGGATCAGGAAGAAAATCTTCATCAGATGAAGAATAAAGCTGGGTGAAAAAAGTGTGATAAAAGATCTCAGAAGGGGAAAAGTTGCTCTGTCTTTTCCCCAGCCTCTGTTGTATTTGCCCTCTAGACCTTTCTGTCTGTCCACTGATTACTTTTCTACACAAATAAATTTTCAAGCAAATTGAGGCTTCCAGTTTAGAAAGGATACTTGTAAATAGATGTAGCATTATCAGAAACTACCTTACAGGGCTTTTTAAATGCAATTGCGTTCATATATTTTGTGATACACAGTCATGCTAATGGCAACCTTCCTACTGGAGGCCAGAAGAGTTATTTATAGAGTACAAAATGCATCAAGAATAAGTTCAGTGAGATGATGGTAGGATTATTTCCAGAAAGCAATTAAAACCACCACTGTATGGATAATGAAACATTGAGTAACAGTGAGGATACGGCATTTTAGTTCCAGTGGGTTTATTTTATATGTTCTGGCCTGTGGTAAGAAGATAAGAAAGGTGGTTAGGTATCTGTGAGGCAAGACATCAGAAAGGTTTTTTACATAGAGCTTACAGTAGGAAGGTTTAAAATGAAGTAATGTTTGGGGAATGAAGACATTTTGGGGAAGTTTTGCCTTTGGTAGATGTTGTTGATCATTGTGCAATAATTGCGTCTGAATTATACCAAATAATAATCAGGGCTTTGTGAAGTTTAGGTCCCCCCCACACTTTTTTTATGAAGTTACTGACTATTCAGTAGTTCTTTTCTGCAACTCTTGTCTCTGAGGAAGATCCAACCTCCTGAAGTGCCTCTTTGCTTCCTGGTAGAACACCTCCTGAGATAGTGCTGGGCAAAACATGAAGAGTGCCTGGACCAGTCTTTTACTCAGCTTTCAGCTGAGTTGGTTTTTAAATGCTAGTGAGACCATACAAAAGCTTATTTTCTGAGATCACTGGTTGGTTTCATAGCAAAACCCATAGATCTGCTGAAGAGAAAAGAGAAACAGGCTATCAGTCATGTAATCTTGGGGGAAAGGGGTTACTTAATATGAATTTAAGTATTAGAAGACATCAAGAAGACACATAAAAAGAACGGTATTTAGGTGGCTAAGGCATGTCCACTTTTGTGTAATGCATGGAAAACTGTAAATAGTTGGAATATGTTATGAGCCTCTCTAACATCATTCAGAGCTGGAAATGAGGGCAGATGCCATTTAGAGGAGGACTTGCTTTCTCCTTAAGATTTTTTCCAAATAATTCTTCTTTGGCTTAACATAGCTTTATATGTGTGCTACAGTCTTGCTTCATGACAGTGTCAGAAGGGATAAATATCAATAGCTGAATAAATTTAAGCATTCTAGTCTGATAACAGACTGTAATAGAAAAGTATTTCAGACAAATGTTTCCATTCAGGTGAGATGAAATCTCACTCTTTGAGTCTTTTGTTGGGATGGGCCGCCATGTCCCACTTTGGGAAAGGACAAAATCTTTGGAAATGACTGTGAAAATTATTTTAGAGTGATATATGAGGATAAATTCAATGCAGTAGTTTTGCAGAGTTTCTTTGAATTTATTCACCCAACTATAACACATTGGTGTGGTATTGTGAGGTGACCTTTAATATATTTCAGTATCAGATATTAGCATGCAATGCATGAAGAGAAGGATAAGGAGTGTTGCAGGAAGAGAAATTTAGATTGAGAGAATATTTGTCTGTGAAGGTGGTCTGATAGTGGTATGAATTGTCTGTCATAGTTTAGTCCTGTCACAGGTTCTCTGTTGCTGGGAGCTTTCAAGGGATGCCAGGTATGATTTAATTTGAAACAATAATAGATGATCCTGTGAAGTCCTTTGCAGCTCTATTCTCTATAAATTTATGTTAAAATAGATCAGTCATTTGGTGATGATCTATCATAGTGATTTATTTCTGATTGTACTAAATTACACAGTAAGTTCTGTGGCAAGTTCCCATCACGTGTTCCTTGGTGGTGTGGAGGATAAGGAAGAGATGGGCAATTGCTGCCTCTCCACACAGGAACCTGATTTCAGTGTTACAAAGGGTACATGTTCACAAAACCTGGCAGCTGACAGAGAAGGACTTCAGCATTAATGTTTTGAAGACATTTGCAAATCCCTTTGATTTCTGTCTCAAGCTTGAAGAGCGGGTGCCACTGAACACTGGTATAACCCGTGTAGCACTGCTGTGTTGTCCCTAAAAACGCTGTCCCTTGCTTGATCATAGATCACAGAATGGTTTGGGTTAGAAGGGGTCTTAAAGATCATCCAATTCCAGCTCTCTTGCCGTGGGCAGGGACGTCTTCCACGAAACCAGAATGCTCCAAGCCCCATCCAACCTGGCCTTGGACACTTCTGGGAATGGTTTATTGGCATAGCTGTGGTTGGCTAAGAATGTAAAAAATTACACGCCTAACTAACTACTGTGACACTGTTGGAAAAGCCAAGATCAGATGCCATTAACATCCAGATTGCCAAAGAAGTTTATGTAAATTGAGAAAATATAAGATAAGCTCTACCATAAAAATAACAAATCCTCTAGTACAGACATGCAAAGCTTGATGTCTGCATGAAACCTCTGCAGTGCAGTCCTAGGTAACCTTCTTTAAGGGGAGCAGATTTCCGTTTGGTTTTACAGAAAAAAAAAAAGCTGAAGTGCTTTTGAAATCCTTAAAACTTTACATTTTTGAACTTTTTTGTGATGTAAAAAATTACATTCATAAAGTCAGTTGCTGAAAATGAAAGCTGGAACAGAGTTGTCTCCAGGACACAGCAGGAAGGTAATTTAAAAAGCTCAGGAACATTGTTGAAATTATCATGCAAACTTATTAAATGCAATGTATATTTAAATTGAAAAAAACTTCTTTATTAGGTCTAGATAGGTGATTTTTTTGCTGCCTCTAGCAGTTAAGCTTATTGGGTGAAAGTCTGAGTAGATTAATTTCTAATCTTTATGGAAAACCACTTATTACAAAACGGATAGCGAAATTATTAATTCTGGAAGTTTAGACTATCTGTAGAGCAAGACTCACCACTGAACAAAAGTATAATGAGTGTTTCGTAGTATTTGGCCACTTTTGTTTACATATCATTTTGTATTCTTAGCATGATTTTCTAGGAGTTATTTCTGACACATGTTGAATTAACATTAAAATCTTCCCTTATCATTACAAATTATAAAATATTTAGCTTTAATTTCCGTTTTCATAACACATAAGTAGGAACTTATTATAAAACACATTTGAAAGAACTCATTGTTGACTTAGGTAATTAAAATAAAGAGTGTGGAGTGAATTTTTAATGCTTTTTAGATTAGCTCAGGAGTGATCAACTATTTGTCTCCTTCTCAAGAATGTGTATAAATAATGGTTCACAGCTCACATTTGCCTTTTTCCAGGAAATTAATGAGCATTCAGAATTAAGGACATGTCAATAAAAATTCTAGACTGAGTTGAATATTTTTTAAGTCTCTTCTTCATTGATTGGTGTAAGTCTAAGGACTCTGAATTTTAGATTTGATGCAAACTGTATTTGATGAAAGTCTGAGGGAAGCTGCCAGGGTCGGCTGAGGCCAGCTCCCGGCACTCTGCCAGCATGGTGCTCGCAGTGACTCTGCACAGCTGGGTTTGTTTCAAAAACGAAATTAACTTTCCAGATGTACTTTTAGATAACCTTGTTTGGGTTTCAAAGTGTACAGGTACAAAAACTTATGCAGGGCCATGAATTACTGTCAAGTTGGTTTCCTGGGATCCATGAAAATTCACATCCTGTGGAGTGAGTCTCTTACAGACCAGCCTGCAACCCAGATTGCTGCACAAGGTCTTCCTTAGAGCTCAGGCAAGCAGGTGCATATCCCACTAAACTATGACAAAGAGGAGTGGGAGAGAAGAGATGGGTTTATGTAAGCCTACAAGCCTAAACACCAGCATGGTCGAGGAACTTAAGAAATTGTGAGCGTGGTGCTGTACACTGTAAGAATGATGGCAGTTAATGGAACAGCACAAGTAAAGGCTTGTGATGTAGTATCTCTAAGTCAACTAATCCAAGCTGTGCCTCACATCACCTGCCTCCCCTGTTACCTTACATAAGTCACCTCTTTGCTCTTGTCCTTTGCAGTCAGCACACCACCTCAGCACAGCTTGTGGCTCCTCAGCAGGACAGTCTCAGTCCAGGCTGGGATTTGCATCTCCTCCGTCATCTTGTCTATATTTCTTCTTTGATGTCTCCTTGGGCTGATTTAGCTCAGCTAGCTGTCAGGTATTAATCCAGGAAAATAAACTGAATAATTATCTGACAGTTCCATAATCTGAATCATCTCACCATTTCCACATGCTAAGCGCTAGGCAGGGATCGCAGAGCCAGGAGATAGATGGAGAGGAGGAGGAGTGGAATAGCTCTTTCAGTCAGAGAAGACATTTTTGGCTATTTCAACGGCTGCACTGACCCACAGCTCAAAGCCCTTCCCCACTGTGCTGGCTCTGCTGCATTTTGTGGTGCTTCTGTGTCCTGTAGGACCAACTGCTTTGGAAGGAGGAAGATGCTCCAGTGACCTGAACAGTTGCATCATGTCTGACTTGCTCTGAAACTTGACCTCTGACTGAATTTTTGCCACATCAGCTTTATTAGAAACTATTTTGCTTTTTAAAGTTACTGTATAATTTCCCATTGCAGTTGGTCCCTGAGCACACACTGGAGTATCTCATTTTGCACAGTCTGCAGCAGAAACCCTCGATACAAACACAAATGCTAATGTGGCTCCCCGCTACATGGAGGTTTCTGGGCTTGTTTCTCTGCAGGAGGAGTTAAGAAATAGTTTTGCATTTAAAAACAGGACAACCTGAACTGATAATCCTTTTTTTGATCTTAGTTGTTTGAATTAGCTGTGGATTAAAGCTGCATGTTCTACCATAGCATTAATAGGATGACGTTAGGCTTGATTTCCCTTGCTTTGCATGAGAAGTCTGTGGAGAATCTTGGATTTGCATGGCAGAAGAATACATTATCATGGTAAACAACATTTCTGAAGCCTTATGAAATCACCAAAAAGAGTGTAAGTCTCAAGGTTGCCTCAGAGACGATAAAGTGTGAGCTGGCTGAACTGCAGGTCAGCTAGGGTAGCTGAGGAAACTGTCTGGTCCAGGCTAAGAAACCTCATTTCATTTCATCTGGTGCTTAAAAAATTGGGTTTGGTTTTCATTAAAGAAGACTCAATATTTTAGGGAAGAAAAATCATTATTAGAAGAAAAGGCAAGAGCTAGGTAAGTTCATTTCAAATATGAACTTATGTGGGAAAACAGAACAAGAAAAAAAAGCTTTATGAGTGAAGATTGTATGGACTGACCTAGGATATTTTTTGAAAAGATAGGTAGTCTAGTGTCTACACTTCATTAAAAATTAGGAGTTTAAGTTCTGTTTAGCTTAAGTTGTGTTTAAACATTTTATTCCATGTGTGGGGAAAACAGTGGAAAGCTTTCTGACATTTTAAGGTCTGTTTAATTTCGTGGTTTTAAAATGGGAACATGTGCAAGATCTATCCCTGTCCCTGTGGTAGGAACATGCCTACATTGCCTTCAGCTCCATGCTGTTTTTTCTTTTGTTTGTTTGGAAGATGAATTTGTCATGATCAGATTCTGAGGGGTAGACAGACAGGGGATGCAGCCATGCATGCCATGTGTGGGAATGTGTTCAAGGTTTTCCACAGCTGGTTCTTTGGTCTGTTTGCAGACAGAGCAGTGGCAGGAGCTGCTAGAGCTGCTGACGGGGTCAGAAGCTCTATGTATTGCTGTGTTTCCCAACTTCAGCCATTGCCACTTCTGTGTTCCAATCCTTGTAATCTTCCCTGAAGTTTCAGAATCAGTTGAATTAAGCGAGTCCCACAGTCTCTTGTAGTAGAATCTCAGTCCAGAGGGTCAAAAAGACCGTCAGTTCCACTTACCACTTACAGTATATTGTAAACTACACAATATTTCTTAATATCCTCTTAACAATCTTTGCCACTTGAAGTAAAGTATCAAAAGCAATAATTATAATGAACTAGAGGGAGATCAGGGGAGATCAAATGCATCCCTCTAGAAGCCTAAATTCTTAAAGTAGTAGGTAATTTGTTAGATTTAATTCTCTGGGGTAGGCCGATGCCCCAAGGTGGAAAGGTAGGTTCAAATAATACCAGTGATCCTCTGCTAGTCTGCTTGGGGGTGATTCTTCTGTGCTCTGGTGGGATCAGTGTACTTCCTGATCATAGCAGCAAGTGTTTGGACAGCTTCAGTATCAATGGAACAAGAAAGCAAGTCCTCCTATAGTCCTCCAAGTGATCTCCCAGCTTCCCAAGGAACAAAGAAAACAAAAGAGCCAAGACAAATTATGCAGCAAGGGGGAAGAAATCGTTTCCAGTACCTACAGTCAGGTAGTCCAAGGCATGAAACTGATTAATACATGATCAGCAGGTAGCAATCAAGACTTCCTATGCCCCAGACCCAGTACAGTTTTTCGTTTGAATATATTAGAGCAGTCTCTTTTCTTGTCTTACATATTCTTTTTTAGGAATATCATAGAATTGTATCATCAGATAATTATTTATATCTTGTACTCCAGTATAACACAACTCCCTGTCCAAATAGTAAATTTAATTAATTTTTATGTGGCTGATTTTGACTTCCTAAGGACAGTACTTTGCCGTTGCTTTTACTGAATTTTGTGTGATGTTCTTTACCATGCCTTCTGCTTCTGAATTTGAGTTTGACAGTGCTCTTGCAGTTTGTCACTCACCCATCCTTTTGATTGTGCTCTGTGCTGTCACACTAGCTATTAACAAAAACAAGGGCTAAGCTCTCACTCAAGGCAGAGCCCAGCACATCTTTGATGTCACTGTGCTGTTCCAGTTCTGTGCTGCTTTTTTCTTTGTGTTAAAATGATTGGAAGATGAGATTTCAATTTAAACTTTAAAAACTTTTCTTGGTATGTAAGTGACAGCACTTGTCACTACAAATGCTTTTAAGGATGTTTATATACAATAGTTCCAAGATCTAAATGATCATTGTTTAAAATCTGTCAAGGCAAAAATATTGCCACAACTAAATATGTAGCACTGACATTTGAAATCAGAGCAGACATGAGTGTTTGGCTTATACTTAAGTGCTATCAGCTGCTTTCTGAGAGGAAGAGAGAGAAGGAGGAGACATTTTTGTAGCAGGTTAATTGCAGGATAACAAGCAAATTCTGTCTCTTTACAATAATTATTCTAAACAAATTCAAACTACGTGGAACCTTTCTATAACGAAACCATTCTTTTCTCAGAACAACTTTAGTATACGTGGAAGTAGAACTGCAGTTGGCATATGGTGTTGTATTGAAACTATTCAGGACTTTTATACCACTTCATCAGGGCTGTTCTGCAGTACCCAGGTAGAGAAATTCTTCCAAGGGCAGTGAAGAAGGTATTACTTGAAACAGCTTTCCTGGTTTCTTAGCATTTGACTCATGAAGGTCAGGAAGGAAAAAAATGTCTGAATCCTCGAAAGCCATTTTAGAGCTGGGGGGATCTGAATGGCCTGTAGGTCATGTAATGTTGTATACTGCTGTCAGAGTGAGGTGCTTGCCTCATCTCTTACTCCCTGTTACCTTTCTGGTGACTCTCTGGTACTTCAAGTGAAGGCCATTTTGACATCACCACATTTGAATATCTAAAAGACTGGCTTGCTTTTATGTGCCACTGTATCCTTTAATTCAGCTCACAATATTTGAGTTTGTAAGAGATTTTAGAATTGAGTCTCAGAAGAAATCAGTCAAAAGATAGAGACTTTTTCATGTCATTTGTCTGGTTTGGACCTATTACTCTACCCTCTGCAAAGCCATCATTTGCAGCCCCCGCCTGCAAATGATCCAACCAATAGCTGCTGAAGAAGGGAGCAGCCAGATTTTATCAGGTCTGGACTGAGTGATAAAATCCCATATTTGATCCAACTGATGAGTGATAGTCGTACAGAAGTGAATTAGTCTTGATGCAAAGCCTCCTTGCAGTATGAAAGTGCTGTTCCACATGGTCTGCTTTTGTTTTCCTGTGCAGAACTGTGTACCCTGGACTGTGGCAGCCACGGTGTCTGCTCCAGAGGGATATGCCAGTGTGAAGAGGGCTGGGTGGGACCCACCTGTGAAGAACGGACCTGCCACTCCCACTGTGCCGAGCACGGGCAGTGCAAGGACGGGAAGTGTGAGTGCAGCCCCGGATGGGAAGGGGACCACTGCACCATTGGTAAGGGGGTTGTGTACCTCAAGAAATGAAATACATAAAATCTTAAACCAGTCCTACACAGATCTGCTACAGCCATCATTCTGAATGAAATCTGTTTGGAAAAACGGAGACTCAGAATCCAGAGAGGTGTAAAAAAGGTGCCTCTGCACCCTGTTTGTCCCACAGAATAGCAATTTGGCACAGCTTTCTGTATAGAGGAAATAACATGGATTATTTAATTTTTAAAAAAAGGACAGAAAAAGGAGAGATATCTCAGTCCTAACATATCTTTGGGATGTGTTCATATGTGGACTTTGTAGTCAGGAAAGAAAAAAATGTTTGAAAAATAGAAGGTGTGAGAGGACAAAGGTGTTATTTGGCTTACGTAATTCTTGCATTAAATCTCTTCCCTTTCTGTCTGAGTATTTACATATTGTACTTACTGCCAATGGTGTTTTTTCTAGAGGTGGCTTTTAACAATATTCCTAATAAGGTAAAGCTTTCAGATCTTTTTAGAAGTCATTAATCTACTATACAAATGTAATAGTTATATTTTTAATGAAATTCAACAGTTTTTTGCAAAGTCTAAGAATGTTTCTCCCAAAAATGTCCCAAGGTGAGATTATTATCTGATTTTCAGAGATGAGCAGATGTAAGGTCTCACATTTGTTTCTCAAAAAAAAATCTAGAATGTGTTATCTTTATCTTGAGCATTGTAAGGTAATTCATTCCCTGGCTCTAGAATTTACTAAATCAGATTTGCTAAATTGAGAACTAGGTTTGTGACGGAGGGACAGCCTAAATTTCTGAAGGTTGTTTAGAGCAAATCCAGAGAAGGACCAAAATACTTAAAAAGATAAATACACCTGCTGTTCACATTGTAGGCAGCGCCAGGTGTGGTCCCTGCACACTTGTCATCAAATGGAGAACGATCACAAACGCAGTGTTCTGGTCACAGCAGCAGGAATAGATCTGCCTGCGGGAAGAGGGAGACATTTTATATCTAACCCACAGGTGTCAAGCCATAAGCAAATGTATTTTCATTTGGTACAGAAGTTTAATCCATCTCAGTTTTGTTCTTTTTTTTTTTTTAAGCTCACTACTTAGATGCTGTTCAAGGTAAGTTCTTCATATCAGCATTCAAAAAAAAGTAATGAAAATATACGGAAGTATTGGGAATAGAGTGTTTTCTGTTACCCATTTTGTTTGATCTTCTGTACTGCTGAGCTCCCAGAATAGATGGCACATTTGTTTATGGAGATATATGTAGATATATATGCACACATGGAGACAGAGAGAGATTTACAGCAGAAAATGCAGTTTTTAATAAGTAATGTGCTCAACTCATTTGCAAAGTTGTAGCAATGTAAGCATGTTTTACAGGGCCATCTGATGTGCTGTGTTAGGCAAATCCATTCTTTGCTCTTGTTTACCATCCAAAGTAATGCCAGAGCTGAGCACTTGCTAAAAGGCTTGTGTTGATACTGTCTCCCATGAGAACAAAAAATAACTTTTTTTTTGTCATTTATGCTTGAAGTAAGTTTCTTTTGATAGAGAAGTACTCTTGTTTTCTAAAGCTGTCTGTGCCAGATGTGATCTAGTTCTCTTCAAATCATTTGATACAAGAGTTAAATTCGATGTTGCTTTGTTTCTGGTGCTGTTCATTTGATTCCCATGCCTTGCCCCAGGTCCTGCTCATTCACGTCAGTGCAAGAACCTTCCCTCAGTGTGACAGCAGTCCCTCTGCCTGGGCCACGCTGAGCACTGCCCCTACCAAAAATGCTGCCCGCTGAAATACCAAACCAACCATTAGTTCAGAAAGACACGAGTTCTTACTTTCTGTTTCTTATTTTATTTCCTTGGAATTAGATAATAATAAAAGCATATAGGCATTCATTTTATTGCATTTATAGACTTGGAGGATAACCACACGCAGTAGCAGAATATAATCATGTACAAGACATTATTTAACTCATCAGGACAGTGATTGAAAGTGGAAAAACATCCACATTACCCAAAAGAGCTCTCACATCCTGCCCTTTCCCCCAGCTACCTGAAAGAGGCTTTTATAGTTTATTTGGTGGTTGCCAAGTTCACGTCGTTTTGGAGTAGCATCTTCCATAACTCCGTGTGAGAAAATGGTGCCACCCATCTCCGGTTTTTCTGAGCAAGAGGGTCAGACTCTCTGATCCCCCTGTTGGCAGATGTGGTTGATAGACTGTGCCAAGGGTGAGAAGGAGGGAGATCACGCGTCTCATGTAAAGTTGCCAGGAAATGTGCTGCATGTGGGGCTGTGAATCACGGCCTGACAGACCAGGCTCCTCCACTGCCTCCTCTAAAGTCCATTTGGAATATCTCGCAGCTGTCAGGCACTGAGTCTTCTTTCGTCCTCAAACAAAACCCTCTCTCTGATAACACCTATGTGTTGATGATCACTATCAGGTGCAGGGGCTCTCAGATTCTGTGTGTCCATGCTGGCAAAAAGAAAGGAGCCGTCTTATAAGTGATGCCACTCACTCTGTCAAACGTATTGCCAATTGCCATTGCTTTATCCATTGTCCTTTGGCTCCGTGTGTGACATGGTGAGGATCTGACAAATGTCTGAGCTGGCACTGCACTATGCAAGCAGATGGACGTGAGTGTACACATCCAAGAGACCATTCCTCTCTCACTCTTACAGGCAGGAAATCTTGATGTGAATGTCCAAAGTACTGTTGATTCAGAGCTTGCAAGTATATAATCAAGAGGATGCTACAGTCCTTGGTCCAGTTTTGATCTAGAATCAGCACCACCAAAGGGCATGTGTTGGTCCTATTGGAATCAGCTATAAGGGGAGAAAGTGGAATAGGAAGGCAATGCTCCCTTAGTTGCCTTCTGTGGAAAGAGTTGTGTTGTGGCATAAATCAAATTGGCTTTTTCTCAGTCAGATGAGTATTTATGAGCAGAATAAAAAGGTCACCTCCACTCCCTGCAATGTGTAGGATTATGTCCACAGATGCTAGTTTGTCATTTAGACAATATTTTCCATGTGTATCTTTGAGATAAATCTTGATTATGTGTTTGATATTGTTAGTGAACTACAGTTTATTTTTCAATAGAGAAAAAGATAGACCGGACTTTAGAACTTTATAGCATGACTTTACTCACTTTTTTCCTGTGCAAAAAATATTAAACACTTAAAAAATCCTCATTCTTCACTGAGAAACTACCTTTGGGCAAGCAGAGGGAAGGACCATGTTGGGGAGTTTTCCATATTCGTCCAGAAATGTAAGTGGCTTGCAAGCTATCATTATTTGAAGGCAGCAAGTTTAATGCTGGAAGTAGGAATGTTAATGAATAAAATTGCAACTGCAAAATAGGAAACAATATTCCTTCATGAAGGCTTTTTTTTACACTTTCTATTTTAGACGGTTGCCCAGGTCTCTGTTATGGAAATGGGAGGTGCACTCTTGATCAGAATGGCTGGCACTGTGTTTGTCAAGTGGGCTGGAGTGGCTCGGGATGTAACGTTGTCATGGAAATGGTGTGTGCAGATAACCTGGACAATGATGGAGGTATGATACATAATTCATGTGTCTCTGTTTATCTGTCACATCCTTGACTGCCATTTAAATCCATAGTTTTGGTGTATGCTTTCCTTTTTATCACAAAATGTCAGTGTTTGTCTGTTTGCTCAAGACAATTGTTCCACTGACTTTGTCTGAAGCAGCACACTGAGGAAACAGACACTGTTTGTTTCAGAAAGTATCTGTAGCCGTATCTACCATCCCAGTACTTGGTTTTTTTCTCATAAAAAGCAAAACAAAACAAAAGTGTAATAAGTAATTTCCTCTATCTCCTTTCCACTCTTCCTCATAATTCTGTCAGTCTTTCAGAAAAAAACAGCCAAGGGATACCCAAATGAAAAAACCTCTGTGCCTGTCAAAATTCATCCAGTTAGTCTTCTATTATTATTAGTTTAATGTATTTGCAAGCATAAAGCACACATTTACAGTTGCTTTTTTAACATGTCTTTCTCTTAATATTTCTACTGAGACACACCACAGTTCTTGCATTTATCTGGACCTACTTTTGGAGGACTGTTTAGGAAACTAGTGTAGGAAGTCAGCAGAAGAGATTTTGGAAAGTACCGTGAACTGAGCCCTGTACTGAAATAATCATTTGCTCCTTTCTATCAGTTGAACAAGGGCATTTGGCACTAGGTGCTCCCTGCCTCAGTCCTCTGTGGTCTTGATTTTGTTCTAAGGTTGTGTAAGTTTTAAGTTTGCTGGGGAAAAACATAGTTCTTTCATAAGATGGTCTCTGCTTCCTCTCCAATAGTTCTAATACACTAATTGGAGCATTTTTAAATAAAATAAAAAAAATCTAGACTCTATTTCAAACTTGCCAGTGGGAGAGAAGCCACAATATTCCTCACTGGTTGCTCTCAGAGTTAATTATTTTTCCTATTTGTTTTAGGAGTACTCATTTACTGAACAGTCAAGGACTATTGCTTTTCTCTCCTTCACCTACTACCAGCCTTTACCGTGTGCTTGTCCCATCCTCAGAGCTGTGCAGCTTTCTCATTCAGAGAGTGGATTCAAGGCCAGGTTGGATGAAAGTTTCAGAAACCTGGTCTAGTGGAAGACATCCCTCCCCACAGCAGGGGGTTGGAACAGTGTGATCTTTAAGGTCTCTTCCAACTCAAATGGTTCTATGATTTTATTATCAGCCCCAAACATGGTTAATTTTTTTTCCTTAGATTGTACACTGAGATGTGTTAAAATACACATTGTCTTACTGTGTCACACCTAAAGACCGTATCACTGTCCTGAGTGAGATCTTATACTTGACTGTAGGAGCAAACCTTGCTATGATGATTGTCTGTTTTCTTCTAGGTCATTGATAAATTAATCTTGATATAGATCCAAGAACTGAGGTCACTGTGGGACCTCGATAGAAACATTCTGACTCAGTGATGATTCCTCATTTACAGATATATTTTAAGACCTTCTGATTTTGTATCCTCTGGGTTCTAAGACCCTGCTGTCCTTTGGCAAAGGCTTCCTCGTTTCTGAACCCTATTCAAAATCACCTTATTTCTCTCATATCCTTCCTTTTCCACCTTATTTCCAAGGGGTCCAACAACCGTGTCTCTGCCCACTGTCTGTGCTCTCCTGCACTCGTGTGTGTCCCTGTCACACAAGGTCCCACAGCTGGCATCCCTGCCCCCCTGTGCTCTCCCATCTGTCCGTGCTCTCCCCTGCTGTCCGAGCCGCTGACTCACCCGCCTGCACTCTTAAATCTGCCCACTCAAACCCTGTTTAGCCTGTAATGTATGGAAAGCATTTTCTGATGCACTCTATGAACTGGCTCTGTATAAGCTGCCCTGTACTGTGATTTTGGGTGCTTTATATTCTGCAATAACAGTGAGTTATTGGAAGAGTTGGCAGTGTTAACTCTAAATCTCCTTGAATTTGTCAGTTTAAGGCAGACACTTAACATCATTTCACTGCAGGTTTTAAAAGCAATTTTCTTTTTCCTTTTTAATGGCAGCATAACATGGACTAGGACAGCTCTGTTGACATTAAAATTAGAGATGAGTGCAGAGAGAAATATTTAATTAATCTGACTACTACAGATGGGCTAAATGTAATTAAGTTTTCTTCACAATCAATTTTGTATAAGAAAAGAAAATTGTATCTACATATTATAACCACTTCTCTTTATATATATATATATAAAGTTCATAGGACTTGATTTGGCATAAGTATAAACTAGAAAAATTCCCCTAAAGTCATTGGAGTTATACCAGTGTTAGATGAATATGAAATCAGAAGCTGTGTGTTTCAGGGTTTGTATACCAACACAACAGGAAAATCAGGAACTGGGAAGGAGGTGTGACATTACCTCTTAAGTCCTATTTGCTGGGAGGTTGAACCTTAGACTGTGAGAATATTGTAGTGGCATAGCAAGTTTCCATCCATCGAGCTACACAGCTGGAGTAGGTTCATCAGGATGGAAGTTATTAGCGTTTTCACCTGCAGCTGAGGTGAGTTAAGAGCTTGCACTCAGCTGAGTTAAAGAAACACAGCTGACAGGTGGTAATTCTCTTAGGATGTGATCATATTCAGTCAGTGACACATAGCCCAAGAGATAATTTAGTGCCCTTGTATAGGCCAAATCATGGGATTCTCCCCTAGCAAAGGTCTTAATCATTCCATTTATATCTCAGTCCTTTTGTGCTTCAAGTTGATGAGGAGGAGGTCACCACCAAAGAACAAAGCTGTAGTAAAGTTGAGAAATTATAATTTCAAACGAACTCTAATTTTAGAACTTAGACAAAGGGATAATTTTGTGTCGTTTTCAGTTATTTTTTCAGTTAATTTATCACATGGTACTTTCAGGGATGGAAAAGCTGAGATTTTTATCATTTAAAATTACTTTTAGAGACACAGTAGGAAAAAGCAGGTTAGTCCCAACCATAAGGATTCAATAATGTCATTTAATTGGCATGAGGAAGTGTTAGTGTTGTTGTTTAGCCTGTATTAAGAGCACAAAAGCTTTGGGAGGGGGTAAGTCTTGAATTCGTATTTTAAGGACTGATATAATCGTATAAAGAAAAGCCACAAGCATATTCACAGGTATCCTGGTCCTGCAGCCACTGAAGCACCAAGATCCCTTCAGTGCAGTTTCTCCTGGTGGTAAGATAGAACACAGGTGAAACTATTCTCCTGGGCAGGGAAAGTACAATTTCTTTTAGAGCCCCATTAGGATTCGCTGCACTTGTTCCCTGGCTGTACCATAACTGCTTTTCCCATTCCAGCTCATAACTCTCTGTTAGCTTTTTCCTGCTTGCAGACTTAAGGGCATGTTTACCTGTTCAAATATCACTACAAATATCAGTGGAAAGGTCTTAGCATTATAACAGATGCACGATGGCAGGGTCTGCACTTGCTCTCGTGGAGTGCTTCTGCAGTCTGTTAGCAGTGTGATGTCCATTAAAAAATGCCAAGGAGTCAAGCAGCTGGCCTTTGCAGTGGGGCCTTTCCCTCACTGTGGCTTCCCTCAGCGTAATTCCCCATTCCATATTCTCCTTCTTTCATTGTCATGACTGACATGATTTCAGTTTATAAGATGGCCATTCAGCTCATCTGAGCTGGGTACTTCCTCTTGTCCTGCCCCTAATTTAGACTCATTGGAAGCTCCAGTAGCTCCAGAAGATCTCTGGAAAGCTCTGCTGAGCTCTTTGCAGGCAAAGTGTCTGTGTCCTGGGGCAGGAGGCAAAACACACTGCTGAGCTGTGGGGACACACGGGGCACTCATGGGTCACACTCAGTTGCAGCCAAGCTGCAATTTGCCTGTTTTTTGGACATATATTTACCCAGCTGCTGCGCAGACAGGTCTTTGTCTCAAGCTGAAAGTTGCAGCCTATCACTCCCATTAGTTTGTTTGGTACAGATCTCTCTTTTAAATTTGTCTGCATCTCCTTTTATAGTTTTTTCTTTCATGAATCAGTCTTGCCTGTTTGTTTTTAAAGAAAACACTGTTTACTACAAGCTTTGAATTCTTTTCCAAATATGCCTTCAGTCATTTCAGACAGTTATTGTAGCTTTCTCCAAGCTTTTCCAAGCACAAGGAAATATATGACTCAGCACAGCCTTGGGTTGATAACCAGTGCTGCTAAAATATTGATGTATTTCTGACCCGTCCATTGGTGTTTTAATAACCTATCCATCACAGAGATATTGAGGCCATATGTAAGTAATATGCTATTATTACCCAATATAAATAATACTGATGGGAATGGTTTTCATTGTTGCTGAGCAGCGAGGACTCCCTAGGGATACTTCCAGTTTCCGAAAACCCTGATGTATTTGTATTGTCCCGAGTGTGGAAGGCCAGACACTACTGGTACTCATTGGATAAAACACTCAGCCTTTCCATAGGTACACTGATGGGTTCCCTTATAGAAACACCAGTGTTCCCAGCTAACAGCCTCGCTGTCTGCTGCGTGCTATGTATTATGGATAAAATTTGGGCACTTTGAATTAATGCATTTGAAATAAGCATTAGAGACTCTTGACAGTTGCTGCTGCTGCTTAGTCTCTTCTGAAGTTACTCTTTGATTCCATTTGCTTAGATTCCTGGCAGCACTAATTAGACTGAACTGAGCCTATGGTGAATAAAGTCAGCAGAGACAATATTTAAGGAGAAACTTAAATCCCATTTTTTACTTTCTGTGAAAATGTTCTGGACGTAGATCTCACAGCTCCATCTCTGGCTTGCACTCACTGGGATCAGTATAGATGGAGCAGGAGTGCACTGACACACACACACCCCTCTAGGTTGCTCTGCAGCAGCGAAAATGAAAGTCATTGGTACTCACAGAATTATAGAATATCCTGAGTTGAACAGGACCCACAAGAATCATCAAAGTGCAACTCTTGGCCGGACAGCCCAAAAATTACACCATGTGTCTTGAGAGTGTTATCCAAACACTTCTCGAACTCTGTCAGGTTTTGTGCTCTGACAGCTTTCCAGGAGAGCCTCTTCCAGTGCCCAACCACCCTCTGGGTGAAGAACCTTTTCCTAATATCCAACCTAAACCTCTCCTGACACAGCTTTATGGTGTTCCCTGAAGTCCTGTCACTGGTCACCAGAGAGGAGAGATCAGTGCCTGTCCTTCTGCAGATATTGAAGACCACAATGAAGTCTTCCCTCAGTCTCCTCTAGGCTGAACAAGCCAAGTGACCTCAGATGTTCCTCTGAGGGCTTCTCCTCTAGTCCTTTCACCACCTTCATAGCTCTGCTTCGGACATTTTCTGATAGCTTTATATCTTTCTTACATTGTGGTGCCCAAAACTAAGTACAAACACACTGCTTAGAGATTTGATTTTCATGTCACTGAGCAAGTACATTATTAGGATGTGTTTGTAAGTGTGTCTGCATACATGTTCATGCACCACATACACACCTATACCACTTGTAATATTCTGAGTTTGACATTACCATAAAACTTCAAACGTGTTAGTTTACATTAACCAGGTAGTTAACTTCTGTATTATCTTCTGCATGGGTGATAAAAGTTTGAAAAGGTGAGAGCTCTGCTCATTTAATGAACTTTTAAGCAGAAGAATAGCAGTTTTAAGTTTTATTGCTAACTAGTTATGTTTTCCACACCAGAACTTAATGATGGAGGATGGTTTATTAAAATAACTAACATTAGAAACATGGGAGGTTGAGTCTGATTGTATAATTAGTTTTCATAGCTAGTTAAGAAAGTGTCTCGGTGGTTTCATAGAGAAGAAGCTGCTGTGCAAGTTGTGGTGTGCTTCACTGGTGAGGTGGGGAAGCCACGCTGCTGGCGTGAGCCACTTTGTTCTTTATCCCCTTAGCAGTGTCCCCATGCAGCGCCTCTTTGCTGTTCTTGGGTGCTCCTGAAATTGTATCTAGACAATTTGTACTAACTGTGAACCCAGATCTGTTTTCAGCAACATGAGTTATTGTGATATTGCCATATTTGTGGTCATGAATTGCAAGTACTTCAAGGGTGGATGAGAAGAATAGAGATGCTGGGATTTGAAAAGTAGGTGACAGAGCTGTTTGTATCAGGCACAAAATGTATGACTTGTTCCATGTTCTTGCCATTAACTTAGAGGTGACAAAATGCCTTTTTCTGTTTCCTACTGTTATTTTATTGTATTTCATTTCATTTCATTTCATTTTAATGAGAACTTAGCACAAGTATTATGCAGCACATGGAAAGCTCAAATACAAAACACACGAAATGCACTCGCTGTGCACCATTTTCCCAAACATAGAAAGTAGATACATATTTCTGGAAAGTAACCAGTGGAGAGGTAGGTCCATAGCCAGAGTTCCATTGCCAATTTTTCTGGCTGCTGAAGGTGGTCATACCTGTAGAAGAGAGATTGCTGCCCAATGTGTACATTAGAAAATGTGCTGTACCAAGCACAACATGAGCCTTCTATGACTGCAGCAGAAGCATAGCTGAGGAATTAATTTCACAACACTTGTGACATCCCTTCCATCATATGGAATAAGGAATATATATATAAATGTATAAGCAAGAAAATATATTTTGTTTGATGGAAAACTTCATGTGATTCCATTGACACACACTGCTGACACAATAAATATTAATATCATTCCTTATAGAAGGCTTCCTGAAAAAAATCTATTCCCCAGCACAGGAATAGGAAAATTCATTCCTAGTTTTGTGATCTATTGCAATGCGGATAGGAGTGGTGTGAGAGAAAACAGCAACTTGTTTTGGCATGCTCTGCCTTCTCTTTGAGGTTGTTTAAATTATTGAAGAGTACTATGAAGTGCTTTCTATCCTGAAGTCGATATTTATGAATTCTGTTTTAGCAGTAATATTAAACATATTTTTATTTTCTAATTCACTTAGAAAACAAAAAATCCGTGTTTATCATTATCCTTGCGTACAGAAGAAGGAACCTGGAGGATGGGAAGCCATAAGCTCAGACTCATCAAAATGCAAATCACTTTATTATATAATCTGTAGTGTACTGTAAATATGCCTGTCTTTCATTTAAAATAAATTTTAAAATGCTAGTAACAAACCAAAACCATTTACACATCTGTAATACATTTTAGTCTGCACCTACGCTATGATGTATTTTGGGGTAATTGACAGTAAAAACTTCAGTGTACAGGATCCCCTGCTGTATGAATTACAGTGTTTGCTGTTTCTAGTAGTTTGTTCATGCTTCTGACTGTTGTCTCCTGAGATTTAAAAGAAACCCTGCTGGTCTGCTAACACGATGAGCTTTTTTGTTGTTGGTTCCTGATATGAAAATTTAACTAAAATTGTGACCATTGTTTGAGAACTGACTAATGTATTTGTAGCATTTTCAAGTGAATGAATTTGATAATATAGTTTATAAACCAGATTTATTTGGTATTTTTTTTCTGGGTTATTCTCCTGGATTAAAAATCTCATTTCAAATAGGATTGGCTTGTTGAAAATGTTATCCTCATATGCACTTACTAGTATGATTTGCATTATCACAACCTGCCTCCATATGTAGCTTGTGATTCTGTACCAGTTTGGTTTACCTGGTTCATTTTTATGGATATCATGCTAAATTACAGGAGTTTTCTTTGTAAGTTTTAGATTTGTATTTTCTTTCTTTTCTTTCTTCAAAATTGTTTAAAACCAGTGTCTTGAATGAGCCTGCAGTAGAACAAAGATTTTATTTTGGCTTAAGAGTTCCCTGTTTGCCTTGAAGTAGGTGTTTTATTATTTTACTTCTTCACAAAGTGAGAAAAATACTTTTCAGTTCTACCCAAATCAGTTTCTTTTCTAAATTTTTTTTAGTTGTTTGGAGAAAAGCTGGACATTGCACTACTCAGACGACTGTAGTTAATAATCCTAAAATACGCACAGCAGTCTGAGCCAAATACGTGGTGTTAAGAGTCCACAGAGGAGCTGGTGCTTCTGCACCTCCTGCCTCGCTGCCCATGAAGCATCTTCTCTGAGCCTAACATAGCTTCTCTTTCATTCTGCATGGTTGTGAGGGGAGATTGAAATAAATTCCCATCTGATCAATCAAAATATTTTTTTAAAGTACAGCATGAGAGAGAAAGGGAACTCATGAATGATAATCTGTGGCCTAGAACACTGCTCCTTTGCACTAATATTGATATTTTGGGTAGCAGTTTCTTTCTCTGGTGACTTTGTAGCCTTTGTTTCCAAGGCTGTAGGCTGTTCCTGCTGAATCCAGAACTTCATACATTTGTGGTGCTGTTAGGACACACACCAGTCTCAAAATAGCTTGTTCAGATGTGCTTCTGGGACTTCACACCCTCCTAATGGGAAAACCCACCCTCTTGTAGCCCTGGGAAGCTGAAGAGGCAAATGAAACCAGGTGCAAGTAATTCAAACCAAAATAACTCCATTAGCAGAACCTGGAAGAGTTTATAAGGCAGTCACTTTGATGACAACTAAGCTGCAAAAAAAAGAGGAAAATTGAGTCTGACTGGAAGATGGAAAACTGCTCTCCCTTTTCTTGGTTTCTTTTTGTGTACAGCCTGAACACCCTGTGTTTGTCACCAGCTATGTAAGCTCTTGACCAAAGCAGAGGAAAATGAGGACTCTATTATAAAAAGCAAAATAGTTAAGTGTTATTTTTGTAGCTATTTCTTTCCCAGGCAAATCTTCATATTCTAATATTTCTGTGACCTTTCACTTTTATTTCTTACATAAATGAGAGAATCAGGTCAGCTCAGTTCCCACATCTAATGGCTTGTTGACGAGGAAAAAATTAATTAGAGTTGCTAGTGTCAAATAAATTACTCCAAAATAGCTTCCCCATGGATACTATTGTTCTGAAGTAAGTGCTCCTTTTTTCTGCCAGACCAGTGTTTGTCAAGTTTCTCAGACAGACAGCAGTGAGCTTGTAGAAATTAGTATCTTCCAGAAAATCCCTTGACTCCTTGAACAAGACTTGTCACTGCCATAACCCTTCCACTGGCAGAGCCCAGCCCTGAATGGCCTGACCATGTCAGAGCCCTCTGCAGGCACCACCACCAGTATAAACCACAGCGAGAGATTTCAATGTCTTTATGACATTTTCAAGTCTTGTAGAATTCTTTAATGATTGTAGTTTTGGATGATCTGCTGAAAAGCATCTGTAACTTGAAGCTTTTCAGTTCGTTTATTGGGAATATAGAGAGCTTCATTCCTTGGGCAAAAAATAGATGGAACAATTTTTTTTTTTTTGCTTTGCAGTTCCAAGCCTGCTCTTCAAGTTTCAACCCAAAACACTCCTTAATTTTTTCATCAGAATACACTGAAAACCCCTCTGGTTCATCTTGTGAACTCCTCCATCCACTTCCCGTGTGCTTTTGTTTAGACTGGAGGCCCCTTATTGTTTCAGCTTACTGACTTCCTAGCAGATTTCAGTTGCTTCCTAGGCGTTTCTGAATATAAAGTGACTGCTGCACTCAAAGTCAATAAACTCAGCATTGCCCTGTGAAGTTCTTCTCCCACTGCTGGCAAATGCCTGTTGTCTCCAGGATCTGGGGAATGTGGAGAGAACGTAAAGCACACACTGACCTGTAGCCATGACAACTCTGCTGGTACTGAGGATCCTAGATTATTGTTGCTAGCTATGTACAGTTGCCTTTGGCTCATTATCACAAAAACTAGCCTGTTCCATCTGATTTCCCAGCTGCAGAGGATGAATTTGTTGATATTTTTTGCTTAGCCAACAATTATCTCGCTCAAGGTCAGGCAAGGATTTTCAGATGCCAGGAAAGCCCATTTCATTATGTGTTTGTTCTGTAGAAGGGCTTTTGCTTTCTATTCAAAGTGAATGTTTTATGCTGCTGTTTAGTGAGCAGTCACACAGTGCTCTGGTGAGAAAGCAGCAGGGTTGGCTGGGGATTGGTCTCACACCCGTTAAAGTCAATGACGAAACTCCAGGAGCTCCCATGCTGGCACAGTTTGCCTGGAGGAGGTGCAGTTTGATAGACTTCAAAGTGTTGGTATGAACAGAGCATGGAGAGTCAAAGCATGAGGTGAAAGTATCTGGCAGTATGTTGATCCCATAGCATTCCAATTTTAGCACAGGGGAGATCCATGCAGTGATATGATGACTCCACGTTTATTCAGACCAACCTTGTTAGAAATACAAAGAGGTGTCTTTGTTGAAGGGTAAAATATCTTTATCTTGCTTAAAATGCAAGCAACTTATAGCTGCTAAGTCATAAAGTGGATGTTGAAGAAGATTGCTGCTTATTTTACCATCTCCTATTAAATCTGTTTCTGATTGAGTATGTAATCTAGGCAATTTGGACATCTAAGATGCTGGTAGAAGCAATTAAATGCCAATAGCCCAATTGTAAGTTTTATTTAGGTGCTTAATTTAGATGCACTTCAGTGCTTCAATTTTCATCATAAGCTTTAGATATCTAGGTAACTTGATTTCACCCACAAATGTTGCTGCAAGTTTGTCCCGGAAGAAATGTAGATTTCTGAAAAAAATCTATTATTTCTTCTATTTTTCATACTTGAAAATGGACAGAGGAGAAATAGCTTTATTTTCACTTTCCAAATTTGCTTTCGTGGTGCAAACATCTGTAGAGAAGACTGTAACTGTCTGGTCACTGGGATAGAGCCTGAATCAAGGTGTGCATTCATGTATCACCAACTGCGGGAGTGTAGTTATAATTATGCCCTTTCCTGGATCATTCTGGTATTGCAACCAGCAAATGAAAAGTAAATATCCTAAACCACTTGTAAAACTATTGTAGGGCTTAAAATGGAAGTTAGACAACTGTAACAAGTATCTTTTTTTACTACTGCAGGGGGACACTTGGGAGAGTTGGGTAACTGGTCAGTGAGTGTATGTCCCAGCTGGGGTCACCAGGCAGTGCTGACAGTAAAGAGTTGTTAGAGGGAGCAGCTGCACCGTGTGGATCACACTGCACTGACAAGTAAAGTGTAGTGACTTTCTTCTGCCTGTTCTGCAGGGAAGGCTGTCCTGCTCTTCACTATTCACTTAGTTTGTAGGTTCTATTTTCTCGTTGTGTGAGGATTTGATGACGTGATACAGTGTTAATGACTGAGACAAATACCCCTTCTGGACTAAGCATGTACATTAATGCTTTATTGAATTTGACTGTGTCATAATCAGCATGCCTTCCCATTGATTACATCCTTCCTGTGCTCTCTGGTAATAAATGTGGTGCTTTATTCTCAGAACAGCTCAGTTTCCTGAAGTTTCCATTCTTTCCATTTTAGATGGCTTGACAGACTGCGTAGACCCTGACTGTTGTCAGCAAAGCAATTGTTACTCAAGTCCTCTCTGCCAGGGTTCACCTGATCCCCTTGACCTTATTCAGCACAGCCAACCACCTTTCTCTCAGCATCCCCCAAGGCTCTTTTATGATCGAATCAGATTCCTTATTGGGAAGGAAAGCACTCATGTAATCCCAGGAGATGTCTCCTTTGAGAGCAGGTGAGTCTTCTTTTAAATGAAAGACTTTTCTGAATATTGAGAACTGCAATTAAATTATTTAACCAGGAAAAAATGGTGATACCTGGATAGCTAAAAATTCTTCACCGGTGCTCATAAAATGCTTGAAAAGATAGCAAACTTTAAAGTTCCAGCAGCTGAGGATCTTGGTTATCTGATTGTTGTTGCTACCTGTCTGGTTCGTGAAAGTGTAACATCAACAAACCCTGCTGCTCTTATTAACAAGACTTGTAAATCACTCTTGTAAAATCAGCAGGGGGAAGTTCAGCCCTTCACGCTGTACATACGCAATGGCAGGATGCGAGCTGGATTCACATCTGCTGTCTTCAGTCACCTTTCTGCCCAATACAATTTGATTGGTATTTGCAGTGTAATGAATTTAATATGTGTCACTTAAATGTAATCTTAGACACATAATTAAAAAACTTCCTTGCTTTTGCTGCACATTGATAAAGCAGTGTGGAATTTACTGCTTTGTGCTTCAGGTTACTGTGCAAAGAGTAGAGTGATCCCTGAGCGTTTGTGAGATTGGCTTTGCCCTTTAACAGGAAGGAACTGTGCAGTAGAAAAAGGGCTCTTACTTGCCCAGAAAACCTGGTAACATATTTTCTTGAACATTTGAAATACAGAGGCAAATAAGTTTTTATGCTGCAGTTCACTTGGGAGCCTGTAACTTACATGCTGACAAAGAGATCCACAAATCATCCACGTCACCTGACTATTACCCTGTCAGCTAGGCCTGTGCATTAGATAAACCATGTTCCAGTAATAAGCATATAAGAATTTTTTTATTTTCACAGTACATAGCACTTAGATTACAACCTCAACACAATCCCATAGCTGCACACAAATTCAGTGCACTTCTTTCTTTGCAGCATTAATTTTTAATGAAGTAAATTTGTAAACAGAGTCATTATTGATCTGAAATACCTAAACATTTAATCACTATTAATAATGTAACAGGATGTTGTATATATGTAGAACAATAGGCCATGAAGATGAACTCCATGAGAAGCACCCGCCTGCCACTGGTGGGTCTCTTGGAGTGTATTGTACTTTTGAATGAAGCCACTGTACTTGGGGCAGGGTCCTTGGCTGGCTCTGTGTGCAGTTTAAACCAAAAGTCACCACTGAAAAATTTTCCTCCTCAAAATGCCTCGCAGTGAGGAGTTTCCAGAGAGGAGGTGAGCACTCAAGTTGCCTGTACGGTGTTCTGTGACACTGCAAATGTTAGCAGCCAGATTGCACATAATCCCATCAACGTGCTTTTATAGATATAAAGAATTGATCTTTTAAAGCTATCATTGATGGGATTTAACTTGGATTTAAAAGCTTTTTCTGAGTATTTCATTTCTTTACCCTGATACCTGCCGTGCCTTTGAAGATGAAGAGCTGTGGAGTTCCATGTGGGAGCAGCACCCCACCCTCACCATGGCTTCTTACTTCCTGCCGCTGAGAAGTAGGACTTTACTGGCACTGGTGTATCACCAACACCCCAGATATAATTTACTCCCACTGTAGACAAATTCATAGTTAATTTGGTGAGATCACTGGGATTCAGATGAGGGTGGTTGCATCTTTGGAGTCAGAGCGCTGCCTGGAGACTCATGCTGTGCCATGTCTCCTCGGGTTTGTCATCAGTAATCTGCAATGTACTGGACACCCCAAAGGGTTCTTCAGTCCATGCTTTGTTTGATCCTTAAGTCTTCCAGACTGTTGAAATATTGTTCATCCATAAGTCAAATATTATTAAAAACTGCCAGAATTTTCCTCAAAGATGAGAGATAAGCGGAGTCTCTGAAAGAGGCAATAGCTGAGCTGTGCTGCCTCTGTTCAGAAATCTTCCTCTGACATTGCCAATCTGACTGTCATCTTGTGTCAGTTCTTCTCCTGGGAATTAAGATTACTGAAAAAAATATAGGAAGACAACTGCTGCTGCAGTAAAAACATGTGAGATCTGTGATCCAGCCTGTCTGGTAAAGACCAAAGAATGTTTGGGGGATTTAATCTCCTTTGGGCTGTTGCTGAAAAGGTTGTGTCTAGACAGATGATCTTAACTCATGGTTGCCTGCAATGCCACTGATTTTATAGCATTGGTGGTTCAATATGAAATGTTGGAAGAATTGGATGTAGTAGTGGCATGCATTTATTTCAGAGCACCGGCATCCATTCCCACTGGTGCTCCAATATTGCAAAGCCCTATCTGCCCTTTTTTTTAATTTCCCTTTGCAAGAAATCTCTGAGACCGTTAGGAGGATTAAGGAAGAGACATCTATCCAATGATTTCAGTCTTCTGATTCAAATGACATTGTACAGTGTTTTACTATACCACAGGTCAGTGGAACTCTACTATGGGTGATGTTTGCATGAATCTCACTGAAGACAAAGTAATGTTGATTAGATCTTGGAAAGCTATCAAAAATGGTGAAGATTATCTCTGTCCTTCAGACTGGAAGTGTTTGGTTTCTGCCATATCCTGGAATTTTACAAATAATCTGGAGTACTTAAACTAGTTGTTGTGACAGCTGCTGAGACATCTGTCCCTCTGCATTTGCGCCTTAGACTTTAGCTTAGGTCTAGTATTTAAACCTTTGGCTTCTACAACAAAGTCAGAATGTTGCATGGCTAAATACTACACCAGAAATAATGTTAAGGAGCTACATGTTTACAAAACGTATTTTACTTTTTGTTGTGTCAAAGCTATGTCATATGCACTGTGTTTTTACAAACTCCCACTTACACTGTGACATGCTGAAGGGCAGATTAGAGACATTCTGGATAAATGAAAATGTACTTGCTTACATCAGGCATGGTTTCAACCTAGTACATGTAGCAGGGTGTAGCAGATTATAATGTTTTTGTCACCTTCTTTTCTCAGGAAGGTTTTTAGCTTGTTTCTTTGCTGAGGTTTTTTTTTTTTAGTGCATGCTGCTGGCAATCTATTTGACTCACTGCAAATTGCTCACGAAAAGGGTCCAGTGTATGGTGCTAAATTAATTACCCTTCAAAGGCTGCTTACAGCAACATTGTCAGCAGGAAGAAACGAATGTACCTCACTAGCCGTCAGCTTAATTTCTCTCATTGAAGATTTTAATCAGAAATGTAATACAGTAAATGACATCTTCTGGTAATGTGACACTTGCAAATCCACAAGCTGCTTGACAGAGTTCCATATCTGAGCCTAATGTCTCAGCCTGAGGTGCTTACTGGAAACTTAAGATGCAAAACAAAAGCAAAAAAATAGCAGGTAAGTAGCAGCAGAGCAAGGCAGAATGGTGATAGAATAATAAAATGCTTTACAAGTACTGAAATAATCCATCTAAAATTTAAACTTCTGTTCATATTTTAAATTAGAGATGTCAAACAAACTGCCTGACAGCAGAGACCTGAGATCCACAGCATAGTGAGTTCCTCAGTTACTCGTGGAAGGAGCCATGAAGCATTGACAGAGGAATCCTGCTTTTAGGCCACCTGCAACCCGTGGGAATCTCAGCTTTCTCTCAAAAAGCCAACTGCTCCCTCTGGAGTTGCAGATTTAGTACAGCTTGCCAGGGGACCGGGAACATTTTTAATGCATTTGAAAACACTGAGGCAGCTTATCAGGGGCATGTTCCTGCCCAGCTTCACCAAATTAGAAAAGACATTTTTGAACTTACTTTCAAGTTAAAACAACTTGGAAAGCCTTAGGTCTAAGATTATGCAATCATCACAAGTAGGTGGCTGTTGGACAGATAGTACAAGTTATCCCCCCTGAGAAAGCAAAGCAGGGCAGTCACAAGAATGTGGAATAAGTCTTAGAGGCAGAAAGTGTAGTGCATTGAGGAGACATCATGATCTTTAGAGGTTTCTCTGCTCAAATTAAGAGAAGCAGTGAGTGGTAGCAAGGCCCCCAGCTCATCTGGGAAGAGGGTGAATGTTGAAGCAAGGAAGCGTGAAGTGGCAGTTGACTATGAAGGGACATCACTGCAGGGAACATGCTCTAAAAGCTCTGATAAGAGAAGGAATTAAGTGAGGTGTTCTCTAAGCAGCAGAGCTGCAGGGAACCTGCATGCCAGCATGCCTGGGGACGTGGAGTCTGCTCTGTGAGCTTCCAGAGCACCGGGAAGCAAAGGAGAGCTGGCTGCAAACTGTGGCTCTTGGTTACCTCCTGAGCCTTTGAGACTAGTGCTGGTCATAAAGGAACTGAAAAATGTTTTCATACCTGCAGTAAATGCCAGAATTAAAGCTAATTCTGATCAAATGCTTTGTCAAAGATTTAGTAGGTGCTGGTAATTCAAAAAGAGGCCAGAAAAGACTCTTCAACTTAGAGTAGGTAATAAAGAGACAGTAAATAATGAGGACAGATGTAGGACCACAGAGGCAGGCTTAGGACATTTAAAATCTAAGAGATTACGAAGACAATTCAGTACAGATAAATGTAGAATAATGAGGTTTATGTGTCTTTATCACATACCATAAATATGTGTGGCTTGTAAAATATGATGAATAAAAAAGGAGAATGGTGGAAGATAAGTCTCTTAATATTATTTATGAATAATGGGAAGTGCATGAATAGAAGAAAGAAAGATCACGGATGAAATAATGAAGATTTTGATGAGCTGTTATCATACAAATCCATGTGCTTGATAAAATATGAGGACAGAGTAGTGTCAGGAGACAGGTCTGTGTGGAATGAACCAACAGGAGTGGAAGAATAATGCACTGACCAATGATTACTTCCAGGGGTATCACTCTCATACCAATGTATGTTGTAAATACATGGAGTGCACTAATAAAGGAAATGCAGGTCTGTTAATGTTAGAAATACGTGAAAATAATATAAACTAGTATTTTTTGCTCTAACAAATCAAAGAGTAACTGGACCTGGCTGTTCTGTTGAGTGAGTCTTGTGAGTCGGTTGAGACAAACAGGAGCTCAATTGCCTTCAGTGAAGCAGCAGATTTGGGGCCACAAATAGGGCCATAACCAATTTACTTGGTAAAAGGTGGGCATCTGTAATTTAAAATATGAATAGAAGTTTAAATTTTAGATGGATTATTTCAGTACTTTTAAAGCAGTTTTATTATTCTATCACCGTTCTGCCTTGCTCTGCTGCTACTTACCTGCTATTTTTTTGCCTTTGGAAAAAGGTGGTAAGTCAGAACTCTGGTTTTGCATACTGGCAGTAATGCAGCCTCTCCCATTCCTCTAGGATTTATCAGCATCTTTCCATGGCCTGGGAGCATGGAATTCCAATTAGCAGCTGTGGTGAATGGTGTGCTCACAAAGGGTTAATTTTTACCAGTTGCATTTTCTCGAGTCATAGTTAGATGGGTTTGATGATATCATGGTGATAAATCAGTGTCCTGTCAGTGTCTTGGGAGCATGGGATCTTAAGATATCAGAATTTTCGGAAATTTATGTTCTCCAGTTTCTGCATATGATTTCATTGGATCATGGTCAATTTATCTCTCTAGGGGTATTTTTTTAATTCATATGTAGACTCCTAAATAACTTTTGTCTGAGGAGCTATTAAGTTTTTTTCCTTTAGATCACATATTCACTGTGCCGTGAATGTGCCTGTTGAGGTTTGCCACGAATTTTCAAATTGAGAAAGAAACATAACGATGCCTAAATTTTTGCTTGTCATTTACATTGAGTGATTAATGCCAGTGCACCTTATAAGTATTCTATTGGTTTTGACCCTAGATGTCTTAAGGTTACCAAAAGACTTCTGCGTACACTGTTCACTTCATTATGTAAAACCGCAGTTCCAGGAGACAGGTGCAGTAGTATCATGAGTTTCCAAGACCTGGGTTGGTTCAGCCAGTGTGTTGATGTGGTGTAGGTGGCAGCACGGGGCAAAATACTGGAAGGATTTTCAGTGGAATGTGGCTGTGTAAGCCCTTAGAAAATCCCACTAGGTCCTAATCTGCACCATGAGGATATTTCACATCTTAATCTTCATCCTTAGGAGACTTGATTCCTTTATCTTTCATTATTCAGATATGTAAAAGGCTAAACCTAAGAAAAAGAGCAATTTCTTTACCATTTCTGTGACTAATGTGAAAGCAATGGTCTGAAAGGACAACAGTGGAGGTTCCAATTGGACAGTAGGAAGAACTTGCCATGAGTAGAGCACTCATAGAGAGGTACTGGAATGGCTTACATGGTGAGCTTATAGAGTTAGACAAGCATCTGTCTGGACTGATGCAGGCATAGTTGATCTAACCCAAGGCGAAGGAATGGACAAGATAAAGTCTTGTATTTCCTTTCAGCTCTCATTTTCTATGATTCTGTGATCCTGTTAGCCTCCGATTAGATCCGCTTAGTAATGAGTTCACTTTCCTGTCCATTGACTTTGATGTGTTCGGCTGTGCTGCCATGTTCCAGCCTCTTCACTGCAATGTGAGGATAAAGTGGAAAGTGGGTGCGAGGCCAACGCATCCTAGAGGGAATTTAGAAGGGCATCACATGTGATGGGGGATTGAGAAAAATGTATGTTACACTTGATTAGGCACCCTGTGAATTTACCTACATAACTTTCTGAAGTTCGGTGAAGCCCGTGTATCTCACTGCTGCCTTATCACGTTAGTTCAGCTTTTTTCTAATAGACAGCAATGCCCTATACCTAGCAGCAGAGAATGAGGTTTCATTCTCTCCTTTCACAAACCACCACTCCCTAGAGCTGCAGCAAGCTAAATCATACTATCACTGAAACCTTTGCAGTGCTATTCAGTGGCAGAACAAATAGTGTCCTGAAATACGTCTGGAAATGGGAATATATTCTCGCTATACCAACAGTTCGTGGAAGAGTCTGTGTGTCATCCTTATGAGAGAATGCTTTTTCAAATCCATCTTCTGGGCTTATATGGCTTTTCTTTCAAAACTCAGCAGTCACTCTGATACTAGAGTGGTTCTGTCTGAGACCAAAGCACAGCCCAGTTTCTGAAATCAGTGCCCTTCTCACCCTCCTCATGCATGTAACATGTTGCCTTCTACTCTTCTTGTTACAGACGGGCGTGTGTCATCCGTGGCCAGGTTGTAGCAGTAGATGGAACGCCTTTGGTTGGAGTGAACGTCAGTTTCCTGCACCACAATGAGTATGGATACACCATCAGTCGACAGGATGGAAGGTCAGGCTTTCATGTATGATGCTCCACTGGTTTAGGTTTGTGTATTAAAGGCTGTCTGCCAACTTCTGTTCATGTACAAAATTTCCACAGACATCACAGGTCATAGTGTGGCTTGAGGATGGCATCTGGCCTTCTGCTCTGGGAGCACAGTTGGTTGGAGCTCTCTGTACTAAAGGGACCAATGAAGAAAGAGAGGAAGAAAAAAAACCTGAACTGCAACAAAATTACAGTGACATTCAAACTCCTGGAGTCAAAATGTGACAGGTCTGCTGTAAGAGTAGCTCCTTGACATTGGAATATTTTCACAAGTCAGTTTTTCCAGGAAATACCCTGTCTTCTCTTGGTTTTTTTCTGTTGTTAAATGTGAATCACCCAAGTAGTTTATTGAGGTGTCAATGAAGTCAAATCCTTTAGTTGATCACCTGAGACACACAAGGAAAAGGGAGAACAGACTCTTTCCAAAGACAGATGGTTAAATTGCTGTTCCATAACCAGCCCCAGCTTCCCGTTCTTCCCCAGCCTCTCAGGTCTGAGTTTATTTCTCAAAGACAGGTGAGGTTTCAATATATTCTATATTGCGCTCCAGGGTTGGTCATCCATTTGCAGTAGGGTCATGATTTGCTCCTGAACTTCAGTTAAGCTATTAAGGGCAACTTAAGACTTCATCTTCCTTGGCTGGATTGTGAATTACAAGAAATCTGAAGCTGTCTTCCAGCAGGGAAAACGTGGTGCGATTTGTCACTGTTTCCACAATTTTTTTTTTTTCTTCTGTTTGGCTTTGCCAATTTATAGAAGTAAGGAATGTGCATATTTATTTCACCTTAGTTTATTGACTTTCAAATCGCACTACTGAAGGTTAGTAATTATCATTTCTTCCTTACGCTAGCCTGGGTAAAGTTGTTGCATTAAAATATGCTACCTGTATTTTGCTGTGAATGTAATCGGTGTCGTTTGGGAAATGTGATGAGATATGCATAATTAAGTCTGACTTCTTATCACAGTTTGTTACCATCAAAAACCTCCATAATAGATGCATTCAATAACACAGAGAGTGGAGTAGCCATTTACATATTACCTTGTGTTGCCTGACTGTGGATGTCAGAAACTCTGGAAATTGAGACTGTATATCATGGCTTCTATGTCCCACTGTTTTGCAGCCCAGATATACCAAAGGTTCTTCACAGTAGCTCCCCAGAGAATCACCCTCCTTGTGTTCAAGAGCTGACTCAGTGCTCAGTGCAATTAATCGTCATCTTTCCAAAAAATTTCATATCCTGTACAGGGAGGTCTTACACTCAGTGTACTCAACCTTTTCCTCCTGCTGCTTTTAGAAAAAGGGAAAGGGTTATGTTAATAGAGCTAAGACCTAACAGGCTTTAAGCCTTCTTATTCTGCGTGCTCTTCCTGCACAGATGATGAGTGGCATCCTTTTTCTGGGATAGGAATTTCTTTTCATATAAACCAGAGCAACCAGGTTCACACTTTTGTTACAGATGACTCATTAATATTGATTCTAGTTGATAAATAGAGGGGACAGAGGCCAAGTAGCAGTGAAATTCTGTGCCTTGCTGTTGATGCATACTGGGAGAAAGCATACAGAGGTAAAGCTTCTTTGTGGATACCAAGGTGATGCAAGGAATGTACACTTTAATGATTTCACATAGTAAATTAACAACTATAATAATGAACATAAAGGGGTTTTTTGTGATGCATTGACAGAAGTGGTAATGTGATGAAAACAACAGAAAGAAACAAAACAATTTGTTTTCTCTTTTCCAGTTTTGACCTTGTGGCTGTTGGAGGAATCTCTGTCACTCTAGTTTTTGACAGATCTCCTTTCATATCTGAAAAAAGAACACTTTGGTTGCCTTGGAATAGATTTATCATTGTAGACAAAGTTGTAATGCAAAGAACAGAGTCGGACACACCATCTTGTGACATCAGTAGTTTTATCAGTCCAAATCCAATTGTACTCCCTTCCCCCTTGACAGCATTTGGAGGGTCCTGTCCTGAAAGAGGAACTGTTATTCCAGAACTACAGGTAACGAAAAGACTTTTAAATTAACAGTTTGTTCTGTTGCAGAGCCAGGTTTAGACAATCTTTGAAAATAGTGAGCAAATAACTGCTGTAATGTCATTCACTTGGCAGAATAGCACCAGTGCATATCTGTTTAGTACTGTTTAACAAGATGCTGTTGTCTTTTTTCTTTCTTTACTTTTTAATATTTAAAAATGTTTTATTTCTTACCTAAAAGTAGAAGAAAGTGGGGAATGCTAACATGAATTATTATTGAAACCCTGATTTGTTGATAGCGATGCACAAAACCATTCCTAGTTACAGATGAACAGTACAACTTCCCAAACATCAGTGTGAGACATGATGCTTTGAACATTCCTAGGGGTGTTTCATCCATTTACAGCTGTATGTCAGATTCTTGGGTTTTATTCCTTTCTTTCCAAGGCAGAGCAATTTTAACGTGATCTTTAGGACTTCTTTTTTAATTTAAATGTATTTTTTTCTTGACACTCCCTTAAGTGTTCAAAATAATTTCTAATTAACCTTGTAATTAACTGTTCTTTTACTTGGGACTTAAAAGAGGTTGTGAGAGTCGAACATCCAACAAAACACAGCTCGGGTCATATTAATAATGCCCTTAATTTTTAGTATGTTGTTTGAGCAGTTAGATTTTAAAAAATAAGACCTCTTTTGGGTTCTCTTTTAACTTCACCTAGCAAGCCTGGAAGATACTTTTGAGGGTACCTGTAGCCTCATAAAAGTGTTTCTACTTTGTTCTACATGTGAGAGACCTCTGCTTGAACTCAGTTTTGTCTAAACACCTCCATAACTATTATCATGCTTCATCCAGTTGATGGTCATAGCATTGCTTCACAGAATGTACCAAGTGAAACTACTGAACATAAATTAAGAATAACTGCTGCACACCAGTAAGAAAAAGCTGGGTCACTGTGCTCCACATGAGGTATGCCTGGGTCTTCTTTGAACAGCAGTGTACCCAAAGATGCAGTCTACTCAGAAACTGCTCCCCAGTTCTTTCTTCTTCATTTTTGGGTTTGATTTTTTCTTTGTCATTGGAGGTTTCTTAGAGTGTTGAGTTTCATTGTAGAGTTCTGGGAATTGAGCAAGAAGTAACTGAGAATAATAAGAGACAGAGATATATTAGCATGTATTAATGCATGAATATTTCTTCCTGCTTTTCTCTTAAAAAATGAGAAGGGATGTCAGATGTATGACAGAGAGGGCAGCTGGGATGTCAGCAGGAAAGAAGGGGAACACTGCAAATCAGGAACAATGAAGGGAGCAGGATTTCCCTGGCAACACTACATTTCATATGTTGAAACGACAAGTGCTGGCAGGCCTCCAGCTGTACTGCAGCAATGCTGTGGCAGTGATACTGTTGCAGTTTGTAAATAAAATCGGTTGAAAGTGAAGTAATCTATTGTTAGATGAGGAAAATTTGAAAAATGGGAAATATAAACAAAAGTTTGTATTTTTCCAAGTATGATGGAAAATAACATTGTGACAGGTTGATTCATTTGTACAGAAATGCACCAACATCATTAACCTTATTAACCACAGTCTAGTTTTCAGGTGGCTTTTGACTGTGGTAGCATCCTCCAAGAAGCCATTCTCATAGCTTGCCTGCTCTTCCTCACAGTTCTGTCCCAGAACAGCTCTTTTCTCTCAGGGGACCACAAGAGCTAAATCCCTTTTTGTAGCTCCAAGGCCCACATCACTCAAAAGGTCAAAGCCAAATTTCTTTTTTCCACTGACAAGCTCACAGCCTTTGCAGTCCTTCTAGTTGCTGAGGGCCTAACTCCATTGCAGTGGGAATTGATACCACCCTGCAGTGGGCATATCCAAGCTAGCTTTAATCCGAGTGGTTCAGACAGCAGTACTGACAGCAGGGCCCTGGGATTTGAGTTCACTTGCACTCCCTGGGGACTTACCTGTGAGCAAGATGACTCTGATGCTCAGGCTGTTTCATCCTCACTGCTGTGTGTCTCCAGTTAGCTTGTTAGATTCCTAATGCTGCTCCTTCGTACACCACGCCCCTTCTTGCTGGAGCTTAGCCTACCTGCACAGATGGTTTAGCAGGAAGGTTTGTTTTCTTTCTTAACACTCCCCTAGGTAAAGTTACTGCCTCCAAAGCAGGGTAGCATCTTTGCATACAATGTATGTGATAGAAGGTATGTGTATATTTTAAAAAATTTTAATTGTATTCCAGTTAAGATCACTTGTTAAGTAAACCAAGTAATAAAGACAAGGTAAAGCTGTGCAGCTTGTATGTCAAAATATGTGCACAGATGCAGTATTTGCTCCCCAGCAGATTAGAGTAAAGCATCAGAGGAAGAGGCTCTTTATCAAACAGACAGCCTGCCATCCAGTAAGTTGATCAAGCAGTGTCTGATGCTGGACGTTTTGTCATGTGTCGAAGTACTGCATTGCTGAAATAAATCCAGTTGTTTCAGTGGTGCTGTGTTCACATCATTGTGAAACGTAAAATAATTACCTGCTCTTACTAGTATAATTTTGCATTTTTCTTGGCTATAGATATAATGATGTGGTTTTTTCCAAGGTGGTCCAAGAGGAAATCACAATTCCTTCGAGTTTTGTGAAGCTCAGTTATCTCAGTAGTCGGACACCGGGGTATAAAACTTTGCTACGCATTATTTTGACACACACGACCATCCCTTCTGGAATGACAAAAGTCCATCTGATAGTTGCTGTTGAAGGTCGTCTGCTTCAGAAATGGTTTCCTGCTGCAGCCAATTTGGTGTACACATTTGCCTGGAATAAGACAGATATATATGGACAGAAGGTTTCTGGTCTGGCTGAGGCAATGGGTATGTAGAATCACCTTGATGTAAGCAGAAGCAGTCACACACATTGAGGAAGGAAAATATGGCAAATAAATTTTGTTGCTCCTCCTACATTCTTTTAAATCAACTGCCTCTTTAGCTAAAGTCACTGAAGTAACTTGTATGATTTCCTAAGAACATTTATTTTCTTGTTCTTCCAATGTCGTCTTTCTAATTTAATCAATTTGAAAATTCCCTTTTCCCTCAGAGAATGGTTATGTACTAACGGCATTATATGCAGCTGTCTGTTTTTGAATGTTACTTTGGATATGACCTTTGGTGTGTCATTGTTTCTGTCATTTTTTGGCTGTGACATTTAAAATGTCATTTCCGCTTAAGGTTTACAAAATTCTGACTTTTGGGCATCCTTTCTTACTACGTTTCATGTCTTCAACAGTTAAAACTAATTGATTTATTGTTTAAAGATGTTTATCCACAAATCATCATGTTTCATAGGCTTTGTTCAGCAAGCAGCACAGGCTGTTCTGAGAATTGCTACAGAAGTGCTGTCTGTGCAAATACATTTTATTTAGCCAGCATTTTTTTTTCATTAATTTCCTGATTTGTTTTTTTAAGGGCTTTCTATTTTTTAATTTAATTTTGATGTCATGTTGCTTAACAGACTGATAGATGCTTTGTAATAGAATTATTTTCTTTACAAACAAAGCTTAGTATTGTGAACCAACCCCATTCTCTTCCGTAGCAGTTCTGTTTGCTTTTTATGTCAGGGCAATTATCACCAGCAGCACTGGCAGATCAGGCTGTAAGGCAAGAGCAGCGAGGGTGACACAGAGCCGTGCACCCTCGCAAGGAATATGCCTCATTCCATATATGAAAATGCTGTTCTGAGGGGCAGCCAGGAGCTTCCTTCAGGATCTATGGTGTTTTCCATGCCGGCAGAGTTCCTGCAGAGTGGTCTGTGCAGGGCCAGAAGGTGCCAGCCAGGCTCTGCAGCTCCCAGAGCCTCTGGTGCGTGACGCTGTTCCTGTGTGCTCCCAGGCAGGTGGTCTGGGAGGCTGCTGTGTGGGGAGGCAGTGGGGAACAGGAGGATTATAGCGTTTTCCTGGTCATTTCTTCCCTGAGAATGATGCAAGTATAGACAGACATGGATGTCCGTGATGGATTATGAGACTAAAATGTATGATTACATAATGCAATACACAAAGGAAAATATCAGACAAGAAGCTTTTCCCAGAGCTGTGGTCCTACCGTCTCCTTCAACACACACAACAGGGGCTGCCCCCTGCACGGACATTCCCACATTCTCTCCTTACCCATGGGCCACCACTCGAAATGAGTCAGATCAGGAACAAATTCAGCTGAAAACTGAAGCAACCAAGAAATAAGTGATACATTTTTGGCTTCATTAGTTTCCTGATCTGCTATGAATGCTCATGCAGAAGCTCAGGTCTTCTCATTCCAACTGTAGCTCACACATTGCATTGGCCTAAAGAAATCCAGACTCCACCCTTGGTGCAAGGTCTCCAGAACTGCTGCATCATCTCTCCTATCTGGATCTGATCTTCCACTTCTGGCTCACATCTGCAGAAGGATGGGCAACTTTTTGCTGGGGTCAGTCAGGTGCTGGCACTGACACCAGGGTTCTGAACACCCCAGGTGTGGTGTGTGGCAAAGAGCAGCAGTGCCCTTCTCAGCCTCTTGAGATAGAGGAGACCCTGTGAAGGGGCAGATCCTGCCTCATCCCATGTCTGATCCCAGTTCCTGTCTGGTTTTGCAGTGAGGGAAGGTATTAAGTGAGTTGTTGGCACGTACTTGTGCAAATCCAGAAATAAAAAATACTCCAGCTTGCCCTTCGGCACTCCCGTGGGTGATCAGGCAGGACCAGGTGGGTCCCAGGTGCCGCCTGGGGCTTTCCTCAGCACAGCCACGTGTGCCCTGTGTTCCGAGGCTGTCACTTACATGTTTGAGAGGGAACAATTGACTGCACTGCTCCCACTGCATCATTTAAGAGTCCTCTAATGATTGTGAAGTTCAGTACATATCCAGACTTTAAAACATTTTAATTCAAATACGTAACATCTCATGAAATGATACTGTAGTTAGTTTCCCAGATTAGGAGTAGACGAGCTTAATGTGTTTAAATATGAATAAAGCTTACACAATAGTGCTGGATAACAACTTTTAAATTATTTAATTGAGGCTTAATTTTTTAAATTCTTTTCCTTAAAGCTTAGGTTAATTATGCTTCTTTCAAAATAGGAGCAAAAATCTTGATATTTTAAGTGCATTACTAGCATGCTTTGTTAGATTCCAATAAAGCTTTATTTAATTTGACACACTGCAGTTACTCAGGGACCTTTATCTGCATCCATTATATGAATTTTTGTCAAAATAATTTCCTCTGCCAGTATATTACCAATATTTAATAATGCATTCTCTTCAGTTTTCCTTTTAATTAAATTAAATTGGAGCAGGTTGAATTCCTGGAAATCAGGATTATAACCATCTGCTTTTGGTTTTCTAAACACTATAAACATCTATATTTTTCTTCAGGGTTATTGACAGCACTGATCACATAACCAGTTACAGAAAACAAGACTTTCTGAGCATATTTCCACATGCAAATGATTCTCTTTAAACTTGTTGGAGAAATGTTTGCTGGCATGTGTCCAGTCCCCAAGCTCCTCACAAGAGGCCATTTTCTCAGAGTAACTGAGATGGCAAAGCAGCATTTTTTTGTTCTGAATGAATAAGCATCATGTGGATGTTGACACACAAAAGCTTGGGGGTAAAGTCTAAGTCCCCTTGTAATCTAACACAAGAAGAGGATTTCAGTCAAATCCTCAATAAATGCTGCTGTGTCGCTCCATACAGACTCCTGCAGGCCCCTGCATCCCACACAGCAGTACTGAGGGGTCTGCAAGGATGAACCCTCTTGGGGGTGAGCGTAAACCAGCTCTCCAACAGCCCTACCTGGTGCTGTGGTTGAGTACATTTTATTCATTGTTCAAAGAAGATGAATGCAAATAAGTACAAATGTCTCAGGGGAGTTTGAAATAGAGGTTACTGTCCTGATTAATCGTGTCTTTTTCTTCTTACCTGTGTTTTGGCAACAGCCCTTAAGCTGTGGGTCTGGCACCAATTATCCTTCTCAACAGTCGTATGAAAAGAATTGGGTTGTGGTACAGATGATCAGTAGGTCTTTCAAAATCCATTTTGAGACTGCAAAGAACTGTACTTGCTGACTAAAAGTCTAAAACCATAGTCACTAAAGTTGACATTCATACAGTGAAATCTCAGTCACCTCAAAAAAGTGCTATAAATTAATTGGATGAGAAAGTAACACCCCACAATGAGGGTAAGCTGACAGAGATTTTAATTTCACTTTCAAAATTATATTTTTCAAAACCTGCCCCTAACGAAATACTTACTTCTCAAGTGGCACTGTAATCATCCTGTTGACTTTACCAGTATTATACTTTGCCTTGGTTACTTTGCATGCAAAATGACTGATAGGAGATTTTCATGGATGGTACAGCAGGACTTCCAGTTAGATGGCTCAGGAGACCAGCTTTAAGATCACACTGATGCTTCTTTTTGGAGCATAGGTGTCTTTCATAAATATGGGTAGGTTTGCATAGAAGCCTGGTTGTAGACACACAGGGAGTGAGTGTGTGTCCGTATGTCTCTCACTGATGAGAGAGGGCAAAAAGCCAGCTATGCACAGTAACTGTAAGAGCGGGGAGCAGTGAACTTCTAAGAGAGGGGGTGATAACCTCTGGAGGTTATTTCGCTGCTCAGAAACATCAGCTGTCGGCAGGGAGTACTGACATTTTGCAGAGTTAGCTCCAGCCCTGGTAAAGACGCCCCAGCGGATCCGTGGGCCCGGATTCCAGATGCTGTAGATTGTTATGCCTCCCTTGCCCAGCTCTCAGCACGGTCCCTCCCAGCAGTTGATGAACTGTCCTGTGGGTCCCTAACAGGTCGCTGAGCCAGGCTGAGGGGCTGCATTTCAGGACTTTGCTCTTTTCAAGCACACACAGCTGACCTGGGATTGAACGTGTTAAGCACATGACTGGAGGAAAGATGTTAATGTGTAGGTGGCAAATGTGAGGTTGCTTCACAGAAAAATCTGCCCTTTATCTTCTCTCTGCATTAACACCTAGAAAATAGTGTGTTCAGTTAGTGAACCTTTATGACTCATCCCAGCACAGGATGTGGCTGTTCTGGGAGTTCCATGCCCTTACTTGGGCTCTCAGCTCAGGGTGGTACCCAGAAGCTTTGCTGGTGTTGGTTGTAAGAGCTCCTGTAACAGAAGAATTGGACAAAGTGGCTGCTGGACCCTCAAACTGAAACCTGTAATGTTGGAAACATACAATATTTACAGTACTTAAGGAGATATGATTTTTACAAGTCAGAGTTTAGCTGCAAAAACAGGCTCTTTCTGCTGAAATGGTGAAGCTGTTACTGTAAGGAACAGCTTTCAGTTTGCCATAAAACATTTATCTTGCAAACACAAATGCTCCCTGTTAGAGCTGGTCAAAATATTTTGATTGTATACCATAATGGAATTTAGGTAGTATTAAAACTATTTATGGTTTAAGTAAAATATACCTAAAGCTTTTACATAGAAAAATTGAAAAGAAACTATTAAAAATGTTTAATTTTTTTTAAATTTTTTATCTTAAAATATTTTTTTAAACATTTTTATTTTGGAAAGATCGAACTATTTCAGTATTTCATAGGTCAAATTATGGAATTTGGTTTAAAAATAATATTCTTCCTTTATAAATGAGTTTCACTGAAATCTAGTAAAGTTAGAGACAAAGACTTTTTTTTGAAAAGTTGGTATATTAGAAATATCAAAACTTTTGAATTTTTGTTTTGTTTTGTTTTACGGAAGTACTAAAGGAAAAGGGTTTTAATCAATTTGAGTTCCCCAAGACCCACCATCCTTAGGATAATTCAAGATTTTTCATCAGGTATTTTGGTAATGTGCAATCCTGTTAAGATAATTGTGTAATTCTAGAAATGTTCAGCTTGTCAATCTATTTCTGCCTAACTATAATTTTTACAGTCAGCAAACAAATTAAAACCAATTTGTTTTAGCATGGATTCTTTTCTATTTAAGATGGTTTTCAGGTAATTAGCAGAAATGCAATAAACAATCAAGTCAGGAGTCATTGGAGCAGATTTACAATCTTATGAAATCCACAACTGATACCACAGACAATTTTCTGCTTTGAAGCAGTAGTGACTATAGCTATAATAACACACTAATCTCTTAAAACCTTTTTTTCAAAAAAATACCATTCAACAATAGCAATCAGGCAGAGGAAAATTAGTGGCATCATTACTTGACAGATGAGTATCAAAACCTGGAATGAAAAACTGCCTAGCAGTTCAGAGAAAAAGGTAGACTGAGAGATCTTTAATTATTTGTTTCCAGTGTCGGTGGGATATGAATATGAAACATGTCCTGATTTTATTCTGTGGGAGAAGAGAACAGTAATCCTTCAAGGCTTTGAAATGGATGCTTCAAATCTGGGTGGCTGGTCTATAAACAAACACCATGTATTAAATCCACAAAGTGGTAAGTCCCTCCTTTATTAATTGCCCACGAGGAAGGAGAATACAAATTTTAAAGGAATTAATTCTTCAGATTTTAAGTGTTACACTTCCTAATGTGTAATCCTCTTTGAATGTGCACCCTCATTTATTGAGAGCTGAACTGTAAATGCCATCTGAAAGGATATTTTTAATGTTCTGGCTCCCAGGGTTTAGACATTAATATCACTGACTCTTGCGATCGCTAACACATTGTGGCCGTTCGGATGGGAAAAGGGCAAACTAATTTGGGTTCTTTCTCATATGGCTGGTACAGAAGTGCCACATTTCAGGTCAGTCTGTAGTGTGTTATATTCTCAGTGAAGTGTCTACACCCCTAATTCATCCTATGACTGCCATCAGTTCGTAGCAACACAGCCCCAGGCAGACAAACCCTGCTTGATCACAGACCAGCACTTCCAAACCCATGCTGCCAGTCCGGTGTGCAGCAGCTTCTGTGGCTGCCCGCTCTGTGGAGAAGCACAGTAAGTCCCTCCTCAGTACAAGCAATCCAACACATTTCAAAGCATTAGTGAAAAACCTGTAAATGCTTTTGGTGTCATAACATTAACACTGCAGAGAGATTCTTCGAGAATGGAGGCTTGAATATTTTCCCCATTGCTTTTATTTTATACCTGGGGAGGTTTTTTTTCCTCCATGAACATCTGTGATCAGGAACTAGGTGGGACTAAATTATTGAAATGGTACTTGTAGATAAATTATGGTAACTATATATGCTTTTGCCAATAAACAGATGTCTCGTCCAGGAGAAGAGAAACTTGAGGTCAGATTTTAGCACTTACAAGTCAGCAGAGTACTGGATTCAGTAAAGTTCTCTCAATTTTCTCCAGCTGAGAGTCAGTCCAAAAAAATCTATTTCTATCTGCAAACTTCTGTTGATGAAGATTCATGCACAGATGTATGGCTCTCAAGTTTTACAAGTTCTGTTGCTGAATGCACAGCTACAGTATAAATATTCCAAATACAAAAGGTCAGATTTAGTTTGTAAATTATCTGGATTTCTGTTTTGATTTAAAATAGTTTGACATTTTAAACAGCAGTTCTTTCATTCCCTGTCTTATTGGTTTGTATAGATTGTCTCTTTTAAATGCCAGCTATTGACATTTAACACAAAGAGAAATCTGACCTCAGTCAACTGAGCCCCCAACTGTGAGTCCCATAGTCTGCTCCATAGTGCCAATTTACCACTTGCATAGTTTAATTTCGAGACTAAATTGCTCGCAGTAACTCCAATTTATATGACTATCTGATAACTGCAGTGGTTACTACTACAATTCACCCCATAGGCACTAACATGGTCTGAGATTTTGTAAAGTATACAATTATAATCCAAGCAGGGCTAAGCCTTTGCTCTCCTGAGCACAAGCTATGTAGTGACAAATTGCTTCCTGTCCCTATCTCAGCTGTGTGGCTAAGAATGCCAGAGGGCACTGGCCTGTCAGCCTCAAGCTGCCTCCTCTCAAATCAGCTGGGCTGTGCCCACTACATGGGTGGGGAGTGTGCAGCTCTTACACCTGCTCCTCTTCCTCGCGTTCCCCATGTGCTGGACATGGGTCGAGGCTGAAGTCAGGGAAAGCTGCCAAACGTCTTTACCCATCACTTGCAGACACACAGGAGGGAAGGGGAGGGCCTGAGCACATCTGACTTGGAATCCAGGGTCTCTCCTGTTTGCAGTTGGCATGTCAGAGCATCTCCAGCGAGGCAACAAAGCCCAGACTCGGGGGTGTGTCAGAGGTTACTCAGGACTATTACAGGCTTTGAGCACCCACACCTTGCTCGTGTACAAGAACTAGAAAAGCAGCTAAGGGCAGAAAAACAATTACTATAATGAAGCTGGTTCACACCTACCAGAGCAGCCTGTAGGTTCGTATTTAAGCAACGAAACCAAATAATGAACTGTGGTAACCAAAAGGATAAAAGTAACAAGTGTGCTTCTGGTCTTACCTAGAAACAAGTGAACCACACTTCCATTTTAGATATATAAAATGGCCTTTAAATAACGACAAGAATATGATTCAAGCCAGAATTATGTATTTCAGACTTATCTCCGTGCCACCATGACTGATAGGAAAAGCGTTGAGTAGCCTTCTTGAGCATGAATATATTAAGGTTTTTCACTTTTAATTAAAACATCTCCTCTGTATGTATGAAGAGCTGCTCTTTTTAGAAGGATGAAACTTTCATGATTTTGAAACACTGCCACTGGATTAACTACAGAAACAGCTTTGGAATATAACATTCTGCACTGCAAATTGCAATTTTATTTTCAAACTGAAACTAGAAGCAGTTTGCTTGATTTTCCAGTCCTGAAGAGCTTATATCTAACTTCAGCCACTAAGCCTGGTCTCCCAGCAGGTCTGCTACTGTGCACAGCATTCCTGTTCAGAGCCAGGTTAGATGTTATTCTTCTTTCCCTCCCCATGAAAGCTGCTGATTTTAGAGAAGTTACAAAATAAACTGAGTAAAAAGAAAGAGATGCAATTTTGCAGACTTGCAATTCATAGTAAGCTGTGGAGGTACATGTATTGACACGCAGAAACCTTAGCAAGTGAAAACTCTGTTCTACTGCCGGATGTAAGGGTTTACAAAAAGAAAGAAGAAAAAAGATGCCTGATTCCAGCAGAATTGATGTGAAATAACAAATATTGTTCCAATGTGGCTGTCACTGGAAACTCGAGTCTTTAAAATGTATGCAGTTTTTTATGAATCTGGCTCTTAGGTTAACAAAGGATCACGTCCTGTTCTCAGCTATACTCCACTGCTCTTTTCCCACTTTTTTTTCCCCACCAGTTTGGAGGTTTGATCACTTCTGATTTGTGACATGATTAAAGTTTAATGTTTTCTAGTACAAAGGTTTTTGTCAGTTTGCAAGATCATCAGGGCATTTCTCATAATCAAGAAGAGAACAGATACCATAAATATTAGTTCCTGCATAGAGGTCTTTTAAAGACACCTGTATCTCATGAATACAAATGAATGTGGTATTAACCAATTTTTCAGGGTGTTATCTGAATTGAATTTTTCTTCTGATGGGCAAGTGCACTGATTCCATTTTTATTTATCTGGGGCAAGGGGGAGTAGTTTTAGAGGGACTTTATGCTTTAAGGTAATTTCAACTCCAGTGCAACACAGCATCAACTAAAATTAAAGCAGCAACTCAAAAGCCTGATATTAAGCACGCACTTAGATTTATTGACAGCAAAACATATTCTCGAGAGCCCTAATTATTTACTGGCATTTGTAAGAGGATGTTGAAAGATTACCTTAACGTTGTAATTTCAGACAAAGGGCAACATCTTCATTCCGTAGTATTTTTATCCACTGCATAAGAGAGAATATTGCCATTTATTTTACTGGCGTATTTCCAGGACACTTTTTTTTTAAGCTATCATTCAAACAAATATATGCATTCTGTCCTTTATTGTTCCTAATTTTTTTTTTAATATAATTCTCTTCAAAATAGCTGTGGTAATATTCATTAATTTCCAAGGTGAATTTTAGCTTTGGATTTACCTGAAATTCACAAAAAATAGTTTGAACAAAAGTTGATAGAGACAATATATAAATACATTTGCTGTACTTTGGGAAAACTTAGACATGTCTCAACATGTACTTCCTGCAGTGTCTAGAATATTCTCATTTCCCAGCGTGAATCCTCAAAAGTAAATTCCCTTGTGTTTGTTCCTTTAATAGTGCCAATTTTCTGATGAAGTACTGGGCTTTTGAAGAGAAATAAGAAATTTTGGACTAGGACGTAAAAGAGTACCTATCTTCTGTTCAGCAGTTGCCAAATTCTTGCAACAACATGTCATTTCAAAGATACTTCTCAAATATATTACCACATTGTTACTTGAAATAAACACTGTAGCTATCAGCTTGAGAAAATACGTCTTTGTACTGGTTCTGGTATCACTAACCTAGTAACTGGGGAGACTTTCAGCAGTGTATGCTGCAGAGCAGTGCTAGAATACACTGGGAACGTTTTAGCCTTTGTGGCAGAACATAGTATATTATTGCTGGGAAGGCATTCACTTGTCCCTCACCGTTGTTCCTTGACTCTTAACTTGGCTTTGCTGCACTTGGCACCATTTTCATATACCATGAAGGACTCGCAGTTAAATTTGAATATTGATTTTGTACTGCCACTCAGTGCTCTTTTGTGAAAAATGCATAGTAGTCCTGCTATTAATCTCCTTTAATTAAATATTCAAACTGCCTAAGAAATTCCTCTGCTACCTAATAAAAATTTATGAATAAAATGAATATTAGAGCAGTAATCCCCAAGAAATCAGATAGTACTGCAATTAGCAGCCCATTTGTTAGAGCATTAACCAACCATGAGTTCTCCTCATGATGCTGGCTTTAAAATAGCCACTAGCCGCTACTGAACAAAATGGTGACAGTGAAGCTTGGGATGAACAAAATTGGGGAAGTTGAGAAGAACCCTGTAATAGTCTTTAAAATGTCAGATGTTTGTTGCTATTTTGGTAATCTGGCTTTGTAGAGGATTTCATAATCCAGAACTGCAGAATAGTTAAAATGCCATACATTTGCTTATTTTGTCTCTGTTTTCTTCCCTCCCCTCCCTTTAGGAATCGTGCACAAAGGAAATGGGGAAAATATGTTCATTTCCCAGCAGCCTCCAGTCATTTCCACTGTGATGGGCAATGGACACCAGAGAAGTGTCTCTTGCTCCAACTGCAATGGGCTTGCCATCAACAGCAAACTCTTTGCCCCAGTTGCACTCGCTTCAGGGCCTGATGGAAGTGTCTATATTGGGGACTTCAATTATGTCAGACGGATCTTTCCCTCTGGAAATTCAATTAGCATATTAGAACTAAGGTAAAAAAATAATTGGCTTTCTCTGATTAGTGTGCATAATCCTGGCTGTGATACGCCTGTGAAAACTAGGGTGTGCTTTTGTCCCTTGGGACTTGAAGAAATAGCCACATGTAGTTGCTTTGTGGCCATGAGTGTCATCAACTATCAAACTAACTTACCAGAAAACTTACTCTTACTTTTAGTCATCAGTTACATAAGATGTTTTAAGTGGCCTTTAGAGCAGGTCTTGCATAATGACTTTCTGCAAATCGAAGAATTAATAAAGCTGGTTTTTCTTCCTATTAGGTTTTTCATACATTCTATCCAAAAGTTAAAATGTACCACGGTGCGTAGTTTTGAAGAAAACTGCATAATTCCACAGCAAACATGCAGAGTATCATGACAAGTCACAGCACTGGGCCTATAGACTTACCATGTTTACAGTTAATACAATTACACTGTTCCTCGTGCAGCAGAGGATGTGGCTCAGTTTAAGCAGACAGGAGCAAACCTGGCATCACAGACGTGCCAGAGGCTGGGCCTGTGCTGCACTTAACGACTCCCCTGTAATTATCACCCCAGCTTCCCATTCCCTTTGGGGGACACAGGCAGGAAAGATTTTGGACATTAATACATGAAGTTTTTCATACTTAACATCCACCAAGCTAACGTTGCTGGTGATGATTCTGTGTGCTGATTGTTCAGAATTAACTTGGCAATGTTTGGGCAGTGCAAAGGAAACAGTCTGAGAGAAAGAAATACCAAGTAAGAGGATAAACAACGTTTTGTTAGTGGGATACAGCTCTGTGAGCAGTCAGGCAAAGAACACAGTTCTGTCAAGGACTAACATTTCTTGTCTTTTTTTTTTCTTTTTAAACCTGAAACAATCTGTCTTTCCAGGAATAGAGACACGAGACACAGGTAAGTAAAACGTAATAACTGATACGTGAACCGCGTTCGAGGAGACAGTCCTGCAAAAGTCTGGATATAGAGAAACACTCTGAATTCAATAAATATAAATGTTAATAAATACAAGCGTTAATCAAATTCACCTTTGTTTATAGCACATAAGATTTGATTTCTTCCCATTGAAGGAGTAAAGTCTCCCTCTAAAAATCAGTTTGATGATCACCAAGAAGAGATGGAGAGGTTTAAACCTGAACACTGAGAGTGCATTTCATAGCTGTCATACCCATTTCACGTGGTGTTTGACTGATCGTGGATGTAGCCATCCAAGGAAGCTGGAGTTTTAGCTACAAAAAAAATTAGTTTGAAAGGCTACATAAATACACTATGCTTTAGTGGTCTGTGCTTTTGAGGTTCTAGGATACCACGAGCTTTAAAATCTGCCAGTTATAGAGTGTGCATGGCAGAGCCCAGAACTGAGGATGCTGTGTCACAGCTCAGTCCTTGCTGCTCCAGCTAAAGACAGAGCAAGTGGCTTTCCCCCTTTCCAGCTGGCATTTTAGCATTGCAATGTAGAGATTTCTTTAAAGGAATGAACACTGCACGTTCAGCTTCTGCGACAGATGGTGAGGGAGTTGGTTCCAACAATCCAGCTGCAGAAGTGATGTTGCATGCTAGAAAGAGACAGCAAGGCACCCTGTTTCCTTAGAAATAAACTTCTTAGCATTCCAATACTTAAATGAGATAAATAAACCAGCGCTAGTACGATATAAGGCAGTAACTTCATGTCATAGTAGGGAGCAGAATGTGGGCTGAACTGTGTTTACAACATTAGAGTATTGGTTGGAATTGCTCACTTTAGCCACGGGACTGGTATTGAATACCATAAATTATTTACCAGATTATGTCACATCTCATATATTTTACAATTAAAACTTAAAAAGGAAGAGTAATTCCTAGTTGGTAAGTGCAAGTTTCCATTTTTTAACTGAAGGGTTGTTTCCACTTGCCTTAAACTGACCAGTGTCTTTGTAAACTAAATTTCTCTATAATACATTCAGAACATAAATTAGCTTTTACATTTAGAGGTTTCTTTTGTAAAGTAGTTTTTTTTAGATACCTGTTCACTAGTACTAGTTTCTTGGGATGAGCTTCAACCGTAATTAAGTTACGACAATATTCAAGTACCTCAGCCCTATTAATTACAGTAATAATTGTCTCTGTCACTACTCTGTCCAAGTGAATTTTGTAGAAAACTGGAGCAAATCACTTGAAGTTAATGTAGTCTTTGGGGTGATGGGAGAGTATGGCTCAACAGTCCCACTGTGTGCCATTCCCTTGATGCTCTAAAGGTCATAGTCATGGTGAAAATTTCTAGAATGCTCAAAGAAACATGGAGAAGCAGCAGGTAAAAAATGGCTCCTGACAGTCCGGGCAGGAAAAGCCTTCAAAGTCCAGCTTCTCTACACAACTTCTGGCCTCTGAAAGAGTCAGGGAAAAAGAGTTATTTTTACCGGGTAAAAAGAAAATACTGTGTAAAAAAGGAGAGTTTGGCAACTAGTAAGTAGAAAACGCCACTGATGTTATTTTTGACTGTTTACAAACAAGTTATCCCATTTGTTTTTCTTGTCATCATAATTTTAGTAGGACAGAGAAGAGCTGTTTAACTGGTAAAAATGGAAACTAAACTTTGAGAAAGATATAGAGAAAAATTTAGTACAGAATAGTACTGAAGAGATTAATTTTAAATCCTAGTCTACTTCATATAGTTTTAAAAAGGCTAATTTAAATCAACTCAGATTTATATCTGATTACAATCTTCTGCAAAAAGTGCAAGGTTTTTTTTAAGTGTCTTCCATTTTTTACTAGTACTCTTTAAGCATTTTAGTATGCAAGGCTTTAAGCATAAACATGAAGAGTTTTCTAACAGCTGGTCTATTAAATGTAACGACAAGGATGACAGAAAATGTGTCTACAAGGAGAGTGTAGAGTGACCCCTGGTTCTCTGCAGTTTCTGCATACTGAACAACATGTTTATTTAAAATCCAGAATCATTCTTGCAACTTTTTTCATAGAAATGTTTTATTTAAAAGTCATCATTTGGCTGGTCAGTCACTCCTGACCTCAATCTGGAGAGCAAAAGTGGTTCTTGATATTTTCAACAAACAAAATTTTATGGTGGTGATACTTTGGCATTAATTGCTTCAAGCTCATCCTCTTACTCATTTTTCATCATACCACTGCCCTCACATTCCCTGTGGTTGCTTGGGACTGGGTTTCACATCTGTTCCCCAGCTCTGGGAATATCACTGAGCAGTGTCAAACCCACCACAAGCAAAACTGGCCAAGGTTAGAGGAGGAACTCGCTTTACAACTATGTTGCAGCAATCTTAAGTGTTAGTTAATTGTACCAATATTAATAAAATATCATTTAAAAAAGATAAGAAGAGGCAAGTATTTTTTACAATCTTTTTAATCTAACTGGGCATATAGAACCCAGCCACTTGTCAGAAATCTCCTCCTACCCCTTAGAGGAGCATTGTAGTTGTTAAAAATATTGTCTGAGCGCCTAAACTTTCAGCCTGTGCCTCTCTCCCACCCTTTTTGTAACCAACTGTGTGATTAAAGGATCTCTATCTGGATTTTTAGTTAGACTCCATTGCAGGCTCAGCAGGCTCAGGACACTAGCATGCTGTGCCATGTGCTTAAAAAATTTTTTCAAACTGGAAATTAACTTTGCGCTGAAAAAGAAACTGAAAGTCTTGCTGGATAATAAGCTGCAGCCCGGTTTTCAGATTAGAATTTATGATCCCCACCATTTAATTAACATATGTAAATATTTTTTTAAATAACATTTTATAATCTCAATAAGGCCATGACAGTGCATGAATTATGGTGCATTAATTCATGCCTAGTTGCACTGACAGTACTTGGCCTTCTGCCTTGCTCCTGACAATAAGAGTCGGCATGAATTAAGGCACCGTATTTCACAGCTTCATATTTCCTAAGGTTTAGAAACAGATAAAAATAACCAAGAGTATTTGTGCCCATGCAGGACAGTCTGTGGTTCACTTTGCTGCAACTCATAGATTTGTTTTCAGTGCCAAGGGTACTAGGTGGTATCAGATACAGAAAACTGACCTTGCTTTTGATAATAATAATTATAACTAAGCTGAAGTCACTCCAATTAGTTTTATCCTGAGTGGTTTGGTACTCCAAACTGCCCCAGTACCAGTCTCTGCCCCACCTCACTGACCCATAGCTCACTGGTCAGGCTCTGTAGCAGGTCATTGGTGGTGTTTTGAGCTGCTCTCACTTATGCCTCTGTCCTCTTCAGATCACTGAGCTGATGTCTTCAGATAAGTAGAATACAATTGTTATGCTGCCACAGAGATGTAAAAGAAAAAACAAGTTGACTTTGATGCTCTTCTCTTCTGTTTTAGTACAAGTCCTGCACATAAATATTACTTAGCCGTCGATCCAGTGTCAGAATCCCTTTATTTATCAGATACCAACACCAGAAAAGTCTACAAGGCAAAATCTCTCACTGAAACAAAGGATCTGGCCAAAAATGCAGACGTGGTGGCAGGAACAGGTGATCAGTGCCTTCCTTTTGACCAGAGTCACTGTGGGGATGGCGGAAAGGCATCCGAGGCCTCTCTCAACAGCCCAAGAGGTAAGAAAAGACCATATCTGGGGTTAGTGCTGGACATCTGTCATTTCTTCCATTATTTAGCAACTCAGATGCAACTGGATGTACAAAAATGTGCCTATGGCAATGATTGAACCAACTATTAAGCCAAATCACTTCACGAGGCTTACTCATGTCCACAGTACAACCAGTCCTTAATGAGGGACCAGCATGGGCAGCAGGCTCCAGCTTGAATCCTCTGATTACTCTTCCCTGTATGACAACACTCCTATTTCATTACCTTTCAATTGCAAGGTGGAAACATTTAATTAAATGTAACTCTTGAGCAAATTACATGGTTTCAAAATCCATTTTTTAGATTTTATGCATCAGGTGAGTCTTGTTAACAGAGCTTACTCATACGTAGTAAGTCAGGGCTGTTCAAATCAGCCAGCAAAATCAAATGTATTTGCAACTCTAGTTTGTCCTTTCTTATTAACACACTTTGCAAAAGATGAGTATCTCCCCTGCTGCACATGAAGTAAGCATTTTGCTGCAGCCTTCCTGTCAGAGTACACCCAGTATTGTCACAGGCAAAATGCATGTGAAGCCTTGAATCCCCACCAAAGCCACAATTAATCCCCTTGCAGTGTGCATTAGAACAGCGATAAAGTCTCTGGATTTGGTGCTCTAAAGCAGCTGATCACCCTCAACTCCCACTGAAATCCCTGGAACAAAGGGTACTCAGCAGCTCCCAAGGCAGAGCTCTGCGTGGGCTGTGCTCTGCTTCCCCCGCGCCTGCTCACAGCTGGCTCAAAGGAAGGGGTTTGATTATTTTTCATGGTCTAATAAAGGAAGGCTGTACATCAGTAGGAAATTAGAATGTATATACAGGCAGAAATAGCTCTAAGACAAGCAAATAATCCTAGTTTAAGGTTTAGCAAGAGACACATTGTAATTATAGAGTGACTTTAGTATGTCTTTAATGATAGAAGGTAAGTGTGAGGCAAGTACAAATAAAAGTTAATCTTCAGGCAGCTAATTAATATAATGAATCACTTCCAAAAATAGTAGAAAACAAAGGTTTTCGGATCCTTTATCAGGAAAGTGTGATCCTGTGCAAGTGATCAATGTTTTATTTCTGATTACAATTGATTATATCCAATTATAATACAATTAGTTGTTCCATCTTATTTTCTAAGTGGGCAAATATGTTGATGAAAATATTGTGATACGCTGCCTGCTTTAAAGATACCTATACTTACTTCCTTAAGAGAAGGTTCTAGTCATAAAGAAATTAAGAGGAATAAAAACACAAGTCAGGAGTTCTGGGGCAGCCAGCAATTATTAAAAAGAAATTTTCAGCAGACAATGACTCTTCTATTGGCAAATTTAGGCAATGACTCCCAGGTGCTTTAGATTTATGCATCTCCTCTAAATAACATCAGTTTGAAATGATCAGATTTGTCATGTTTTTTATTTTAATCTCGAGGAAGCCCAGACTGCCACATGCCCTCTTTGTACAGGGCCTAACAAAATGGAGCATCAGCTCGTGGTCACCAGCAGTGTGATCAATGTAGCATCGTAACAGCCTAATAGGTGTGGGTCCTTGTTTTCCCCTAAACTGTAAGAGGTTGAATAACCCTGGAAAGTAGAAAGAAGTATTTGCCTGGTCCCCATAGATCTTTATTAAGAAATGGAGATGTCTCCCATACTTTAATACAGTTTTAGAGATTCTTTTGGATCACTTATTTTGCTTGTTCTTGAAATGCTTTTCAAGTCAGAAGATGTCATATTGTTATTGAAATAACATTCAAACAGTGTAGAGGAGTATAAATTTCTCTAGGAGGCAGGAAATTTTGACAAAAACTTCTTAACCATGTTTAAAAATCCTTGGACAGACAGACGCACAGTGTTATATAGCACTTGACCACAAACATAAATGAATTGTTTCTAGTTTCATACCTCTGAAATTTTTATGGTGCAACAATAGGTCCTGGACAAAGAGTAATTGCCAAGTTATGATTAAATATAATCACTTGCATTATTCAATGAATAATTTGTATTTATTTTTTAAGCTGATACAGGAATATTACTAGCATTTTTGCTTTACTTGCCTTCTTATTTTTGTCCTGAGTATTCCTTTTTTCCATTATAAATGAAAAATAAATTTCCCCCTTACTTGATAGAAAGACAGTATGTGAGAAAGGACTCAATTTAGTGGTTGTGTGACCTTGGTTAGTTATATCTTAGAAGTTGGATTCTAAGTTTTGCTGCCAGCTGCTTGAAACTGAACAAGGGCTATCTAGAGGACTTTGTTTATCCATTTGCAAAACTGATAAGAAATACCTACTGTGTAACACTGGTGAACCTTAATCCTGTTTGGTAACATCCTCAAAGCTATGTTAATAGGTGGAAATTCAAATTATCTTTCTTAGTTACTTTTCTGGATGAAACTTACTTTGGATAGTGCTTTAGCTTTTCTTAACTCATACCTATTTTTCTTCTTCCTTGAACATGCAGGGAGGTTTGAGGAGAGTCCTAGATTGTTATTTAATTATTTAAGTCTTCCATCAATGTTTATTTCTCATTATCTTTATTTGGCAAGTGTGCCTTTGCCTAGTGACCAGGACTTAAATGCCAGACAGGAAAATATCACGAAGTGACACAATCAATTCTGATTTCATCTTCCCACAACTTTCATTTTACAGCTAGCAGACACATGTAGCCTTGTTCAGTCTGTTCACAATTCTCTGTGAAGGACCAGAGATGGGGCTTAGTGAGCATTAATCTTGCACTATTGTATGTTGAGCTGACTTTGAAAGATGCTTTTAAACATGCATGGCTGATGTAGTTGAAATTTGAACTTCAATATATTATTTTTACTGCAACTTTCTTTAATTCTGTAGAGATCTCAGACTAATGAGTCATGTAATAGATGACCAAGTACTTAAGCAGAATGTGAAATGATACAAGGTGGGGACATAAAATAAGATCTGTGACAAGCTGAACACATTTATTACACAAGAAGATATTGAAAATGAAGAAGTAACTACACAAGATATTAATCATGGACTGAATTCCAATCACTTGAACTTTACCAAGAAACAGATTTTAATTTTGGGGTGGGAAATGTTTGGTGGGTTTGGAGATTTTTTTTATAAGAAATATTTATGGCACATCTAGTCACCAGCACTATCTTTTAAACAATCTGATTAGTATTTATGATAAGGCACTTGGGGATCGTGTCCTGATCTAAACTGGATTAGTCATCGAGTATTGGAGCAGTAAGAAGAACTAAAATGACTGGAAATACCTAGGACTTGTACTTAGCCCTGCAAAGCCAACGCTTGAATCAACACCACTGAACACTTACCTACCCTGCCCTTCTGAAATCAGTGGGCTTTAGACCTGTAAATAGATTTGACTTTCTAAGCATAATTGACAGAGGCAGTGAGAGTTTGAGACAATCAAGTTACCACATTTTTGCTGAGCTCCAGTGTCTGCCAGGCAGCAGGGTAAGAAAAGTGTCCGATTAACATCTGATTTCCATTACCTCGTGTCTGCGCATTCACACAGGACAGCTCTGCTGGAAATGCAAGCTACGTAACTTCTGTGAAAACAGTGAGTCCCTCCAGTGATGCCACCCTAAACATCAGAAGTGATTTACACCTTTTGGGAAGCCCAAGGACTAAATCTGAAGATTTAAGCGTTTAAGGTCCTGCAGCATCTGCTTTTTCACTCCTGGGCCCAGACCAGCATCTAGAACTAGAAGACAGATGCACACACTGTCTGTGCAAGCCATGTCAGTGCCTCGAGAAATTGGGCTGCACACTGGGTACAGAGTACTTGGATGCAGTGCAGTAACCTCATTACAGATGCAGTGACCTCAAAGAAAGCACCAGGGAAATGTAGAAGGCTGGAGTAAGTTCTAAATCCCATGCACAAAAATACCCTATCCACAGCTGTAGCAAAGAACTTTTTTACTCAGGCCAAAGGCCATGAGATAGAAACGCAAATGAAAGCATAATTTAAAAATCAGTTCTGCAGTGTAGTTTTATCTATTTTGCTTGCAATTACTTTACTAAGGAAATACTACTTTTAAAAATCATGGTTTTGAAGGTGTGTTCACCCCAGTAGCTTGCATCCTGAAATAATCAGTCTTGTTGCTCCTCAGCAATACATTCTAATGTTGTAACAACTGCTCAGACTAAACCTTTACATTTGTCAAATGGCAGTAGCCCATTTAGGACTGCTCCTGTTCAGCTAGAAGATTCCTTTCACTTTCAGTAGGATGCACACCAGATTCATAATACAGCCTTTTGTGACAACAAACCCTGTTTGTCAAAGGTAATGATTAATGCTATTTTTTCCAGCAATCTTTGCTATTCTGTAAATTCCTAAGACCTTTTTAACCTTTCCATAGAATTCAAAAAGGAAAATAGGATGGGGTGAGATTTTTCATTAGCAGTATGTAAATTTAGAAATAGACAAACCAAAGTGATTTGCAGCCTCAAGTCATTGTCATACATGCATCATAAAATCAGCAAAAAATAATCTCACTCCATTTTTGATTCATTTAAATTTATTCCTTTTTTTTCTCTTCAGTAGCCTTAGCTACCTATGATTTCCAAAGTATGGGAAGCTCGTAGAACATTGTAAACTTTTTGGACAGCAGGATTTTCCTGAATTTCATCCAACATTCATCTGAATTCATGAATCATTCGCTTTTCTATTCACCCATGTCAGCAGGATGACCCCAGTCATCATGTCAACATTTGCATTCACAGCCAATAGTTAAAAACGCTGTTTGCCCCAAGTCTGCTGATCTGCCTCTAAAGAGAACAGCACTCAAGTGCAAGTACTGAATCTATGTTCCAACTGACAAAGAACTACTGAATATTTTGCAGCTGGGGCTGAGACAGTAAGGAGGTAAAGATGACAAAGATCACAAGGCAACAGACTGCAAATCACTTGAATCATGTTTTGAGTGGTGTATTATGGTAACCTATAAATAACTAATTGCATAAAATTGCTTTAGTTCCTAGATGGCAGCTTTAATTAAAAGCACTGAAGACATTTAGAAGTTTAGAAATGGATGACTTGTAATTTGCCCTTTTAACACCATAAAATGGTAATTAACCAATTTGATTCACTTCTTCCTATTAAAAGTTTTATGAGTTACGAGTTCCTTCTAAATACACTTGTTCTTCAGCAGGAGGTGGCATTCTCTTTTATCCATCCTCACCAGTAGTTGTAGATGTTGTTTTAAAAATTCTTCAGGAGTTTAGTTAAAAGTTTTCAGTATAGAATACTCATTTGTAAGTTTTTAGCTGAGCAAGAAGTGTAAAGTAGAATTTCTAGAAGTGGGCAACATATAGTTCTAGCTGCTCTTTATTGACATGTTTGGAAAGGATTTGTTCCCAAAGAACAACTTCCCTTTGAATGCACGTGTGGGATATGATATGGGGTGAAAAAGAAAAAAAAGAAAATATCTTAATAGGGAATTTACTGTATTACTTTAAATCCATATTTTAGCACTATAAGCTTAACTTCATGCATGCTGAAACGCCACAATTTCTAGGCTGAATGTTAAGATGTATTTTGAATTTATACCTATGCTAACTACACAAAAAGCAATCACTTTGCTTTTTGTCTACTATTTGCGTTTATAATGGTGTATGTATGTGCACTGAGGCAGAGCTGTCATGGGAAATAACCCTTTAACCAAAACCACTCTGGAGAGCCAATAACAGGAGAGATTATAGTCATCCTTCTGTGTTTATCATGGGTCTACCCAGCCCCTGTACTAATTACTATTTGTTGAAGAAAACAGTTATAAAAAGGAAAGCTTTCTGCATAGTCTTTCTAGTGATAATACTTGACAGCATTAGCAGCAGTTAATTTTTAATGTTAGTTAACAGAATTCAAATGGTACTGATTAAAAGACCTCTGAGTGTTATAAATATTGTTCCAAAATGTCTGCATGTAAATCCAGTGGAGATAGATCTTCATAAAAACTACTGGTTTACATTCAGGTACAAAATTCAGCCCTGTGAATTCCCAGCAACTAAAATATGACCAAAACCAGTCCTTCAGCACAAGCATGTCACTCAGCGAGATTGATGCTCAGCTCTGAGTCAAACAACAGGACTGAATCCTGGCACAGATTTTTTTGTCCTTACCCAGACATCAGTTTTTAGTGAGGAATCTGTATGTAAGCAGGGTAAGTCTGTCATTTGTGCCATAGGTCATAGGTCCCTTTAGTGCCCAAAGAAGTCATCGGTTGGGCATAGAATTTAGTGCTACAGTTCCTTAAAAAAGAAAAACAGAATCAGACTGAGAGCCTGACTCAAACTACGTCTCCTCTGCCAAAACAAAAAAAAAAAAGTTACCTTTCTTACTCACTCATGGGGTGAGCAGTGTTCCCACTTGCACTCAAGTGCAATTCATTACCCTCAGCATGTGCCTGTTTACTCCCCCAGTTTCCTCAGTTGTTAGAGCACGATTGCTGGGCTGTGTGTGATTTGATTCTGTGTTACACTGTACGTCAGAAAAGGATTAAAAATAAGCTCTTGGAGTGCAGATTATATGTAGCATCATGTAAGATGTGACAGGAGCATTAATGAATCCAACTCTAATGAATAAATTGGGACAGTTTAGGCACTAATCTGTATTGTTTTCCAGTGGATGCTTTATGTAGGGTATTTGTCAACAAGACTTAAATGCATAAGTAATTTTTTCAAGTAGGTAAAGTCGTGTTGTTTTACTGTAGAGTCATAAGCTCTGGAAGGAGTAGGTCACTGTTGAGTATCTGTACACTGGTACTTGAAGAAAGTGGCTTATAGGAAGTACCCGGAATTTGGTGCAAATACTGAAGATGTGGACTTGTTTATGCCATTGCACTGGCATATGTCCTTCCCTTGCAGACAGGTTGCTTTTTTGCAATGGCTGGAGAGCAACAGGAATGCTAGAAACATTAAAAGAGCCTTGGTGTTCTTATATAGTCAGTGTTTGAAATCCATTCAACAACACAGCTGAGTAGCTTTATTTCATTGCAGCATAATTTTTGGTTTTTATATAATGGATGGTTTGCAGCCAACACAGCCATCTGTTCTCAGGGAAATTGCGCAAAACAGAAGATGCACTTGCCCTGGTGACAGATCCTGGCCTTGTGTTATCTGTGGTGTGGATCTGATCCAGCTGAGAAGCAAAGCTCCTCGCTTACCGTGCAGCACCTCCCCTCTGCAAAGGCAGGCTCAGACACAGCACATGTGCTGCCCTTCCCACCCACATCAGGTTTCTCATTTCAGCTTGTGAACCGCACTGGAAAGCAAATCAGATCCCATCTAGTATCTCTACATGGTGCCGTATCAGTGAGATAGAGGTGTAAGGGACCATCCCTTCCCAAAACTGGAGCACACAGGTCAGCCCCGACACCAAAACAAACCTCTTTGCTTCTCAGACTCGCTCTTTACCTCAGTTCACCTTCAAACCTTCAGCCTTTTGGGTTTGGACTTCTCAGAGGCAGATGACAGCCAGGAGCTTGACAGTCATTCTGGAGTTTCCAAAGGCAGAGTTACTTTCTAATCAAAGACTGAAAATCCTCTAAGGGAGCCAGTACCAAAGAGTCACGATTTGTGAGCTCACAGGCTGGCAGGGAGTCAGGCTCTGAGACTGACTGCTCCTCCTTTAGCCTTTTTATAACCTCCCGGTTTTCCCCGGCTGACCCATCCAGCCCCCACCGAATTATTTCAGTTCCCCAGGTGACATCTGTCCTGCAGAACCTTCGGCCATCTCACGTAATGAGGAGATGTAGTCTAGCCCTGTACCTTGGGCGCTTGGCAGTCCATGTGCACTTTTTGTCCTGGATGGAGGAGGTGACAGGATGGCAAATACCCTCCTGTAACAGCAGTTCACAGCCAGATGGATGCTTTGCATTGGCAATTTAAACTAGTTTCAGCTCCCAACACTGTGCTGATAACCTGAGAGCTGGATGCAGTAGGGAGTGTTACACACTAAACTGCTGTGGCCTTTGGGTTTTTTATGTGATGATATCCTCGGGACTTTGTGATCATATCCTCAGACCTTTGCAAGGTGCCTGACCATCCCCTGCAGTGAAGAGGCACCTCAGAAGCAGTCATGGGCAATCTGTCTTGGGAGCCTGCCCCTGGGTGTTAACGCTGCAAGAGAAAGCATATTACACTCAGTTATATATGCAACTCAAACTCAATCCCCAGGCATTTCCAGCTGCTAGGTAAAGATATATTTAGGAGACCATTCCCCTCTTTGCACAGACCCATGGGAAATGCATGTTCTGCATCAGGGCTTCCTGGTCCTGCCTCTGCCCCCTAGACTGCTTAATCTCCCTTTCCCCCAGCTGTAACTGCTCCTATATATTAAAAAAAACCCCTTAAATATAAGGAGATGGGGTTGGAAGCTGAGGAAATTCAGTTTGGGGCTGTTTTTCTTTTTTAATGGCATGTGGAATTGCTGTGTGGGATCCTGCAGACAAGTATTTTTTAAACTTTGATTACATACAGCCTTCAGTTGTGCTAAATGCAGGGGACAAAAATCAAGAACCCTATAAGCCACTGTCCAAACCATCTGTTCAAGACCTCTGCCTTTCATTTCTGTGTAGCAGAACATAAATTCATTATTAGAATAACTTGGCTGTGCACAGCAGCTGCTATAATTGCAAAGTTATGCAACTTTAAATGGGAAATTATGAAGTAGCTTAAAGCAAGAAATTGAGCAGATTTGGTAGAAAGGATTTCACAGGTCTAACATGAATAGAAGTGTTCTTCTAGTTATATTTTCAGTATTTGAGGGAAATAAGATGTTACTTACAGTTCAGATTGAATGCAGGAAGAACTGCAGGGGAGCTGTTAGACTGAGGCAGAACGAGGTTGGCCATGAGTCGTGGCATGGCTGTCCCAAAGCTGCTGGTGGGAGACAGCAAACCTTCCATTCCTCAGTTTCCCCACTGAAATACAGAGGACCATGAACTTTCAGAGCCCTGGCATTTGAGTTCCATCCCTCCAGTGCAGTGCAGTGCTGCAGGAGCTGTTGCAGATCCAGGAGTGGGAGAACTGCCCCAGCTCCTGCTGGTGGCCACAGCTGTCATGAGCCTGGTTCTAGTGCAGGACCATCATTTTGGGCAGCACTGCACTGTGATACATCCTGCAGCACAGCTTCTCCTTCTGCCTGCTGAGCAGAGCCTGGTCTGCACCATTTGTATGTACAGCCACTACCAGAACAGGTCTCTTTGGCCTTCTGTGGGTGCTTCTTCCTTGCTCAGACGCTCTCATCATTCAGAGGGTACAGCAATTAGAAAATTGTCTCTGCGTAAGAATGAAGAAAGTGAAATGAAAATGAAGAAAAATCAACTGTAAGTGTTTAGAAAAGCTAATCTTGCCCACTTTGTGGTTGGCATGAGGTTATAGAAGAGCTTTGTTCTGTGTACGTAAAATTACATTACAAACAAAGCCTTTGCTGTTTCGTTTTGTTTCATCCTCACATCTTCCCTCTTTCTCTTTAAGTCAAAGCCAGTCTGATAGGTGGGTAGGAACTTTCCATAAGCAGTCTGTATGAGCTTCAAATAGTAATGGGTGGGGAAAAAAAAGTTGTACTTTTTTAAACCAGCAGATCTTTGCAGGCTAAGAAGAGAGGATACATTTTAATCGAGAGGATGCCAGTACTAACACTCTTTTTACCCTTCCCCTTCATCCAGGTATCACTGTAGATAAGCACGGATTTATTTACTTCGTTGATGGTACCATGATACGGAAAATTGATGAGAACGGTGTGATCACAACAATAATAGGTTCAAATGGCCTCACATCAACCCAGCCATTGAGCTGTGACTCTGGGATGGACATCACTCAGGTAGACACCTCGTTTTTATGTGTTGTCACTTTTATACACATTGTAGAGACAGATCACATACTTTCTTGTACCAAGATTGTGTATCAAATATGCTGGATGAGTCAGGTAATTCTGAATGGCACAGTATGGCACAGCTCTTCCACTCACATTATTATTTTAAGGTGTATAAATGTAAAACCACACTTGATTTTTTTTCCCAGGAGATGGCCTGTGAATGTATAGAGGGGCTTACCTGAAGAATACAAAGTACTTTAGAAAGTTGCTTGCTACTCTGAGATAGATCTTCTAAGAAGTTAATCAGAAGTTTAAAGTGCTTTCCTTTAGTCCAGCATTCAGACTGATTTGCTTGAACTAGTAAATGGAAAAAAATAGATGTGCTGTTTACATCTAAATCTGTTCTAAGTCATGGAGGAGCATTACAATAAGTAACTACACCACAGCAGTATTGGGGTGAAGCTTACCACAATACTGCTTGTTACATTTCAGTTTCTCAGAATGCTTCTTATGTCAAGAGCATGGTAAAAGAAATAGGAATAAAAGAACTTATTACATTTTTAGTTTATGCTAAAAAAGAAATATGGATAATCATGGAGAAATATAAATGGTACTCTTCACTGGTCAGTGAGCCACACTTACAGACAGCACAAGGAAGGACCTGGCCTTTGCCAAGAAATAATTGAATTAATCAGCTTCAAAACAGGGGAGAAGCTGTACTTGAAAAAATCTTGAGGCATTCAAGTGTCATACTAAGCTATTATGGACTGTGTAAGCTAATAACCAGGATCAAGTTAATTTTTCATCTCGTTTTCTTCCTGCCCTTTCCACTGTTCTTCACAACTGGAAAATCACAGTTAAAATACAATGCATAACAATGGTAAGAGCTTGTTGCTTGTTTCTGAGTAGATTTTGAGTAATAGCAAATAACTGTGGTCTTGCATTCACATACCTGAGGAACATGGGGTCAATGTTTTGAGTAGCTCTTAGCAAATTTCACAGGGTCAAATGAAGGGATCTGATGCTGCTGTCGCAGAAGCACTTGGGGATTTTATTACTAGAATCAGAACAGGAAGATGTGTCTGTGTTCAATTTCACATGCCACCGAATCACAGAATTCTTATGGTTGGAAGGGACCTCTGGAGATCACCCAATCCGACCCCCCCTGCCAAGGCAGGGTCACCTGCAGCAGGTCACACAGGAATGCCTCTGAGAGGGTTTGGATGCCTCCTGAGGGAGCTCCACGACCTCCCTGGGCAGCTGTTCCAGTGCTCTGCCACACTCAACATAAAGAGCTTCTTCCTCATGTTGAGGTGAAACTTCTTGTACTTTTGTGTGTTTGGTGTTTCAGTGGACCCTGTGTGTTTGCAAGTGTGGGAAGGGGAACCTCAGCCTCCCTGTTCCCAGTTCTAGGACAGACAGGCCTTTGTATTTTGTCAAGTCCAGTTGATGTGTAATTATTTCATATAAAGTGGAAGAGGGTCAGCTGGCTTAACCCTGTGCTAAACCCAAGCTTAAATTAGCCTGGTAATTGTTTTAAGGTTATACAGCTCCTGAGCACCTTGGCTCCTGCTCTGGCCCCTCGCCTTGAGGCCAGCCAGTCCTGCAGGTGCCGAGCGGGAGCTGGCAGCCAGCAGCATTCCCGCTCCACTGCTGCCCACCAGCTGGCAGGAACGATGCTTCATGGAACCCACAGCTGCCTGGAGCACATTTTCTTGCTTCTTGGATACATCTAACAACTGCCTGGGGCACCCATAACCAGATTAGGTATCTCTGAGGTCAGGGAAGGGTGCCAAGTGCAGCGTCTGCTCCCTGCCTTCTTCTTCTGGGTCTGCACTCTCAGGCTGTACAAATAATTGCTTTATTTGCCTAATGTAATATGTGCTGTGTATTTGTGTTCAAATTTTTGCTGATTTGGCTCAGTAAGAAAATGTCTCACTGAATCTCAAGTAGTGAGTTTTAATAGTTTTCATTTCTTTTCAAAAAATGCAACTACCCGTTAGCAAATAAGTCTTAGCAGGAGGTCTGGCAAATATAGAAATAAAATTATTTATTTATTAAATTAAAACTAAATTTTAAAAGTAAACATTTTGGACAGAAATCAGATGTGCTAAATTTGTAAAGTAGATTTAAATAGCCCTAAAATCCTAGTTCTTCATAGGCTGGCTACTTGCCAGAAACAGGTTTTGTTTGCCTTACCCTACAACATAGTTCCAATGCCATGGAGGATGGGCTTCTGCAAAGTCATAGGTAAGAAAAAAGATATCATAGGGCAGATCATTCTTCATTCATCTGGGGTAGGGTCTCCTTTTCATAGAAGCAGGAATAAACACTTTTTTTTCCGTGAACGCTCCACGCGCTTCCATGCTGCAGCACCTACAGGAAAATATTGCTGCACATTTCTCAAAATTTTTCAGTTTTGTCTGCATTCTGGGAAACTAAGATATGGTCTTACCCCATTAAATTGGGATAGTCTTCAATTAAATTGTGAATGCATGACAGTAAATATTCAAAGGACCATAATAAATTGTGGCATATAAACATGTCCCTTAAAAGTGGCCAGTCTTATTTTCTAAGGATAGCAATACTATATAATTTTCTGTGTAATTTTTCACTGGTAAGTGAAGTCAAATTGTGGACACTCTGCAACATAGAGCCTTTGGAAGCATTTTTTGTTTTGTGGGGTTTTAAGTAAACCTCTTTATTGAATTTTTTCACAGAATCCACACCTTTGAGGTTTTTCACATACACAGTAGATCAGACATGAAATAAATGCCAAGAATGCATGTTCTGAAAAGTAACTGTATCAAATTTGCTCAATCATCTTCTTCCAAAATTGTAGCTGATAACCAGAAAACCCTATGAAATAATCACATCCCCTTGAAGTCAAGCATGTTAATCTGGAATTATATCAGTGAAAATAAGGGAATGATGTTTTCACTGAGAAACAAGAGTATATCCTTGCAAGACTGCTGAGTTTATTCCAGAATGGCATAAACATAAATGAAAAATTAATTTGGCCCATCTCCACTTAAATTAGTTTTTGGCTGAGTTACAAATGGCATTTAAATCAAGAGAATGTGGGTTGCTCACAAATTGTGTATTTAGAGAGACTTAAGAAATAGGTTAATAAAATCATTTCTCAAAGCTAAATTTGTTCTGGCAGTAAAATCAACAACTTGCCCCAAATCAGTATTTCTTAATTTACTGAAGTACAAAAATGTACTCTTGGAGTAAATACGTAGAGTAACTGTCCATTGCAAACACCACCATAAATGACAAGCTTTCACTTTAAGGCATTCACTTTAATAAATGAGTTGATTATGAAAGGGTTTAATCATTTATTCCAATATCAATTTTCATGGTATTATTCTTAGTAATCATTATGTGTTTGTTATTTACCACCTTCTCCTTTTTAAGCATAATATTCTGCATGCATAACCAGGGGAGGGAAGGACAGCTGGGGCTGAAAAGATTAAATGTTGTGGCAAATAAACAACCAAGCTCTGACTAATTGCTTTGATCTCACACTTCACTGGGGGGATGTTAATCTGAATTTAGAAGGAAGGGGATACTCAGTTGAAGAGTTGATATTGTACACCAGCATTCTCAGTACTGTTTTAGCCTGTACAGAACTCAGATGGCTTCTCTGCACAGATCATTTGTGTTCTTCCATCAGAGTGTTCTTGGCTTAGTTAATAGAGAGAGAAAATCTGAAGAAAATGGCTCTTCAGAGCTATGCATGTGAGTATCTATGTGTATATGCTCAACACTCACTATTGATGCCAGGACCTTGGCGGACACATATGTGGTCATGAGCCACAACAGGAGTGCCAAGGGAAGGGACTGGGATGGAGAGAGAAAGAAAAGAGATGGGATCATCATTCTGTTTCACTGCCGGATGGCCTTGGGCTGGATCCTTGTCTAGACCAGAGGCCTCTGTAGATTGCTTTTGATCTCACATGTACACACTCTGACCGTGTTTGCACATCCCTAGGGTACACTGACATTTTTTAGCCTGGTTATTGATAGCAAATGAGAGCACCTTGTGTGGGTATGTGTCTGTCTGTCTGTCAGTATTCTTTTCCTCACAGTGCGTTAAAAGCTTGGCCCAATTTCAAACAAATTTTTAGAGAAACACTCGCCTTCACAGCAATTGAATTCCTACATGTTCCATAAAAAATATTAATCCAGTTGGAGGACAGAGACCTAAAGTGCCCTTTCAAAAGGAAATATTGCAGCATAAGCTTTCTTTTATTAAACTCCAGAGATTCCACTCAGGATGTAATAAATGCCCCATTCACAGGAAAACTTCATTTCACACTTGGATCTTATTAAACTCCCAAGTCAGTCAGCCATACGACAGAAGTCCTTAGGAAACCAGACTTCATCAGATCCAGTGTTCTTGGAAGTTATATTGACGTTGTGGGAGTTTTCGTGTGAAAGTAAAAACACTACAGCTCATCTTGAGTGATAAGCTTTGCTGTTCTGCCTCCGTTGCTACAGTGAAAGCTGAGGAGAGAATTAGCAGATATTTCTACCATCTTGCAATTTCTTCCTATATCTTTCCTCCCATGAGAAATATGTGGGCTGAATTTCCTCTGCTCCAAACCACAAGTCATTTATATCTGTGTGAGTGGCTGCAGGTATTATTTGGGAGCTGTTTAAACCAATCTCGAGCACAGTCACTGCAAACACAGAGACCAAACATTTGCAAGTCAACAGAAAATGAATCCCAAGAGCTTTTTCTTTGCCTGTAACCATGGCCTCGTTCTCGTGCTTATGTCAGTCCCACTAGGCATGAGTCTGTGCCAAAGCAATAGCTCCAGCCTGATTGATGGTGTTAATAACTGTCACTGCTGTGTTCCAAAATGAAAGGTCTGGTTTGAAGACTTTTTCTTGACATTTGTACTTCATCAGCCTTTGTTCAGCAGTTCTCCACGTGAGGGAACCATCTATATTGTGTTGCCTCACATAAACTTCAGTGACACTGCAAAATGTTTTGCTCCCTTGTAAAAATGTGACAGTGTTACTTACGTCGGCGATTTGCTTGCACAGGTCACATTAAAAGGCAGATTTCTAGAACAGGGCGACCCATGTGTGGCAGGAATGTCATATCCTGGACAGCCTGCTTTGAATGATGGAGGAGAGAGGAGAGGGCAATAAGTAATGCTGTTGATGACCTACTTGAAATAGTGAAGTGAGAGACAGACTGCTGGGAAGCAGGAGTGAAGATGAGCAGAATTGCTTGAAAATGTTTTATATATCAAAAATGCAAACGCTGACATTGCTCCCGCAGTCACAAGTGCTGCAGGCGCTCCCCAGCAGCATCTGCACAGGCACAATATGCTTCAGTGGCATTGTGGAAGCCTTTTGAGCAGAACAAAAAGCTCCCAGGACATGGTGACCTCGCTTGAAAGCAGCAATGCGGGTCTGCTCATCAGAGCAAGCACAGCCTGAACAGAGCTTTCACTGGCTACGTTTGGAGGAAGGAAAGAAAAATGTGAAAGACAAAAATATGATCTGATGACCGGGTGAGAACAGGGGGAGTGAGCTGCCAGCACAAAACCAAATTGATTCTAGGCTGAAGTAATTTTAAGCCAGGTTGAGAGTAGAATATTGCAGAGCAACTGCGGGATTACATGGGGCTGATGAATTAATTAGTATTGCATGCCAGAATACACATTATTCCTTTCTCTTAGTACCTGACATTATAAACTGTATTCTTGTAAAAGCAGAAAGAACAAAAGGCATCTTTTAGCACTAGGTGCATAATATTCTAATTGTGCCATCAGAAAGGAACAACCTTGTTTTCACAGTAGCAAAGTATTGCAAAACTACTCCTGCTCTTCCTTTCCTTTTAGTCCTCTACCTGTGTCTTCTGATACGTTCTTCTAGCTGTGTGTAATTAATGCAACATAAATATTCCAAATTGCTGAACTGTTTTTCAGTGATTTGCAGAAACACATCTTGTATGTATTTGTAAAATTGCTGAACAAAAGCACACAAAGCAGAAATAACAATTTATAGACCCTTTTATTTTACTCGTGGTCTTCCCCTACGGAAGACTTTCAGAGCTTTTTTCTTTGTAGAATAGAACTTTGTTATTTTTTCTGGATCTTGCTGGATGAAGGAGCCCACAAAAGCTGTTATTTTTTTTCCAAGATAAAGTCATCTTGTTCTCTGGTTTTTTTTACTCTACTCCTTAATTTCATGTTCTTCCTTCTCTGGCTTTACTGGAGTACCAGAAAAGATAACTAGAGTGGAAGTCATGGCCCCAGCAAAGTCAGCAACTGTTTTGCCACTGACTTCAGTGGAACCAGGACTTCACCAAGCTTAATTGAAAGGGTAGTGAGAGGCAAGTGTGTAGCAAGGAGCAGCTGTATCTCACAAGAAAGTATAAGCTTCTGAAAAATAGACCAGAACAAGTCTTCACTGAGGCACTTTCAAACCTTTTCAAAAATGAGGTGTCCCTCCAATTAATTAAGTGTTACTGTTCGGAAACCGTAAGTCTAAACAAAATTGTTCCAGTTATAATAGCGTATGCAGGAAGAAGAAGTCACTAGCATCCATACTTTGAAGCAAAACCAAGCTGAAAACATTTTTAAAAAAGGATCATCAGGTGTAAGGGAAAATAATCTTCTCCCGGGGTAGAGGAGCAGCTAAGTAGCCACTCTTCAACAGGACCTGAGAGAAAAGAGTCTCACAGAATTAGGACCTCAGGTGAAAGAAAGTCTGAGAGCTCACAAATCAAACTTGTAGGTGTATAATGTGATTTTTTGAATATTAAGAGCAAAGCAGACTGGTTTCATCAGAGCTAATTTATATTCCAATCAAATTATTCTATCACTGAATATATTAGTCATAGTCGCAAGATAACATCCATTGAAGTCACACTGCAATTTCTCCTTTAAAGCCCAAATATTCTGTTTGTATTAGGCACCTGCAAAACCGCAATTTATTTCAATTATCTGCCATAAATAATCCATTACAACTGAGTAAAAGACTATGTACATTTTAATGAACTCTTCCAGCGATTGCCTCCTTTCATTTGATTGTTGAGGCCATGTTAGACACTTGATAGGGAAGTGAAGGAGACTTCTGCTCATGACTTCCCTCTTACTTCTTGCTACACAGAGACAGGTTTTAATTCTTTTTCCACAAATTTGTTTCTAATAAGCAGTTGCAAGAAGGGAGAACCTTCTGTAAGGTGAGAAGGGATCAGCTCAGCCCTGAATCCAAGTGCTCTCAGGTGCATCCTTCCAACTACAAGAAACCTCTACACTCACTGAATGCTGCCTGCAACACACAAAGCCCTTGCACATAGCCACCTACCAATTCCAGCTCATTCAAGCTGCCTTGCCACCCACAGACTTCCTCCAGCTCACCTCCACCCATGGCACACTGCCCAGCTCCACAAACTCCTGACCCTCTCTTAGCTGTCTGGGGAATGGGTTCCCAGATGAGAAGCCTGTCTTATTTTGGGCTCTCCTGTCAGTCTTTCATGAGCAACCAACTTCTCTCAATGCTTCACCTTTTATTCCATATGTGCAGGTAGCCTTTGATTATCTCTCTTACCTAAATATGGTTTAAGTATGATGGAGTCAAGTGGATCACTTATTTTTGGCAGAGGCCATCTCTACTGTGTTGAATTGCGCTGCTGAAAATGTTCAGTACAGCTTTGCCAGGCTGGTGGGAGCTGCAGTGTGTTGAGATGCATTGGTTACTACATCCAACTTTTTTGCAGAGACCTGATGGTCAAGATGTAAGCATGAAGGAGATACTGATACCTAATCTGTTATCTGTATATGCATATATAGTTGTGTCTGTGTACGTATAGATATATGTGGTTTCTCCATACACTGCAGAGCTGCCATGAGTAATCAGATAGTGAAAGCTGGTCCGTGCCATCCTGGACTCCAAGGCCCGAGTCAGTCTGCTGAGAAGAGAATGTGGGTGTTGAAGGGAACATGCAGAATCAAGCCAAGCAGGCAGTGCTCCTCCTTTTTGTTTTAATCCAGTGGTTCATCCACATCCGCTAGCAAGGTTTGCCTGTGATTTAAGAAACAGCTATTTTGTTGGAGGCAAGTCCTACATTAGCCATGTTTTTCAGAATTGTCAGGACTAGAACTGTGTGCATGTTGCTTTCCTCCTCTCACCAAGCAGCCCTTCACATATTTATGGGCTAAAGGACCTCCCACAGATGTAACAGGTTTTTTGTGTTATGAAGTGAATAACAATAATAACTGAGCTCTGTGTGGAGCTGTCTTTACTGCTTCTATTCCAAGCCTTTCAGATTGCACTCTGTATTCTGGTTTGGCCATTTGGAAATGTTGCACAGCTCTTTTTTTAGAGAGGGCACCAGGGGAGCAACAACCAAATGGGTTGTCACAAGTCTGGAGTTTCAGTACAGGGCAGGTTTGAGGGCAGCAGGCACCAGAGGTGGTCTGTCCTGCAGAGATGTCATACACTGCAGGACAGGAATTTTTGCATTAGCGTGGTCAGAGCAGGTGCTGTGGCAGGAGCTGCAGCCTGGGCAGTGACAGCTAAGGAAGCCTGATTTCTCTTCTCCATGATACCATGTTTGCTGCAGCCTGTTTTCTACCATTGGTTGTGCCAAGGGAAAAAATAATGAAAAGACACTGTGTCAGTGGAGGAAAAAAATTGCAAACGTCAAGACAGAAATGGGTTGGACTTATCTGTAGTGTGCCACACAGAGGGTGTGCTTAGAGCTGTGCATTATGGGGTTCAGGTCAAAGAGAGCTGCAAACAGAATGATAGAGAGCACCATTTTATACAGTATGTTACTCTGACAATAACACATTTACAAACAAATTAGTTAAAAATGTCTGAAGGACATTCATCTTTTACAAACTGGGCCTCATCTCCTGCTGATAGCTTCCTTTGGGATGAGTATGGCATGCAAAATGATGCACTGCCTTGGAGAACAAATTTACGAAGTTTAGCAATGTAGGTCACATTGCAGGAATCGTAAATGTCTGAACATCACTCAATGGCCATTCAATCAACTGCTCAAAGCAAAGTGGGAGACTGAACAGTGTGTAGTTGTCTCTGGTGAGAACCAGGGAAAGTCATGATAGGATGTAAAACCCTTTAGGTCTTCCATCCATATGTAGTTCTTTTTTCTTCCTTTTTGCTTGCCACTTCAGAATTAAAATTCTTTGTCCATATCAGCAGCAACAATAAAACCAATGTGAGTTTTGCTATTCTACCATGGACTGTAGTAAGTCTGTTGGGTGGCTCATGAAAGGTGTGCCAAAAATGTAGGCAATCAGAAGAGTTCAAATGGTTGAAACTTGTGTAAGTAGTCTAGTCCTAAGGAACTAATTTCATTGTGAAATTGTTTTTGTATGCTTTCAGCCATCCAGAAGGATTTAGGCTTTTTGCTTAATTTTTTTTGTGTTTGGTTTGAAGGAATAAGGAAGAGGTTTTAAAAGGACATTTCTACACCTAGTACTTCCTAGGGATTCCTTTAGCTTTCTGTGTCTAGAAGCCTGACATGCAGATATTTAGGACTTTGCTAGAGATGTCAAGGGTCTTTCTGAAGGCATCTAGGGTTTTTTAAGGTATGGGGCCTTTCTAGATCTACCGCTTTTGGAGCAGGGGAATCTGTAGCTTCTGGAGCATGGCCAGAGAGCCGCTGGATCTTTATCCTTGGATAGTTTGGAAGCCTTTTTAGAGCTTTTTCTTAGACCCTGCCTAGCATTTCTGTGGAGCCCTTTGAGCCTTTCTAGGCCTGGAGCCACTCTATGCCTTTCTAGATCTAGAGCTCAGCTACTGAAAATCAAAAACTATTTTTTGATCTGATTAGGAACCTGTTGCGGAACAAATTTCACGTGCACTTTTAAAATCTTTTTTTCTAGAGCCTTTTTGGAAGGCAAGAAAAGTCAATTCCTCTCTTTCTATGTCCAAGTTTATCCATCCCAGTCTTGAGGTATGTTATTGAGTCAAGTGGTAGTTCTTGAATTTTGCTTAAAAAAACATTAGTCCTAAAAGTTATCCTTGTAAGCTGTTCTGGCACAGTCTGACAATGCATATCCAAATATGCATCACAGCAGTAACCAAAGTCTTGAGCTGACAGAATTATAAAGCAGAGTGCCTGCTTACAGGCTCAGGCTACAACCAAACGTTCTCCAGTGCATTTTCCTGTATTTAATCAACATAAATGCTCACACAGGAGGGTTGCTGCACAGAATGCAGTTGTCTTGTTTGTTCTGCAAAATGCAAGGTGCCTGATTTTTTTCTGTTAGCTGTTTGAAGTCTTACAGCAGTATGTGTTTGCTTTCCTTCCAGCAGCACAGCTAGTTTGGTTGCATTTGTTTTCCTCAGTTGAAAGATCTATTGTGTAAATACTTGTGAAAGATTAGTTGCAGAAAATCCTCCTGTGATAACAATTGATATTGGTGCTAATTTCTGTAAAAGTAAGGACTCAGATTACTTCTGTTGCTTTTTCTGCCTACCTTTTTTATATCTATGAGAAAAAAAATACAATCATAAAACTTTTCTGTAGCTGTTTTGCGTTAACTCTGTGCTACAATTTAGTAAAGGATTAGTTCACTCTTACAATGGATTTTTAAAAGCTATTACTACTGAATTGTGTAATGTTGTAGAAATTTGCCATAGAAGGTGCCCTGCCATAAACATGAATTGCAGGATAGCTATTTTTCCCATCCTGTTTTCTTTCCCTTGCAGAAGTCATATTTGCGAGTTTAATAGTGTAACTCTTAAGGGAAAGCTTAAACCATGGAAGTGAATTTGTATTTTCTTGTGAAAGCTGTGGAGCTGTCATTTGTTCTGATCCTTGTGGGAAGGGGTTTCACAGCCCTGATCTGGCTGAGGAGCAGTGTTGGTTCCCACATCTCAACTGGAAACCTCCTAGCAGCAGCTCCTCATCCTTCACTTCACCCAGTCCCATTTTCTGCCCATCCCTGGAGTTAAAGGAGCTCTGCCCTGAGGAGCAAAGTTGTTGTCAGTGGTCAAGATCCTGCAGAGATAGGCGGTTTCCTGGGCACAAATCTGCAGGAAGTTTTAATTTCAAGAGTTTAATTTAAATTTTCATTTTGAGTTTGACTCAGAATTCAGGGCAGAGTCTGAGTATTTGGGTGATAGATTCAGAGTGGCTGGTGTTGCTGAAAGGCAGGGGTTTTGCCTTTTTCAGTTTTGGAAATGGCATTTTATGTATCCTTTCGTCCTCTCAGTTTTCAGGCCAGATGCTTTTCTGAGGCTCAGCAGTTATTGGAAGCAAAAGACACCATAACGTGCTAGCTCCAGCCCTTCACTGTTCTTAAACAGCTCTTAATTACTGTCTCAGTTAAAGCTTTTCAGGATACTGCTTTCACCTTATCTGCATTGGCAGTACACTGGCTTTCTGTATCCAGAACTTCTGAGCCCAAAATGGAAAGATGAAGCCAAAGCTTAAGATTTATGCAACCCCACTTTTGTGCCATCTTGTCTGACAAGCCCCAGGACCTGGAGCTGCGAGTTACAAAGTGAGGCAGAATGGAGCCAGTCCTGTTAATAGCTAGATTTCCACCTGTTCCCATTCCCTCCTTTTGGCTATGCAAACTACCTGCAGCAGCATGTTTGAAGGACATCTATTCCAGCACTGGAGGACTGTTTGGGTTCGATTCAAATTCATGGTCTATTTTGAGATATTTTAATTGAAGAGTCTAAGATTCCTCCTCTCAGAGGTACCAGTCTACTCTAAATACTTTATAAATTCTTTCTGGGCATTTAACAAAGTGTTTCTTTCATAGCCTGTGTAAACCATGGGTGCCATGTTTAAACAGACTTAAATGGCTTAGCAATCTAAGTCCCATTAATTTTCATAGCCAGTGTGCTTATGTGATGCCAGATAATATTCCCTCTATTGTTAGATAAAGACGATTTGAAAATCATCCCCGTAGAAATCAACTTTTCCTATCAATTTAGTAGACCCCAGATACAGTCTTCGAAGTTATGAAGCCGTAAAAAATAATAAGAAATTATGAAACAAGAGAGCTGGGAAATAAGAGCACAGCAAGTCTCGTGGTGAGCGAAGCAAAGACAAGCAGTGAAAACTGTTGAAGTGGTGCCTTTCCTTTGTGCTCCTGCAGCGGGTCCCTCATCAGCTGGAAATGATTGACAGCAAAAGCAGGTTGGCAGGGACACTCTCTGAGCCAAGATCCTGGAGAACTGGTGGCCTCAGACCTCTGAGCTGCATCTGTAAATGTGCCTCAACTGCTTTCCCAGCCCAGGGTAGAAAACAGCAGCCCTTAGGCTGTAAAACTTATTTTTTTACGCTTTTAGCTGGGGATAAATGAGTGTAGAGAGCAACATTTGTGAAGTCTAGGGCAGGGACTGCTAGAGCTGAACTGTAAAATTCTGAATTTTATACTATGCAGCATCAGAAGCAGGAGAAACAAAGGCTCCTCCAGCATGGGATGAGGCTGTAATCCCACCATAGGGAAGGGTTCCCCTGTGTCAAACCACAGGAACTGAATTGTGTCTCTGTATGCCATTAAGAAGGGAGCAAAGATGATGAGGGGAGCTGACAGTGTCAGTGTCAACAAAAGGAAGAGCCCAGAGTGAGAGCAAACTGACAGAAAATGATGAAAAAATATCCATGGTTGTCAGTGGGAAAAAAATAGAAAGAAATATATGTAGTGAGACATCCTGGAAAGAGTTCAGGGAAGCAGAACCAGTCTTCTTCAGCCTTGTAAACTACCAGCTCACTCCTAATGGCCTGCCTGTGTGAGTCCTTCCTTGGAGCCATTTCTCTCCCAGGAGGAAGGAGAAGGAAGGGTTTAGGCAGGAAGAGAGAAAAATGCTATTTACAAGGACATTGTGAGTAAAAGGGTTTGGCCTGGAAACAGTATCTGAAGTGAGTATAAATAGGACCCATGGGAATGGCATGAAGCTGTGTCAGGGGAGGCTTAGGTTGGGTATTAGGAAAAGATTCTTCACCCAGGGGGTGGTCAGGCACCTGGAACAGGGAAGTGTTCATAGCACCAAGCCTGACAGAGTTCAAGGAGCATTTGGATACTGCCCTCAGGCACATGGTGTGATTTTTGGGGCTGTGCTGTGCAAGGTCAGGAGTTGGTCCTTCTCTCTCAGGATATTGTATGACTCTTAAGATAAATAAGAGGAAATTTGAAAAAGGAAGTTAGCAGCAAGAGAAATATGAAGAGGCTATGAGCAGGTCTGCAAGTACATATCGTAGAGCTGAAGAAAGGCAGAGGTAGCATAAACAGAAGTGCTTGAAGCTGAGCAGCACAGATAGGAAGTAATCCATCAGTCAGTACTATCAGAAAAATTTTGGCATGAATTTCATGCTACTACATGAAATTGAATCAGAATAAACAAGCAATGTATGGCAAGAAATCAAAGCAATGGTGAAGCCTTTCTAGGGATTTATGCAGCTTCTTTTAATCCATGATAAATGAAACTTATTCCAGTGAAATTTACCCCCACAACCAAACAGTTAAGCTCTTGAAACTGGCATTTGCAGACAAGGATAAATTTTTCACTCTTTACTTGTCTTACTTTGATATGAACTGTATAAATTGTTTGATATGATTTGTTTAAAACAGTACCAAAAATGGCACAGCCATCAAATGTTATGCAAAATGTGCAGAAAGTTTTATCCATATGGTCAAAACCAAAAGTGAAGCAGTGTTCTGCACAAACTAACCTGTGGATGTGTGGACATCTTCAGGCATATCTGGTTAAGTGTATGACTCTCCTAGCAGTGCCACTGGGCAAAAAACTCACGGTATTTATTTAGTTGTCAAGCTTTGCTGTGGAGTGGGTTTGTGTGGCAAGGTTTTAGTAGCAAGGGGGCTGCAGGGGTGGCTTCTATGAGAAGCCCTCATGTCCAGTGAATCCAAGGCCACCTGGCACCAAGATGGATCCAACACTGGCCAAGGCATCACCAGCAGTGGTAACACCTCTGGGATAATGTGTTTAAGAAGGAGAAAAAAGCCTCCTCAAGAGAGAGGAATGAGAATATGTGAGAGGAACAGCTCTGCTGACACACAGGTCAATGAGCAAGGAGGAGATGCTCCAGGTGCTGGAGCAGAGATTCCCTTGCAGCCTGTGTTGCAGCCCTTGGTGAGATCTCCCGGTGAAAATTCATTTAAACTAAAGCCACCTTAGTTTTCCTTTGTGTTTTCCAGAACACTTGACATGAAAAAATATATTAGAAAGCCAGACCGGTGGGTGTTAATTTTGCATTTCTCAAACCAGAGATGGATTGTTATATATAGCTGGAGTCTGTATGTTGACAGTTAAAGGCTGAATTCCCAGAAAAGTTGGCATGTTAATTCTTACATGCAAAAAGTCTCATTGCTCAAGGGTTCACTCTGTTTGTCGATGATTTCTATTGCATATACTCAGTCTTCCGTGAACGAAACCAGAACTGTCACCTGAAAATTTTAGTCTTTGAAGAGTAAACAAACCCTGGCTGGTTGTTTATAATGGGATAATCAGCAGTGCCATTTCTGGTCACTGCTCAAAAAAAAAAAAAAAGCCCCATTAAATACAAGAAAAAAATGCTTAGAATTGGCCCAATTTTGAGTTAGGAAAAACATATACATATATGAAAAAGGACTTTTTTACAGAGACTTGTGAAGTATTGCTTCAAATTAAAAGGCATATTAACTGATTTAATATTCTAACTCTAACTGAGGTTTTGTCTGGAAAACTTTAGTAGGCACAGTGGTATCAGATGAAAATCAAGGTGCTTCTCTGTAATATGTTTATTGCCTTTGCAGGAAGCACAACTGATGGTTTGGTCACAGAAGCTGCCAGAGGGCAGCTTGCTTTAACGGGAAGTAAACTGCCAGTGACTTTTCAAGGTAACAGTGAACCTGAGGGTGCAGTTACACTTCAGCTTAAGCTGATTTAGGTGATTAGTTTTTCACCAGCAAACTGTCCTGAACCTGCTCTCTGTAGGAACACATAAACCAGCCTTGCTGCTGGGGACTGCCCTGGAAGAAGGGATATAGTGGGGCAGCAGCAGTACTATCTTACACCAGTTTAAGATGTCATGAAGGCTAATCTTGACAAGAACAGTGCAGATTTTTTATAAATCTGTGAAATTCTTGTTCAGGTTAGGAATGCTCAGTGATTTGTGTTATTGTGTATGTTTGATTTTGATTGAGCTATTTCACCTTTTTTCCCCTCCAATTTCACCAGCATAAGCTTGCAGTGCGCAGCAGCTGGTTTTTATGCTGCAATCTCCAGACAGGTGTATGCTGCCTTTAATATTTCAGATGAGATTAAACCACAGATATATCTGTGACTGCTTTAAACCGCAGAAGGGGAAGCTGTAGGAATAACCTTCAGTTAGCTTTGCAGAGCAGAGAGCTGGGAAGAAGTTCTGGTGTAGTAACAAAAATTGTTTGGATGTTTCCAACTAAAATTTTATTTGTTTTTACCTCCGTGCAGCTAGTTTTACAGATGTGAGCAGTACGAAAGCAAATACACTTGCAGTTAACAGCTGTTAAGCTTTAGGCAGGTTGCTTCCAGTGAAATGTGCAGCTGCATAAAAGTTTCTTCTACCTCAGTAAGCCAAATCAGCCTCAAATAAACCGGAGAAAAAGCTGCTTAGGCCCGAACCAGTCCCTATTTATCTGCAGAACACCACACATACCTTCACAGTGGGAGGAATTCACATTATTTGCTGGGCAAAAGCAGTGTAGCTGGTCTGCAATGGAAAACCAGCTATCAAGACATGGCAGGTGCTAGGCAAGGTCATTATGGTAAAATAGATAGTTTCGTCCCAGATTTTTAATTGTGAATAATCTAGTTACAGTTAATAAAAGATTAATTTCACAGCAATGCCGTCTGTGTAGACCCTTAAAGTTGAAATATGTTTGCCATTAAAACTAATCCATCTACTTTGGTAGAACAATTATTCTGCATTGAAAGGTGCATTGCAAATATGGTTTTTTCCAAGTTTCCTGGAGAAAGCCTTGTAGAGATTTGTCTGTTAACTGAAGAGTTTTATTTGGTGTCCCAGTGAACTCTCAGCTGAAGCAAGAGCTAACAGTGCTGTGCAAACCAGCCTCAGAGCAGTGGGTGGAACCCAGGCAGTCACACATGCACAGAAATCAGCACTGTTATGGGAGGAATCTGTTTCCAACTGTTTCACCACATTTATCATCATTTGGAAGGACTCGACCTCCTGGTTCAGAAGAAATCTTGAGCCCAACAGCATTAGTCTTAATGCCAGTTACGATGCTGTCTGGTCAAATGGACTGGGCACAAGGAGGAATTGGATTGCTCCGTGAGCCTTCGTAATTGTGTGGTAACCATGCAAGATGAGACACGGCAGCCACAGTGCCCTCACATTATTAATACATAAGTTATCAAACCAGCAATGTACTTCTGGAAATGAGATTATTCAGGAAATACTGCTGCTTGAGAAAGGGAGAGACTTGGCCTCGAGCCTGGTTCCCGAGCTGACCCCAGGCAAGCAGGTGGTTAGTGATGGCCACACACTCCACCATATGGTGTTCCTCAGTGCTGAGCATTGTGTTAGCATCAGCAGTCTCTACATTCATAGTGCTTTTAATTAGCACAGTGGAAAAATGAGCAAAGCCAGCATCAAAATCAGTAAGTGAAATAGTAAAAGCTTCTGTGACATATAAAGCATATAAAATCATTACGTTTTAGGCTGGTAATTATTGTCTTCTGATGATTGAAATATTTAGACCAGAAAAATTCCACTCAGATAAAAGCAGCCATCTCTTCATGAAGGGTAACAAGTAAAGCATCCTGAGACAGATAAAAATATGATCTCTTGCAGTCTCAGGGGCTCAGTTGTTTTCTGACCTTTCCAGAGACAAGCTGGAGTCCAAATCCTCCACAAGGCCGTGAGCTGGGGAGAGAGTCCAGCCTGCTCTGTAGCTGTTTCTCAGTTCAGCAATCCTGCACTACCTATTGAGCTTTCTCAGCAGAAGGAGTTTGAAGCTCTGGCCAGTACATGCTGCAGTCAGCAGCCTGTATACTGGTTGCCTTTCAGTTTGACCGGCAGCCCCAGTTTTAGTTTGAAGCATGTTTAATTCCTCCAGATCACAATGCAACAGGTATCAGATGAGTGAGGTCATTTTTCGGCTATTTCCTCCAGCTTGGTTTGGAACTTTGTTTGGTCGGCACTCTCACCTGCATGGAGAAAGGCAAAGAGCTACACTTAAGTATGACAAATTTTCTTAATCCATGACTGAAATAATGAATTCACAAAGCAAAATCATTATAAATAATTAGGCTTGGCCACTGTATCATACGAAGTATGATATATTGGTGTATTATTTTGTTACAAAGCATTAACAAGCTTATATTTCTTGTGGCATACAGGTCTTATTAACATTTCTTACTTAGTAAATAAATAGTGGAAATGTGTCCAACTCTTCTAGTATGTCATTTTCCTTTTGTGCTAACAGGCAATTAAAGTGTTACGACAGTGACAACCTCTCACTGTTTTCCACTCTGCCAGCATTGACTGCAACCTTGAAACAATAACATTCAGACCTAGAAAATGTTTTGGCTGATGTTGCATGACATGAAGTGTATGTTTTTATTTGCATGACTGCATAGGTATAATAAAGTTCCCGCTTTAATGGACTTGTGCAAATACCTCTCAGAGGGTGCTAAATTACTTTTCAAATCAAATTTTGCTCCACACTGGAGTGGGACCTCAGAAAAGGGTATCCGTGTTGCAACTTGTTCCAAACCTAATTAGAGGTACTAGAGAAGCAGTGCTGAGAGAACCTGCCAGGTGTCTTGATGATGTGATCGGAGATGGTTGAATAAAACTGCCATACTGCCCTAATCGTTCTTTTTCCCTTTTTTTTCCCTGCCTTCCCCTTAATATTTTTTCCAGGTGCGGTTAGAGTGGCCAACAGACCTCACAGTGAACCCTCTGGACAATTCACTGTATGTCCTGGACAACAACATTGTCCTGCAGATCTCTGAGAACAGACGTGTGCGGATTATTGCGGGGCGCCCCATTCACTGCCAAGTGCCCGGCATCGACCACTTCCTGGTGAGCAAGGTGGCCATCCATTCCACCCTGGAGTCAGCCAGGGCCATTGCTGTGTCCCACAGCGGAATCCTCTACATCGCAGAGACGGATGAAAGGAAAATCAACCGTATCCAGCAGGTCACAACCAATGGCGAAATTTCTCTCATTGCTGGAGCCCCGTCAGATTGTGACTGCAAGATTGATCCTAATTGTGATTGTTTTTCAGGTAAGGAGATGCTTTTTATTTCCTGTTATCTGTTGAGATCCTCTGACACAGCTGCAGATCGGCAAAGTGACAAGGGGAAGGAGAGACAAGCAATGATTCAGTTTCCTTAGGAAGCCCAAAACCTTATCAACAGATCTTTGTGAATTTAATCCATTGACTTCTGAGGTATGACTCTTCCGTTGCCTCTGAAGGAACTTGAGGATGGTCCTAGCTTTTTCTCTTTTGATACAGAGATTACACACTGTTCAGAATTAGTTCTAAGTCTGTCTTGCTGTGGCAGCTGCATTTGCCCCTGTTGAAGATGGTCCCAAATTGTACCTAAATGCTACTGGATCAGTCAGCCCTTCTCAGCAAGAAGAGTTCCAAAGGGTTTCATATCAAGTGCAAAACACCAGCTTATGCCTTCTCATCACTCGTGTCACACTGCACCACCAGCAAAATGGTGCAGACATATACTGTGTGGAATTTCTTCTTCTTTGTATGTTTTAAACTGGAACAGCCAGTGCCAGGCCTGCAGTGCACTGCTGGACATTCTCAGCAGCACAGCCTCTCTCCCCTGCTTGCACCATGGCTCCTTTATTTCATAAAAACATAATGGGACAAAGGCAGCATTCCCATCCAGAGGCGTGCAGTATGTTGCCATCTTGTCATCTCTAAGAATCGCCATGTTCAGCTCCATAATAATGTCATCATAATTCTTAAGCCTCTCATTTCAAGTAAAAGGTTAATTACTGACAAGAAAACATTAAGTATGTCAAGAACAGAGAGGAAAAAATGCAAATGGTCTTCCAGAGAAGGTGGGTTGCTGACCTGGCATTGTAATGATACTCAAAGCCTCCTGTGCATTGCCAAGTGCTGCCAGATTTAGTGGTGGCTCAGGAGACCACTGAGGAACAGAATCATGGACAGGGTTCCTATTGAGGAAAACTACCCTCAGTGCTGAAAAATGAAAAAACTGTGTCAAATCTAATGATTTTGCCAGCCTGGTCTGGTGAAAGGAAGCATCAGCCTGGCAGAAAGATACATTGATTTTTCCATTTCCGAGGAAGCATAGGGTATGTATGATCAAACACTCCAGCAATTTCATGTCTCAGTCAGGAGAAGGAGAGCAATACACACAGCAATGTGGTTTTCCCTAAGAGTGAGGTTTAATATGCTTTCTTGTTAGTTACAGAAAATCCTGTTCATGTAAACTCATTTTGATAGACACATACAGCCCACATGATAATGCAAAAATCCCCCTGAAACCTTAAATGACACAAACCAAGTAAATTGTCAAGAGATATTGAAAAGGGTTGTTTCTCAAGGCACTTTTTGGCTACTGTTCTTATTTTGTTTTCCTGTAGTGTTGAGTTTTTAATAAGTATAAACTAATCTTTCCTTCAGTATCATTTTCGCTGAATTACTGGGTTTTATTTTCTTTTTGTTTTATTTACAACACAATTCTACTTTAACTACATGCCAACAGACAGTAAGTAGGGCATGAAATTTCAGGTATCGTGGTCTTTTCTTTCACAATGTAGCATTAGAGCTTTCCTGAACAGCAGGGTTTGGGACTCAGCAAAAATACTGTGAATTAGATAATTTATATTCCTGTTTGTCTTCACTGAGACTAATTTAGAATTGCACCAACCTTAGATAATAGAGATTTAATTAGTTGGAAGAGGATATTGTTTTATTGACCTGTAAATGATACTGAGGAGAAACAGTGTGTCAGGCTTAAGGGATCAGCTTAAAGAAGGACATTAGAGATTGCTAAAATTACCATTTCTCCTCCAGGTGATGGTGGATATGCCAAAGATGCAAAGCTGAAAGCACCTTCTTCCCTAGCAGTGTCTCCCGATGACACGCTGTACGTGGCAGACCTGGGCAACGTGCGGATCCGCGCCGTGAGCCGGAACAAGGCTCACCTCAGCGACACCAACCTGTACGAGATCGCCTCGCCCGCCGACCAGGAGCTCTACCAGTTCACCATCAACGGCACCCACCTGCACACCCTCAACCTCATCACCAGGGACTACATCTACAACTTCTCCTACAGCGGGGAGGGGGATGTTGGCACCATCACCAGCAGCAATGGGAACTCGGTTCACATCCGCAGGGACACGAGCGGGCTGCCCTTGTGGGTCGTGGTGCCGGGGGGCCAGGTCTACTGGCTCACCATAAGCAGCAATGGGGTTCTGAAAAGGGTGTATGCCCAAGGCTACAACCTGGCCCTGATGACATATCCTGGAAACACGGGGCTTTTAGCAACCAAGAGCGATGAAAACGGATGGACAACTGTGTATGAGTAAGTCCACGACATGAAATGCCTGGTGCAACGAACCCTGTTTTAAATAAACACTGAAACTTTTTTAGGCAGTTCTAGTCATTTAAAAAGACACCCTGCTACTGACACTGTGTGAGACAGGAGAAGCAATGCTGTTGCAGAAGCTTTTAAAATGAAGCACTGCCGTTTCTTAGGTGCCCTAAACCTGTCATATGTAAAAGCTCTGTGCACAGTGCCTGTTAAGTACAGCAGAAATTGCCTGAAATTATACTTCATTTGCACTTTCTTATTGTGAATCTGTTTCTCTAAATGGAAACATGAGGGGGTTTTTTTGTAACCTTAAGTGGTAGAAGCAAGTTGTGATATGAATCAGGAACTTGCAAAATTCCTGAGGAAGGCGAAAGGGGGAAAGTTAGCATACTCATCAGAGAAGGGAGTGTTGCAAAGGAAATTCAGAATCTCAGTGGAAGAAATATTCAAAGACAAGAGTGAGCTTGTCTCTATCAGCAGGGGAGGAAGATATATAGTAATAGCAAAAGGATATGTAATAGCAAAAGGCTGTATATGAGGGGAGTAGGAAAGCAAGACCATTGACAGAATTTCTAAAAAGCGAGACAAGATAGTTGGAATCAGAACATCCCAATCTGGTCCCAGAGAAAGAACAACCCAAGAGAAAGTTCATTTTTGATTTATAAGAGGAGTGATGTATCAGGATTTCTCATTATTTGTAATTAATTGTCATAATCCCTGTTTGAGGATGCAACGAGTGATGGACGGAAATCATGTTAACACTGCAGTCTTAGTTCAGAGTCTTTAAGGAGGATAATAGTGCCTGTTTTCTGTGGACCATAGGAGTTCATGGTCAAAAACTAAAATGAAAACCATCCAGGTGAGATAGGAACAAAAAACACATTGATAAAAGTGAGTTACTGCCTGAGTCACCTAGAGAGGTAGTTGAGTCCCTGTCATTAGAGGTTTTTAGAATTATAATTTCTTCAAATGAAAGTAGGATAAAAGCAGAGAAAACTGCTGCCTAGTATGTGGGATTTTTTATTCAACAGGATGTTTCTTCATCCTGTTCTCTATTATTCTGCCAAAGACTAAATTAATAGGGTGGGCATAAGTATAAGCCGTTAGAGAGGGCCTTTTTTACAATATGTGGGAAAACAAAAGCATACAGGACCTTCCTGGCTCAGTTATCATTATCAAACATCTATTGATGAAAATTTAAACTCTCTTGCAACAACACAAAGCTCGCTGTTACCCCAGTGCTGTTCAAACACTGATCAGAGTCACCTTTTATAAACAGAACTGACTGTAAATGTGTGTATGCTTCCTTTTAATAATTTCACTGCTGAGAGTTACCCATTTATATCCCCACTTGATGATGGTGTCAGTCCAGGCTACAGACCAATGATGTTTTCAAAGGACCTTTACAGTAGCTCCAAGTCATGTCTATTAAAATGCTGAGCACCAGGCCTTGTTGCAGGGCCTTGATTGTTAGAGCATAGGAGAGCAGATTATTTTTAGTCATGTGCCTTTCAGTCCTGGCATTCTTTCTCTGTCCCACTGATATTGAGCATAAACCATTTCACACAACTATTGCTTGTTCCTCTTTTTAAACTATGGCTCAAGTGTTGAAAGATCTTTGAAAGGACTTTACTTGCTTGCAAGTGCCTCCCATTGTGTGTAATATAGATTTCTTCATGAAGAAATACCTGTGCCTTGGGAGGATTGATATGATCTATATGATTAACATAAAGAAATTTTGCTGAATTAAACGATTTTACATACTTTCCCAGCTTTAACTACAGGCTGTGTAACACTGTCCTCACCAATGCTTCAAGTTGTCCAGGCTTTGCACGACCACACGCTCCTGCCAGCCCACATCAGTCAGGGAAAATTAACAGAATTACAACTTTAGCATTACAAAAACAACAACAAAATTAAGTAATGTCAATTAAATAATGTCATTAATATTCATGTTCAGTCCAATATCTTAAGTCATTTTCATAATACATTACAAATTCCTCAATGGCTGTAACACAGAATGTCACCCGGTCTGCTCCAGTCGGAGGGGCAGTGGGCTGTGATCACCTCTGTGCTGAATAGCTGTGCTTTCAGGAGATGCTGCTCGCCTGCTGCCATGAATAGGTCATGGGCTGTGATGGCCTTAGTTATCTTTTACCCAGATACCGTTTTCCACGGAGGTCACATACTGTACTGACAGCCAATTTCAGGTTGAAAATTAGAATTTTTTGAAGGGCTTACTTATATATGTGAACTTCTTTTGAGCACTACGTGAATGTAGCATTGGAACTAAGAGCAACTTTCAAATTGCTTTAAATCATCTTCTGTGCTTAAGCTAGATTTGCATTCACATCCAAAAGTTCAACCCGTGGCACTGTCAAGCTGAAATAGGGATGAGTTTGTTTAACAACACGTATCACACATACTTGGGAATATGAGCAAAGATAATGACCTGTTCAGAACATCTACCTATATGTCAGATTCATTCTCAGAGGGAAATTATTAAGAGGTAGAAAACCACGTAGAAAAGTACTTGTCATCCATCTACTCTAATCTGATGGAATTGAAGTGCTGAAAGAGCTCTTGCATACAATTATAGCTAATGTACAATTTCCAGTCATCTAGATTTCTTTTAATATTGTGTCATTAAAGCTGTAAAAGGGGAGGGGAAGCACTGGGCCTCTATTAAATCAAGGACATGAAAACACCTGCAAGAAACAACTCGCTCTGAAAAAATTAATTAGACCGCTTTCCCTTTGAAATGATATAACTCTTAACTGTGCTACACATAGAAATGCAAATGGATTGTGAAGCAATATCCCCATGTGTGCATTTCAGATACTGGTGAGCACTTCCTCATGTGAGTACTGAAATCAATGCAATTATTTGCATGATTAAATGGTCACCGACATGATTAACAGTGGCATAACTGAGCCCCAAATTAACATTAAGAAATATGTCATGATTCCACCCCTATTAGTATGGGTAGGACATTGCTCTGCAGGAGCTGAGTCCCAGTGTGCTGCTATTCATCATGTGGAAGGTGACAGAACCTGTCCTCAGAGGGCTAGGTTTCTTGGAGCAATCTGGAAGAAAAAAAACCTCCTTAGATGATCATGCTGTGGAATCAATACTGAGACACTCTTCTGCATGTCCTCCTTGAAGTCAGTGGGACCATCTACACAAGTGAGAGGCCTCTGCCATGTGCTCGGGTCTCATTACGAGTCAGCACCTATCTGGCCAGCCAGCCAGGAGCAGTTTATCCCATTTTCAGTGACACAGGGAGTTTTGTATCTCAGCAGGAGCAGTATCAGCAGCAAAACTGGATCCTTAGTGAAGGTGGATCCTGTGTCTTGAGCACAAGTACATTGCAATAAACCAGCTATATTTGCACCTTAAAAATGCAATTTTGAGGGATTTTTCTGTGGTACAGTAGCAAATCCAAATAACCTACCAAGCTGTTGTATCTGTTTGATCAAGCAGTAAATGAAATATAACTGCCTGATGTTCGTGGAGTTTTCTAATGATGAAAAGTAGTGATATGAGTCAATTTTAATCGCTGCCTGTGGCACCCAGTCAACTTGCACAGAACCAGCATAAGGAGAAAATGTAAATAAGTCACACAATGTATATAAGGGCAGTGAGAGGTGAAAAGGAGAAAGATTATTTTGAATTTAGCATTTGTTTAATTTCAACTTATTTGTCAAAAAACCACAAGATGGTCACTAGTTCATTCTCTAGTGTTTAATTGGAAAAGAACAGCTGCTCTATTTTTCTTTTTTTATATTGGAGGGAAGACAAAAAAATCCTGATTTTTTTTGCCAATACTTCTTGTAACATATAGATTTTGTCTGACTGATTAAGGGAAAATAAAGGTCGTAAAGAAATGATGCCAATAGCTTAAAGGGAAGGACATAGCCAGATCATCTGCTGATGTGAACTGGAAGAGCTCCTTTGGAGGCACTGCAGTTCCGCCAGCTGATACACCAGCTGAGGAGATATGTTTGGTCTTTGAGAGGAGACAACGAAAACTTAATTATGCTTTCCTACCTGTACAAATTAATTTCTGTTTTATGAACACGAGTTGGTTTTGCTCATGCAAGTACTCTGCAGTATCAGTGAGTAGTAGGTGGATAAAAACATGTCAGCATCAATAAGATTTTTAAGATGTGAGGCACTATTATGAAGCAATATCAAGCACCACAGCTTCTGTGCTGGTTTCTGTGTGAACCATCAGAAAGTAGAAATATGTTGGTCGAACTGAAAAGACCTGTTAGAAATGCTGCTCCAGAGCTCTGGAATTAATTATTGACTTTTTGGTAACATGGCCTGATTCACAATCAAGTACCTTGAACTACAAGAATTTCTTTAGCACTGATGAAGTTTAGGTGAACTGAAATGTCTTGCTCTAGATTCTAGCTGAGAAGTTCCCGCTGATTTAAGCAGGGCCATGGGAAACAAAACACAAGAGTAAAACCCATGTAGGCAACTTAATTCCTGCAGATTTCAGTCTAATTTTATCAATATTGTTATGCTTTAGGTCCCCTTTTTACATTCACCACTGATATTATGTACTTCACACATCTGTGACGAAAGGCAGCTTTTAAGTGTTGCAGAAGGTAAGGATTGGTGTTATTTAGTCTTATGGGTACGAAAATGCCGTTTTAGGGGTGAGTTGGATGCCTGAACACCGAGTGACCTCCAGTGGCCTTGTTCCTGCATCGCAGCCCACTGGGAGAAACCACAACCAGCCGTGAGCAGCACAGAAACCTCTGGCAGAGGCTGAGTGATGTAGGTAGCATCTCATAGTATTCTCAGTTGTATTTGATCCAGCACCACTGAAAAAGACTCCAAGTAGGAATTCAGATTAGGTACTGAATGCATTTTGAGTGACTAAGTGGACCGATTCTTACCTTTTTACTTACTTCACAGTGTTGACAATGCTTTCTACTTTTTTCACTATTTTTTCTGCTTTTAGGAGTATCTATGTAACAATAGTGGTGTATTTTCATGGCTCTTTAACATCATGTTTGCAGGTATGACTCTGACGGCCACCTGACCAATGCAACCTTCCCGACAGGGGAAGTCAGCAGCTTCCACAGCGATGTTGAAAAACTGACACGAGTGGAACTTGATACTTCAAACAGGGAGAATGTCATCACAGCCACAAACTTTTCAGCTACCTCTACAATATATACTTTAAAACAAGGTAGTAAAAGCATTTCTGTTATTTCTTCCCTAATCATTGCATTTCGAACCCTAGACATTACTGCATTCTTAATTTTTAACAAAAAAAAGACATTAGAATTAGTTCATTTGTTTCTTCCTTGCTTCAGCACAAACAGCTACAATTCTCCTGGGCTCCCAGTTAGAAACAAGCCATAAGTGAATTTTTCTTCTAGAAGAATCCCATGGATAAAATCTAATTATTGAAATCTCTAATGTCTCCAGGCTTTACATGCTACTTTCTCCTTCACTATTTAGAGGACTTGGACTAACCTCTAATACACTGAGCTTTTTCTAAGAAATACTTCCCAGAAGAATGACAGGTTCCACTGACATTTTAGCACTGAAATACCTTGTTTGGCCAATGAGTATATTCTTTCTGGTAGTTCTGTGTCTTGGTGATAGCACATGTAGGAAGGGGGAAAACGTGACCCACGTCTGCTAGTGGCTGTCTCGGGGATTAGATTTTGACTCAACCCCTGTAGACACCACAGTGTTTCCCTGGTAATATCATACATCTCAAAAAAATTGCTTTCTGCCTAATTGGAAGCGCCCTTCCAGATGGGTTGTGTCCAGAATGGACAGAATGGAGTGTCCTCCTCCAGATTTTGCAGATTCATCGCCAGAATTCTGAGTTTACATGGTTTGATCCGTCTGGGGTCTTTTGTCACTGTTGGGGTTTTTTGTTGTCAATGGATTGCTCAGGCTTTGAGAGAGTATGTGCTGGGAAATAGCTCTCTGAGTTCTTTCCAGGTCTGCTATAGAAAAGCTTTGTAACTGAGCACATCACAGAACTTTTCTTTCTCTCAAGTTTTGATCTATAAGAAAAAACTAGGAAGAACTCACCTCACAAGATACCCACTCATTCATCTTTGCTATTATGTGGTGGAGACAGCACTGCGTAAATAGAAATAATTATATCATTGTGTCACCTGTTAGGCTTTGTCCAAGTGACTCCTGCTCTCTGCATTGTCTGCTGCCTGATCTGTCTGTCCTTAAATCTGAAACTCTTCAAAGTTAGTATATTATCAAAGTCTGTCTCAGGAAAATGCTTGCACACAACAGGCAGTGCCAGAAATGAACAGCTCTAGTTATTATTATATGTGTCATATACATTCATATAATTTGCATGTTTACATATCTCTGAGAAACTAGCACAAAGCACCCTGTGAACAGCCAGTCAGGTGTGGTATCCTTACATCCGATTATCTTTACTTCTGGCATACCCTACTATTTTCCATGTATTCACATTTCAAGAGCTGGACCAGTTACTTCTGTGTGGACCAGCTTAAAAAAAAGGATGCTTTGGATACTCCCTAGCTGGAGTAAGTTCAGTCTTGCTGTAAGGGTGAGACTTTTGTTTTGTTTGTTAGCACTAAACTCAGGCTCATGTTGGAGTTCCCCCTGGCAGCTGAGCTGCAGGAATGTCCATAGCCCAGCCTGAGCAGATGCCAGACAATGTGGCAGAGGAGGAGTTACAGTGCTGAGGCAAGGGAGAGTAGCTCCAGTGTCTGTTGCTGTCATATCCTCTCAGTGGAGACCTGCTCTGGATCCTCCACATACTTCTGGTAGTTTTGGAGAGGAGAGGGAGGCTGTGCTGTGTCACCCCAGCTCCCTCAACAGCCCTCTGTGGCACAGTCCTGAGCCTCTGGAGCTGCTCACTGCTCACCACCGCTGTTGCATTAATTTTTCTGCCAACAGTCACTTCCCAGTCAGTCTGTTGCACCAGGCTTCAGCCTTGTGGCTGATCTTCCCTGTGCCTCAACCCCAGGGTCCTGCTGCTGATGGGGAAGAGGATGAGCTTTTTGTACAGTGACACAGGGAAAAGGGACAGAATGGGAGACTGGCTGTCATCCTAGATATTTGGAAAACAGCTTTCTTGTTTCTCAGATGCTCTTGCAGTTGTTCAAGCAGTACATTGTCCTGTTGGGATCTGCAGCATGCTAAGATCATCACAGTATCAGCGGTCAATGCTCAGCCTATGGTTTTACGTACTTTTAAGCTGAAACCAAAAATTCTTGATTCCTGCTGCAAGAAACCTTCACTGTAGGAATTAACAGCAGGTCAGCAAGCCTGTCTGAGTCTAAGTCTGACATTGATCTCAGCACAATCCGTGTCTACCCATGAGAAACTTAGTCGAGAGAAGCAAGAAATTCAAAACAATAAAAAGAAAAAACACAGCTGCAGCTGGTGTTTCTTAGATACTTAGAATACTTATGTTGTAGATAACTAATAATAGTGTAGTGTAGTTAAAATAACCAGTTATCTATTGTAGTAGTTAAACAACCGATAAATGAGTGACATAAATAATAAACATACAAAAGTGTATAGATATAGCACTAACTTTTTAAAATAAAGAGTTTTTGCCTACACTGAATACTAGAACTTATGTGTGTCGTGTCCACCTCAACTGCAACACTTCACAATGGAAGTCATCAGGCCAAATGTAATAAAAAGCTCTTCAGACTTGGGAAGGCCTGGAGGTTACAGCTTTCAAAACTCCCACTGCAGTTGGTGTTCAGCTGTCTGTAACCTCCTTAGTTACAAACTCAGCCCTGTTGTGCCTAACATTTGGATTATAAATCTGGAGATCTGAACTTCTCTCTGTTCCCTGATTTTTGTTGTTTTTTGACAGATAACACACAGAACATCTACCGGGTCAGCCCAGACGGGTCTCTGAGAGTCACCTTTGCCAGTGGAATGGAAATCACACTTAACACAGAACCTCACATTCTAGCAGGGGTTGTTAGCCCCACGTTAGGGAAGTGCAATATCTCCCTTCCTGGAGAGCATAACTCAAATCTCATTGAATGGAGGCAAAGGAGGGAGCAGACCAAAGGCAATATCTCTACGTTTGAGAGAAGACTAAGGGTAAGGCTTCCTCTTGTGTAAGTGCAGTGTTCCCTTTGAAAGTCATTGAACTAAAATCATATTGAAATGTTATACTTCTTAAGAATGAAAATTTTGTGTCAATGGTGGGCCCCAGCCTTGAATTTCAAAATCAAACTCCTCCAACAGTCTCAGGGATGTTTGATCTCTGTTTGATTTTGATTGTGAGACTTGACCTCAAGACATAATTAGTTTTTTTCTTCCTCTTCTTTTTCAACTAAGAACTTAATTTTGGCTTTGGAAGAAGCTGTGAGCAAAGGACGATGTGTAGTTACTCTGGCACAGCAACAAAGCTGGAGCCACATTTTGCCTCTCCCAGGTCTATCAACCCTCTTTCTTCTGGGGGAGCTAAGGGGTGCCAGCTGCTGCCCAGGGCAGAGGCTTTTGCAGAACACACTTTGCCTTTCCTGCAACTCAGAGTGATGTAGAGCCTCCCTGGGTATCCAGACAGGCTGTGTATTAATTCTGCCCTCTGCCACATGCTCTCAAACCCCCCAACTCCCTCTGGCTTGGTTACACCACGGCTCCAGGAAAGACTTGCTTTAACAATGCATCCTTGGTTTATTTTTACCTGTGAGTACAATGACAGATGGTCAACATTTAGCATTTAATTACATAACACCATGGCTCAAAGAGATTGCTGCTTTGCTAAACAGCTTTTTTATGAAATCAGTTCTGGTTTTCACATGAATACCACTTAAAATACCTGTACCAATAGTACAACTGGGAATTTTGGCCTTAAAAATATTGTGTTATTGACTACAACCTTTCTGAATAGGAATTGTGTCAGAAGGTACACCTGTTAGCTCTGAAAATACAGAGATGGTTATTAAAATCTCTGGATTATCGAAACTACCAAAATCAAAACCATCTCATTTTGATTATGAGATACTAGATTTTTTTTTAAGTGTACCATCTGTTTGCTTTTCAACTGCTCAATCAAAAATGCAAGACTTGGAAGATCTGGCCAGACTGGGTACTGTATGTAAAAGACCTGTTTGAAAGGGCATTGTTCAGATTTGACAGTCAGTTACTTTGTAGGATCTTGCAAGTGGGCAAAAGATTCTTTTAGTTCTTCTTGCCCACTTTCTGCCTCCTTCCTCTCTAAATTAGTGTGAGGCCTCATAGCCCTGTCTAGGGAGGCAGCTGAGCTTAGCACTGTGACAAACATGTTAAGCTGGCAGGATCCAAACTGTGGCTTCCTTGGCTCGTGTTGCCTACTCAGCTGGAGGCTTTCTGTGTGACTTTGTGCTTAAATAACAGTATGGCACATTTTTCTACAAGAATCTTATTACATAAGATGGTAAACAGAAAGGATGTAGTCAGTCATCTATTCTGCTCATATTGCCAGGGACTCATTGTTCGTCACAATTGTATTTAATACAACTACTCCATCTTGCAGAGTTTCCCCATTAGGCAGTTTGTATTTTCTGTTGTTGAAATTGATTTCAGTTTCTTTTAACTCATTTTCACTTGTTTCTATGTGATCCTTAACACTGTCTGGCAAAAAAAAAAAAAAAAAAAGGAAATTCACACATTGGTCAGTATTAAATGCATTCTGGCTGGAGGCATAAGATGTTTATTGAAATATTGCAACACTGAAGGTATCCAGAGGTCGAGTGATTGACCTACCTCTAGAACAGGCTGTTGGTGCACAAAACCACTCATGTATTCCTCCTCCTCCCCTTTTACCTTCATCTAGAGAGAGGATGGAAGGTGAAAGACAAGCGTAAGAATAATTTCAGTATGCTGATGTCTTTTACTCTTTGTCCTTCTAAAAGTGTGCACTAGCAACACAGCTCTTGAACATTGCATTCTTATTTGTGTAAGCTGTGTCTTTTTATACCTAGCCAAGATCAAGAGGACTTAGGAATTGTCCCTGCCTGCTCAGAAGGACAAGCCAGCTGCCTTGTATTGCAGTTCTGACTGTACTGACTCCCTTGGCTGTACTGAGCTCTAGGACTTGTTCTGAGAGCTATCAGGGCAAGGATAGGCTTGAGGGAACCTGGTGGGATAGCACAGATTCCTCTAAAATGAGGGTTTTAGAGTGGAAAGGAGGAGAAATGTTAAAATCATAGAATGATTTCTATTTGAAAAGACCTCTAAGATCATCAAGTCCAATTGTATTTTGCACAAAGGAGACACCGTGTAAATAGCCACAAGAGAAAGGGACAGATGGACTACTGAGGCTGTTAATACTGTGGAGAAGTACTTTGGAGAAGAGCAGAAATATCTGGATCCTGGAGTTCATCGTTAGCACTGAGATGCTTGCATGGTGTGCTGGTGGAATGAAGAGTCAGTGGCGATGGAAGGAGCTGGAACAGTACAGCAAAGGAATCTGCCCAGAGACAGCTCTCTTTTCTTGGTGATTATAGGAAATGCAGCACAGCAGGAATGAAAGTACCATCCCATGGTGTGTTTGAAACAGTACACCACATTATGAAGTGGATTTAGGACTTACTGTGGACAGACCCTTGAGTACTGCTGGGAAAAAAAAATAGCATCATTGAAAGTCCTTATGCTGGATGAGATTCTGGACAGACCTGAAAACTTTTAGTGAGCTGCATTTTTAAAAAGAAGTATTTAAACACTTAATAAATATGCCATACCTGGCACAATAGGAAGTGTGTTAGAAAGCTTGCAATGTAGGGCAGAAAGAACTATGCTGAACTTTGAAAATATATGTAAAGAAAAGCTCTGGGGATTGGAGCAGTTCTCGATAGAAATGAACAGACTTGCAGGAGCCCTCAGTTAAAGAAAAGAAACCAGCACAATGGAACAGTTTTCTGAGAAAAAAAAAGCATAGAAATGAGGTATAAAGATACTACTTGGAAATCAGTCGTGATACCATCAGTGAAACAAACGGCTTTGACTGCTAAAAGGTTTAAATTAGAAGGCAGGTAGCTGGGGATGAGATAAAGGATGACCTACTTGAAGAGAAGAAAGAGAATAAAGCTTTTCCTTCTCTGCCCGGTCTTAACTTTTTTAATTCTAATAGCAATTAGCAACCATCTTGAAAGCATATCACTCTATTAGTGTTATTTCCAGTTTTGGAAAGGGGCCACTGTTAGCATGTTCTGAATAATGCTGGAAACACTGGGTTTTAAAAAGTTGGATTTCTGCATGGTGTGAATTCTCTGCTCTTGAAATAGGGCAGAAGTGAGTAAGTTAACTGAAATGCTAGAACAGTCATCTAACTTTATCTCAGCGTCTAAATCAATGTAGGAAACAGAAATTAACCACAGGTTTCCTTTAAGTGCAGAACTGCTTGCCCCAGCGCTTCCTGAACATATATAAAACAGTCTGTGGGCATGTATGCATTTTATATTAACAATAAATCTATGTACAGTCAGGCATTTTAACATCAATCTTAATCTAGCAAGACTTCTTTTTTATCAATTGAACTGCTATTTTAATTGACTTCTAAAAATGAAGCAAAGACTGCTGTTAAATCTGATGAGCGTGATGCATAGTAATACACTGATTAGAATGCAGCTCTGCTCCCTCCTGACTTTTGCATAACTTGAGGAAAGTGGCATTGGATGCAGTCCACGTTTTATAACTTGGTGTCTACAAAATTGAAAATTGAATGCTTGGCCAGTCTTACTTATTTTTTGGTTTGTTTTTTGGTTTTTTTTAATAACAACAGCAGAAGTAACTCACTGGCCTCGGTTCAAAAGTCCTGCAGACACAGACTTTGACAGCCATGCTCATTATTGCACTTAGCAAATGATCTCCCTTTATTTACCAGTCTTACAGCAAATTCTAAAGATGAGACCAAGTCCTCTGCCAGGATCTATGAGTTTACATTGGCTAAAATCAAAACACAGACGAGGAAAGAATGCAATTATCTCATCTGATTTACACATCAGACAGGGTGGACAGGGTATGCTGGGAAATGAAATCAAAAAGAAGTGCACGTTTATGTGATACTTACACTGTAAAGTTTCTAGCTAAAAACCTAATGGAAGTAGAGTCAACAAATGTTTAAAAAATATAGAATAAATATATCTTTATATTCACTTCTAACATTATTGAAGTCAGCTGAATTTCCTCCCTATTTTCATTAGCTGATATTCCAACCTGACATTGCTTTCAGAAACCAGTTTTTCGTGGCTCATAGCAGAACACAAGTTCCAGCCGCTCTCGGGGGGCTCCTTATTATGGTTTATGCGTCTTGGAGGAGTCGTTTCATGAAGCCACTGGGATTTGAAATCAGCTTGTCAATAGCAACATTGAGATGAGTCCTCCTACCCATTTATGATCCTGTCTCGCCTTGAGAAGGGTGCTAAACTTAATTTTAATATGAGAAAGTAAACGAATGAGACATAAAATGTGCAATATAAGGGAAGTATTTTAACCTTATTTTAACTCTGTGAGTTTTCAATTACTGCTGCTTTCCACTTAGCTGATAATTCTGCCTCTGCTTGGTTTTCATTCTTATTTGTTGTATAGTCTCTGAAATTCAGATTGCCAGCAATTTGTATTCGAGGCTCTTCTTTCCCCTAACTGCATTCTGCAGAGATAGTAATAGCAATAAGAATATTAAACATGTACATAGAACATAAATGTATATGACATAGGGTATACCTCCTGCTTGCTTTTCAGTTATTTTGCCACCAAGAGGATTTGTTTTCAGAAATTTTAAGAAGTTTTCTAAAAAACATATTAAACTTAAACCATCAGCCTCTATACCAGCAAATATAGTTGAACTGAGTATCACATTTTCCTTGGGCTCCTTAACTATCATTAGAGCATAAATTGCAATAGTTACAGCAGTCTACAGGGGTACATAAGTATTTTACAGCTATTGTAAATGAACACTATTGGAGTTAGACGTGTGTGTATATAAAACTCCAGAAATGGTTGTTGAAGAAAGAACACCTGCTTCTTCTAGATTCTCAGATTATTTTGTATCTAAAAACAGAAAGAGGAAAGAAAAAAGAATGTTCATTCTAATCACATCTTGGATTATTAACCAGGGTTTATTAACCATTTACTTGGTGGCTGTGCCTGCAAGTCAGAGAGGAGCAAGCACTGAGCCACGCTCTGTGCTGACACCTGCACTGGCATTGTCTGTGGTATAAGGAAGCTATTCATGGGAATAGAGTGATCAGATAAAATGTGGTAGATTATGCAACAAGCACATCGAGCATTGATCTGAAAAAGACATGTCAATGAACAATATTTTATGGTTCCCTAAATGTATCTCTGATTTAAATGGTGTTTAATAGAGATTGCCCAGTGACTGAATGATGTAAGAAGGCAGGTGATGATAGCACTGGATAAATGTATTTTGTCTTCATGAATCTGACTCAGTTCTGACCTTGATTTCAAATTGAGCATTGGGCTGCTGTCCATCTGTCGGACACAGCAAGTTGCTGGTCCCAGATGTGGTGAGAACTGCAACAAGGAATATGGCTGGTACCAGGCACTGCTGCTGCTGGCTTTCAGGAGTCTGGGGATGGGGTGGTTTTGTGTGGAAGCATGAGTACACTGGTGAGCAGGGTCTCCAGGAGCTGCAAGCACAGCTCTGCCCTTTGCAGCATCAGGGTGTGACCTGGGCTGTGAAGGCTGTCCCAGAGCAGCAGCTGACCTGTCAGTGTTAACAGAGCTCAAGAGAGGATGTGAGATAGTAGATCTTTCTTAGTTTGTGGGCTTAACTACACATCTTTGGCTGGAATCAAGACATTCATCCACAGCTGAGAAGAAAGAAGAAAAATTCAAGAAAAGGTGAGAGCAGAGGTGAGGATTTCACAATGAAAACATCCTGTAATGCCAAATATAATAACACTGAATGCAAGGAACAAATTTTTTTGGTCCTTTTGTTTCTCATCTGAATCTTTTCTATTTTCTTGTCTTCAGTAAGGCCCAACTCACAATGTTAAACCATTGCTCACTTTGATTAGGGCTGACATAGACATGTCTGCGTTGGGTGTACTCAGGTTGGTGTTCTTACCTTACTGTACCTTTGTGTTTTAGACCCACAACAGAAACCTGCTCTCCATTGACTTCGACCACGTAACCAGAACAGGAAAGATTTATGATGACCACCGCAAATTCACTCTTCGAATTATGTATGACCAGACAGGACGCCCCATTTTATGGTCCCCCATCAGCAAGTACAATGAGGTCAATATCACTTATTCACACTCTGGATTAGTCACCTATATCCAAAGAGGAACCTGGACTGAGAAAATGGAGTATGATCCAAGTGGGAACATCATTTCCAGAACATGGGCAGATGGTAAAATATGGAGTTACACATATCTAGAAAAGGTAAATTATTTAAAAAGTGGGGTTTGTGCCAAGGCAAAAAAATATTTGGGTTCATTACATTATATTTATTTATTATATTATATTTTGAACTATGTTATAATGCTGCCTCTTGCAAGAGTATTTAAGATTTTTTTAAAACAGAAAATGCATAGAATTACGTAACTAGATAAAAATGTCTCTGGATATACTCAGACCCACATGTCACCTCCTCAAACCTGACATAGTTTAGTTGTGAAAGAAGTTATCAGCACCTCAGGTTTGTTTAATTGGTAGGTCAAAATGACTTTCTGATCTCAGTCCAACTTCAAGTGAACAAAGGACACCCTAACTGCAGAAAATCAGGTTGCTACTCTGGATAACAGTCAGAAAGTTTACAGTCCTGAAAGAGAACTTTTTTCTCCCCACAAACACAGTTCTTTTAAGCCAAAATTAGGAGCCCATGGGCACAAGCTTAGGTATTCAGTGCTGCACTTTAAACAAGGGATTGATCCTGTGAGGAGAAAGCTTACTGCAGTATTTATGGGTGCCATTTGGGGGGGAAATATTCATATGGAATGAGTTACTGCTCAGCTTTTATAGTGACTTCGCATCTAAATTCCCTGAATATTGTAAGTTCCATGTATGCCTAGAGGTAATGATAACAAAATGTGGAGATAAATATTGTACAAACCAAGAAGGAACAACTTCATCTGTAGTAACATTTTGTTTGGTCTTGTCCTTCGAAACCAGAAAGCCAATCTGTATTTTTAAAGCTTTCAGAACTCAGTGCAAGCTCGTGTTCAGAGTTTTTTAGATAGCCACATCTTGGACTATCCAATACACCCTGAGTTAGAACATTTTCTGTGAACCTGTAAACCACAGGAAAAGGCTATGGAGGCAGGGGGGCAGAAGAGGTAACACTGGTAGGAGGTATTACACACAGGAAATCCAGTGACTTTGAAGTTACTTGTATATTAAAGAGTTCCAAATGTGTACTTTTAAGATAAACTGTGCTGCACTTATTTTGAATGTATTTAAGCTTGATCCTCAAAAAACTTAAACCTAACCCAATAAAAAAAAATGATCAAGACTGGAAAATGCATAAAAATGTGATTCCTCCCTGTCTGCATGCAGTGTGGTTCTTGCATGTGTTAACAAGATTGGCAAACCCCAGGAGCTTCAGAAGTTTGTTGCAGATAAATTTGTCAGGGCTTTTTTTGTCTGTATGCACTTTTGCAAATTACAAGTAAACAGGCATTTCGTACAGCTTTCAAACACTTGGGCAATGTGCCTTTTGGAGGAATCTCTCTTTTTTTCCTTTGGACTCAATGGACTGTAATTTTGGAAAGATGGGTGCTTCTTATCTTTCCAAACCACTTTGTCTGTTCTTAGTTTATGACGAGCTCATAAAGTCGGTCATATAACTTAACACTGTTATTCTAGAATTCTGCACAAAGGGCCAAATCCTCATCTTGTAGAAGCAAGTGGCAAAAGCTTACTGGTTCAGGTAGCAGCCTGGGTAATGCTGTAACTGTCACTAAAATGATGGAAATTCATTCACACCATGGACAATAGTCTCCCAGCTATTTAATGTACTTTCGTGACTGTTGTTCCTTGTGCCAAAGAAAGATGAATTCACTGTCAAAATTAGACATTGAAATATAACTTTGTGGCTCCATTAAAGTCAATAACTCATTGTGTTAATTATGTAATGATTGCTAAAGGTTTTCAGAAGCCTTGTAAGACCCAATAATTCCTTACATGAAAAAAAAATCAATTATATAGGTCACTTCCAATTCATAGTTATTTAATTCTTCATTTTTAGCACTTGATGAGGTAATTGTACATCTTCAAAAATCTCTTCCTCTCACAAAATTAGCTCAAATAATTAAGGTTTTAAAAAGCACTGCAACATTATCACTGTAAATAATTCTAACTGATGAGATTCAGTTCCTCTTGTTTGGGTCACTTTCCTCGATTAGTTAATGCTGTTATAAAATCTCCTGAATACTCCAAGCTCGCTTCCAAAATCTGGCAGACAAAACAGATGAGCGGCTGTGTGTGTCTGTTGGACAGAAATGACATCTAGTGGTGATGCTCAGCATTTGTCTATTCCCAGCAGAGCTCCCAGTAATTGCCACTGGCTGTTTGTCTTGCTACACCATACGGCATCAATCATTATGTGGTTGACCAGGCTCTGGTTGCTTTAATAAAATGACAGCTTTTTGGATGTTTTACAAGCTACCCTCTGAAATCCTTTAAAACAATTAGAACTCAATTTGTGCAGAGTTGAAAAATCTATTGTAATATTATTAGGATGAAATGGGAATTAATTTTTTTTTTCTCTTTATGGTATCCTCTAATAGGCTTGAGAGGATACTAAGTCTCCAGCCCTTGTACTGTCTGGCTTTTTACTATCCTGGACAAAAGTGAAAAAGCCACAAAGTGCTGTAAAAATGGCACACAGGGGCACTAAAGTTATATTGGGGATGTTTCTGATCTTGTTATTCATACTCTGTCAATGGCAGACAGCTTAAAAACAGGCACGGGACCAGTATACAGAGAGAGGCGTCACAGCAGTGGTAGGAGAGAGTTCAGCCAGTGGTTTACTGCAGACTGGAGACTCTTGGCTGAAGGTGGAAACAAAATAAACACAGCACATGTTGGAAATGGTTGGCGGAGCAGCAATGAAGCGATCAGAAAATGCTCAGTGTGAAGGTCTGTCATCACCCGTTGGCAGAGGGTGACCTGGAGTGGCATATGTTGGTGCTCTCTGGCAGCTGTACAGGTGACAGATGTCTTTTGCCAAGGGCAGGAAGAGACGCATCTTGGGCAGGCAGGAGGCTGGGGGTGTGGAGAGGATGGCCAAGGCTGAGCCTATCTCTGGCCCTTTGAATGGGCAGTTGGTTCATTTGTCAGAGAAAAGTGGCTCAGGGCCAATGTTACTTAACACATTGCAAGGCTGATCTTACGGTGTTTTCTTCCCAGAGAAGATTTTTGAGCTTAGAGGGGAAAAAACCCTATTTTTCTGATTTCTTTCCCCAATATGCTATGACAAAGTAGTCGCACTGTTCCATGTGTAAGGCTTTGTTTTGCATGATATCTCGATCCTGCAGAAGCCTGACAAATGTGCTTATGTGCCTGGTAGGTTTGAGCTGTGGGCTAAGAGCTGGGCGGAGTTGGTGCTCCAGCACAACTCAGACAAGGCAAGGAATGTGCAGTGCTCTGGTCCAGCCAAGCCACTTGCTAGAGCTAGGGGAAGGCTACAGAGTTCCGTTATATATTTTTATTCTGTGTTTTCATTATCCTTGTTTCAACAGTGACTGTTCACCAGCCAGCTTGTGTTCTGTGACACTGTGACTTTACATGGTAGGTGAGAAGGCAGACAAAACCCAAACTTTAATTATCGATAGAAAAAGTCTGCTGTGCTTGCAGATTTATCTGCCAAATAAGCAAACCAGATTTCATTAACCAGCCACAATTAACCAACACAGGGCACCTGTATAAAAATTATAGTCTTTGCAAACATTAACAATGAACAATAGAAGTAGTCACACCAAAGAATCTGCAGACTATTTTCATCCATCTGTAAGCATGGAGATATTATGAACTCTGGGGTGATGTGTATTAAAAAGAAGATATACCAGAAAAGGCACAGGTCTGTGCTGGAGATAAGCAGAATGCCAGTAAAAGCTAAACACTTTGTACATGCACAAAGTTTCCTCTTTCCAGCTCCTCTAGACACATCTGCTGGTGCAGATGCTCTGCCTGTGTGTGAGGAAGAGGTTCTCTCTGGTTTTGCTTCCTGAGAGGATGCCCTAAATATTTCAAAGCAACATAGCAAGTCAGCATGGGGCTGAAATGCTACTGAGAGCCACATCTGCCTTCCAGTCTAGAGGCCTTTACCTCTAGACTTACTATGATTCTCCTCCTGTTTTGTACCACCTTGCTGGCCGGGTCTCCTGGAGCTGAAAGCTTCCCTTGGAATTGTACAGACAGTAAGAGCAAACCACAAGAGTGAGTGGTTGTTTCGTCATTTCCATAGCCTTCACACACTCACTAGATGGATCCCCGTGTGCGTGATCCGCCCCTGACCGTGTCGTTGCTGTTTGGTTGCAGTCCGTGATGCTCCTGTTGCACAGCCAGCGGCGCTACATCTTCGAGTACGACCAGTCGGAGTCGTTGCAGTCGGTGACGATGCCCAGCATGGTGCGGCACACCCTGCAGACCATGCTGTCCGTTGGCTACTACCGCAACATCTACACCCCTCCCGACAGCGGCGCCGCCTTCATCCAGGACCTCGCCAGGGATGGGAGGCTGCTGCAGACCTTGTACCCCGGCACGGGGCGCAGGGTCCTGTACAAGTACACCAAACAGTCCCGGCTCTCCGAGATTCTGTATGACACTACGCAAGTCACGTTCACCTACGAGGAATCTTCTGGGGTTATTAAAACAATACATTTAATGCATGATGGGTTTATCTGTACCATCAGATACAGGCAAACAGGTTTGTCTAACTGTGACTACTTTGCTAAAGTTTTTGGCTCCCTAAGATGTGACACTCGTTGCTCATTCTCAACACCCTGATCCTGCACTTAACCTGGCATGAAATTCCATTATTTTTACGTCTACAAGTTCTTATATTTTATGTTTCGATAGAAAAATATGTGTGTATATCTCTGTGTCTGTGTCCATAGGTGAATATAGGTGTCCCATTTGAAATACAGTTTTCTTTTTATTGCTTGGTATGGAATAGCTCTTAGACTGTTTTGTTGGTTTTATTCCTCTGTGTGGATATTCTCTAAATACTAAATCAAGTTGGTTTATTGTTTGTATTTTTGAGTTTCCCTGTTTACACCGTAATATAACATAAATTCAAAAGGACTGTTTATATGAGGAAGGAAATCACCATGTGAAATAAATTTAGTTTAGAATTATCTTGTAAGTAAATAGAAATCATAATTATTAATAAAACAGCATTCATTTTAAAAATATTAATAAAATATAAATAATTTGTAGAGCAAGCATTAATAAAGGTCTGTGAGAGAATAATCTAACATATTCTTAGTTAGTGATATATTCTGAGACAACTAAGGAGTAGTAAGGCTGAAGGGTATATTTGAGGTCGTGGCCTATCTGTCCTAGATCTGTAGGGTAAGTAAACCAGGAGCACAATTCATTATTTTTCTTATTTTTCCTCTTCCCCCTATTTGTTTTGGGCAGGTCCACTTATTGGTCGCCAGATCTTCAGGTTTAGTGAAGAAGGGCTTGTAAATGCCAGATTTGACTACAGCTATAACAACTTCCGTGTCACAAGCATGCAGGCCATGATCAACGAGACACCCCTTCCCATAGATCTGTACCGTTACGTCGATGTTTCTGGCAGGACTGAGCAATTTGGAAAATTCAGTGTCATTAATTACGATTTAAACCAAGTTATAACCACCACTGTGATGAAACATACCAAAATCTTCAGTGCCAATGGTCAGGTGATTGAAGTACAGTATGAAATTCTCAAGTCCATTGCTTACTGGATGACCATCCAGTATGATAACATGGGTCGCATGGTGATATGTGACATACGTGTGGGTGTAGATGCCAACATAACAAGGTATTTTTACGAATATGATGCTGATGGTCAGCTCCAGACTGTGTCTGTGAATGATAAAACCCAGTGGCGCTACAGCTACGACCTTAATGGCAACATCAACTTGCTGAGCCATGGGAACAGCGCGCGCCTCACTCCTCTGAGATACGACCTGAGAGATCGCATTACCAGGCTTGGGGAAATTCAATATAAAATGGACGAAGATGGTTTTCTCAGGCAAAGAGGCAATGAGATCTTTGAGTACAACTCTAATGGTTTGCTGAACAAAGCGTATAACAAAGTGTCTGGCTGGACTGTGCAATACTGTTATGATGGTCTTGGAAGACGAGTTGCAAGCAAATCAAGCCTAGGACAACACTTACAGTTTTTTTATGCTGATCTCTCCAACCCAGTAAGAGTTACTCACTTGTACAATCACACTAGCTCAGAAATAACATCCCTGTATTATGATCTGCAAGGTCATCTCATTGCAATGGAATTAAGCAGTGGAGAAGAATATTATGTTGCTTGTGATAACACTGGGACACCTCTAGCTGTGTTTAGCAGTCGAGGTCAAGTCATAAAAGAAATTCTGTACACCCCATATGGAGAGATATACCAGGACACTAATCCAGATTTTGAGGTTGTCATTGGTTTTCATGGAGGACTCTATGATTCTCTTACTAAATTAGTTCATCTGGGTCAGCGGGACTATGATGTCATTGCTGGTCGGTGGACGACCCCAAATCACCATATATGGAAGCACCTGAATGTTGTCCCACAACCATTTAATCTCTACTCGTTTGAAAATAATTACCCAGTTGGCAGAATCCAAGACGTTGCTAAGTATACAACAGGTAAAAGTAACCTGTCTCTCATAAAAATGTCTCTCATGAAAATAGAACTTTTTCTTGAATTTTGGTATGGATTCAACATCCCGGAAATCTTTTGCATACAAAAAGTCTCTAATCCTAAATCTATTGAAGTCATTTCTTTAATAGGTTGCATCTTACTGAATTTGATCTGTTTTCTTTAATATTTATGGTAATCAAGAAAATAATTAATAGCTGCTTCTGTTGCTTTTCTCGGTGCTAAAATTAGGGGAAGAATGGAGACAGCTTAATTTGAATTTTTTTCCATTATAAATAGATAGAAGGAACAGTATTGATTTGAGTATAGCTGTGCTTTGTAACCATATAATTTCTTTGCTACAATAAATGCTGTAGCTAGTACAGGAAACATAAATTGATGTGAAATCATTATTTCTGCATAGCTGGAGTTTCTGCAGACTGCCTTCACTTTTTCTAGGATTTATGTGCCCTTTTTGCCAGCATCCTTTTCTTGTTTTGTAGACATTGGAAGTTGGCTAGAGCTGTTTGGTTTCCAGTTGCACAACGTGCTGCCTGGATTCCCAAAACCAGAGATGGAAGCTTTGGGGACAACTTACGAACTTCTGCAGCTTCAAACAAAAACCCAGGAGTGGGATCCTGGAAAGGTTAGCAAACATTCTCTTCAGTTGCTTCTAATACTAAATTAAGGAGTTTTAATAGAAAATATTGGATACCAAGGAAACAGTGTGACTGTATATTTCAACGTAGTAGGCATGGCAGATTGTTTAAGAATGACAGCAACTTTAATGTTGTCAATTATGTACTGGCATCAGAGTGGAGGAGAGGTTTAAAGAGAAGCTTTTAGCAACACAGTGAAGGAAATTTGCAGCTATTGATGGAGAAAATATCCAAATTTGAGGTGCAGGATAGGCAAAAGGGTGAAAGTGTTTGTGCGAATATTAAAAAAAAACACAGAAAATCTTGTGGAATTAAAAAACTGAAACAGCAGATTTTTGTCTTTGTTAGCAAAGATGCTACAAGCTCTGGAAAATCACTGAGGGTATAAACAGCTTTACAACTCAGTACCTCTACATAATTGTTGTGGAAAACAGAATGCTGCTGTGTATTTGTAAGGGGTCTGTAAATCTTAGCCTTACTCTAGGGCTTATTTTCAGTAACGACAAGCCAGGCAGCAGCCATCAGAGTCCGGCAATCAGTGTGATTGCAACAGGACCAACTACCGATATTCTGTGCGGGCATTCACATTTTGCATATGAGCATCTGTTAACAAAGAAATACGATTTTGTAAAGATGCCTTTCCTCTACTGTAGTCAGGAAAGAGAAACATAAAGCATTGAGAGTTCGCATTCATGTTCCCAGCATTTAAGACAATTGCCATCGACCAAACGCAGAAGGCTGGAGGGCCAGAGCTCATGCCAGATGTAGGAGCACGTCCATGGAAAATTATCACTGGGATGTTAAGCTTTTCCAAGGCACAGAAAAGATGTAGTGATAGGTGTAGTGTTAAAAGACAAAGAGAAGGTTGGAGTAAAGTTTCTTCTAGCTTCTACGGGGAACAAGATCTACAGGTGTGACATACTTGCCTATTGTTTTAGTGGCTCAAGACCTTCACAACCTGCTTTCCTTAAAGAATGGGCTATAAAATTCTTTACCGTGGTTCTACAGAAGATGTAATTAAATGCACAGAGACTAAGCAGAGCCATGTGAAAGGGCATAGCTTTGATTTCAGGTTTTCCTGAACTGCTAAGGGCTGAAAAACTAGCCATTTGAGTAACAGTTCAAGGAGGAGAAAAACTGAAAAGAACAAATACAAAAAGAATTTTTTTTTAAACAAGTTTTCATTTGTTTCCTAGAAATGAAGGAGTCCAAGAGACAGAAAGCATTGCCATTAATGATTAAAAAACCTGTGCGTATGCCCAGGTTCTGTAGGTGTGCACAATACTTTCCAAACAAATTGAAGATCCATTCTAAGCAATTAAGAGACAAGTAGGGTTAGATACTATAATGAACTTGCAAGGTACCTTGCCTGCAAACTTGACTGATATTTTCTTTTCCAGACTATCCTTGGCATTCAATGTGAGCTACAAAAGCAACTCCGAAACTTTATATCCTTGGACCAACTTCCTATGACACCCAGGTATAGTGATGGCAAGTGTTCTGAAGGAGTGAAGCAGCTGAGATTTGCAGCTGTTCCTTCAGTATTTGGAAAAGGCATCAAATTCGCTATAAAGGATGGTATAGTGACAGCTGACATTATCGGGGTGGCTAACGAGGACAGCCGGCGCATTGCTGCCATCCTCAACAATGCTCATTATCTGGAGAACCTGCATTTCACCATTGAGGGCCGGGACACCCATTACTTCATCAAGCTGGGCTCTTTGGAAGAAGATTTGGCCCTGATCGGCAGCACTGGAGGGCGCCGCATCCTGGAGAACGGCGTCAACGTGACGGTGTCGCAGATGACGTCGGTGATCAACGGCAGGACTAGACGCTTTGCCGATATCCAGCTCCAGCATGGCGCGCTCTGCTTCAACGTGCGCTACGGAACCACGGTGGAAGAGGAAAAGAACCATGTCCTGGAGGTAGCCAGGCAGCGAGCTGTGGCTCAGGCCTGGACTAAGGAGCAGAGGCGGCTGCAGGAGGGGGAAGAAGGAATTCGGGTGTGGACAGATGGAGAGAAACAGCAGCTTTTAAGCACTGGACGGGTACAAGGCTACGATGGATATTTTGTTTTATCTGTAGAGCAGTATCTCGAACTTTCTGACAGTGCCAATAATATTCACTTCATGAGACAGAGTGAAATAGGCAGAAGGTAACAAAGAAAATCTCTGCCTTTGCGTCACCAAAGACTGCCTGTTTTTAAACGTAAAATGGTTTATTGTATTGGTTTTTCTAGATCAGAACTCTGTATATATAAATATAGAGGAAAAAACATATCCAACTGCCTTTAAATGTGACAGAAGATGGTATTTTAATATCGTTTGTTTAACTCTTTGAGAGATGACAGTGACAATTTTTAGTTCTTGTGTGGCAGTATTCAAAAATTTCAGAAGCAGAGTCCTGCAAGCCGAGCGGCGCGACCTGCGCGCGAGGTGCCCGGGGTGACACCACACAGCCCTGCGGGGTAGGGGTGAGCGCCATGTGCTCTGCCTTCTCCTAAAGAAACACGACTTTTTTGTTGTTGATGATTTAGTAATTCACCAGTTATTTAAATAGTTACAGAGCCTGATTCTGCAACCCGTGTTTACTGGGTGGCTTTTATCCCAGTGAGATCTCCCATAAGTTCAAGGGATTGCATACAGAAACCAGACTGTGTATGGAAACTTCGCAGCTGCTCACCAACCCCACGCATGTTCCTCACAGTTAAGAGCTAAGGGATTTTCTAATCTGGGAAATCTGACTTGGGTCAGATTCAGTATGTACAAGGATGTCCCCCATGGCCTTTGCTCGGTTGTGGCCGCCCCTCCATGCTGAACATCACATCGTGTCCGCTTGTGCGTGTCAGGCCTCTCTCCGAGGGTTTCCCTCAGCACTGGGATATACAAGGGTCTGGCAGCACACACAGAGCTGCCAGTCTGCTTGGTGGCACCACATCGGCCAGGCTTCAGCCAGAGATGGGGTGGCTAGAGTGGGCTTAGTGGGCACTGTAGTCTTCAGGAGGCTCTCCACTGACATGTGTGCTCCAGGCTGGACTTTAACCCGGTGCTTTGGGGACAGCCCAGCTGGGAGCCCTCACAGAGCTGTATCGGGCCATGCGGGATAGGTCCTGTCTGTAGTCACTGGGCCAGGACTTGTCTTCACATAGATGATTTGGAAGTTGCAGTGTTGTTGGGTTTAGGCATCACGTTCTTTTCATCTCAAATTAGTAATCCTGTTGTAGTACTCATTTTTTCGAGTCTGAAGAAGTATGGTGGGTTGGGAGTTGATGAACCTAAGTGTGGGTAGTAAATATGTTGATAAACGTAGAACATTTCGGGGATGACTCTTCACTTTTCAGCTCAATATCTAGAGCACATAGAAAAGCATTATATTGCATGGACAGAAATTTTTATTTCCCAAGGTATCATGCACTACTGGCACAGTTACTTCATAGCAGAGTAGGTGATCCTTCCTCCAGCTTGTCGTTTTTTAAAAGACCTGATTATCGGGAGGTGGGGCGGGCACGCAGGGAGGGGGGGATGGGCAAGCAGTTTTCCAGAGGGATCTAGAAGTCTTGTTATAGAGCCTGTGTATCCGTAACAGTGAAGTTATTGCACATTTCTTTCAGAACAGACATAGTGAATTTATTGAAAATTTCTGCTCATATTTAGGGGAGCTAACAAAGTGCATTCTTTATCTTTCTTCCTTTTTTTCCCCCAGTTTTCTTCTTTCCTTTGTTTTTTGGGCAAGTGGAGCAGACTGTACCCAAGTTAGAGATGAGCCTGAATTGGCAGCTGAGACCTGAGCCCCTTCCTGGGGTTTAATCTTGGGTCTCAGTCTCACCCCATTACCGTCTCTTCCCAGATTCCTTTTGCTCCCCTGGGAGCCAGTGCAGCTTTGGGGGTACAGGATCAGGCTGAGTGGGAGCCTGGCCCCTGAAATCCTCCTCTGTCCCCAGCCAGGGGGAACTGTGGACCAAAATCTGCACATACACCTTGTGATCAGGCTCATCATTAACTAATGTACAGAAGAGGGAGCTGGCACCATCCAGGTTTGACAGCTCAGATTTCTGTAGTTTTCCATAAAATCACGGAGAATTTGAATACCTCCACACCAGCCTAAAAATGGACCTTCAAATCCTTGAGCCTCTAATACACTTTTAATCAATGGAAGAATAATTTATGAATTGTATATAGAGAGTGCATTCATAAATGTGATGATGTATTTTATCACTGATCCAAGATGTCAATATTAGAGTCTATTTTACTTATATTTTAAGTAATTGTACTTTTTTGCAATTCACTAATGAGGATCATTTTCAAACTGCTTTAAATATCCATTATAAACAAATATTTGAAGCTATTAGAGTTACCTTGAACTGTGCATTTCTAGTATGTAATACATATTTAGTTAGCTTGTGCCTTTAGTTTCTTATATTTGTATTATATGCAGGAAATGCACTTTGTATTACCTACAGCTGTGGTTTTTAATACTGCCTTGATTACTGTTGTTCTCATGTTATGCCAAAAGGTCAAAGAGTGAAATGTGTTACAAGTTTGTCTTTGAAAGTAGATTTGGCATATTCCCATTTCCTGGGTGCAGTCTAAGGTACATTTTGAACAATATTTCTGATGAGAATATGGTTACATTAAGACTCACATGACATTACATGGCCAGTTACAAAAGCAAAAAAAAAAAAGCCTTCATCATAACAGTTTCTTAAATTTAGGAAACTAAATATAAATGTTGTGTCGAGATGACAGTGCTCAAGAAACGAGTTACTGCTGAAAGAGCATGGGAGATTGAAGTCGTATCATAGCTACACATGGGCCAGCCAGCAGTGATTCGTGAGAACTACATGAACAAATAGCTTTGGACCATCTAGTTCATGAACAACCTCAGATGGAGGCAGGGAATATTTTGGTCTCCATGTTTTTCCTTAGTAGTTAGATCAATTTCTCAGTAGATTTTTTGGTGGGTTTGGGTTTTTTTAATATAGTTCTCCTTTTTCTTCTTTTTTTTTTTTTAATCTTGTATTTTGCACTGTAACCTAGAGACCCAGTTGAGAAAGAAGAAAAACAATAGCATGGAAATTTTTACTCTTATTTAGATCAGATAATTTGATGCTAGCATTCTGCACTGCAAACAAGGTTCTGAAAGAGGGAAAAATAAAATCAAGTAATTAAAATAAAGTATAAAATAAATTAAAATATAAATTTTTAAAATCCACTATTACACACTATCCTGTAGCAAAGTACCTACCATGAGAAATACATGCTATATTTTTTATGACAGCCAAACAAATAGAGTGTACAAGTAACATTTCCTTTGCTTTCATATTTATTTAGTAAATCTAGAGCATTTCAAAGTTATAAATATATATATAGATATCTAGGTAGAACATAGCCAAATAAATATATATGAACTGGTCGATGCTCAACTGGGTATACCCACCTTGGCTCTTTGGTCTGAGCTCTCTCGCTTCCCTCAGCTGGGGACCAGGCAGAGGTGGCCTCATGCCCTGGCCGTGCTCTGGGGTCCCACCCTGCACCCCCTGCCCATGGAGCCCCCCAGCAGCGCCCAGGGCTGGGCCAGGGGCAGCAGCTCCTCCAAGGTGAGCGATGGGTGCTGTTGGAAGCCAAGGTGCTGTTCCAAAAGGGGAAGTGGTTTAGGCAGAGCTCGTGGCTTAGCCAAGCCGAAGGAGACAGGCAGTGCCCGGGGGTGTCCGTGTGGCCGGGGCATTCGCCAGGGTGCGGCTGATCCAACGCAGTGACACCAGGTGACACCAGGTGACACCCGGCTCAGGCTGCGCTGACAGCCCCCAGGGTTTTCCCATTGGAAAGTGGCTGTTACTTAAACCTCTCCTTGATACAAAACATTGCCAGGTTGAAGGCACTCTGACTGCCAGAGGAATCGCTTCCCAGAAACTGGGAGTGGTGGAGTTGGACTTGCTGTGGATTTGTCTGGGCATTTGTCACCTGCCATTATTTGTCTAAGGAAACGTGTTTGACAATTTCCAGTTTTTCCTTAGATCTCGTGGTGGACTTTTAGCCTTTTAATAAATGTTAGTATATCAGATTGTGTCCTTGACAGTATTTTACTTGTATGAACCATGATAAAACATTAAAATCTTCATACTCTTCTGGCAGAAGTGTCAATAAACAAGAAAAAGAAGCATAGCATACAATATATGTCAAAGTAATGTTCCTTTTTAGCTTTCTCATCAACAGTAAAAAATGTTTACAATGTATGCCAAGATCTTCACTTTCTGTCTAACACGTTAGAGGTTCTGATCTTACAGAAATTGTGTTATAATGGCCTCAGCCTCGTTGCTAGGAGACAATAGATCCCAATTTTTTTATTCCTGCTCTAACTCCTGTGCTGAATAGTGACTGGATACTGTACAGGTTTATGTTATATGGCTGCAGTTAAATGGTCTGATGCATTTTGCTCTGGGTTTCAGACCAGAAGCATGCATTTTCTACAAGAACATCCCAGCAACACATTGTAAATATTGAAAGTTAATATATTATGTGTCGATATTTGAAAAAGAAAGTACTTTGACTATTTCATTTTTTAAAAATAAAGATGCAAACTTATGGCTTGTGATGTTGTCTTTGTTTACATCGGTTTATATTAGTATTTGAGATATTCTGGTCATGTCAGTAAAAGGTGCTTCAATCGAGTTAAATAAGGACCTCAGCCAATATTGGCTGATTGATTCAAAAGTTGGGGGCAGGATGTTGCTTAGCAAGATTTAATTTTACTTCCGATTCACCGAAGAAACTCTGCAGGTTTCACTGCAGGTGAAATCCCAGCCAGTTTTTGTGCAAAGGTTATTATATTTCATCAAAGCAAATGTGAGAGAGAAAAAATATTCTGTTAAATGCCTTTGCACTCCTAATAACAGGGTGAGTGAAGTCAATGGTGCTGGTAGTATGAGTAGCAAAGTTTAAGTATCTGCGTGTTCTTTAGATCTGCCTCAGATAGATGATGATTAATGATTCTGTGTTACCAAAAGTATGTGCCCAGGAAAATAAAACATTGAAAGCCCTGTACATGCAGCAGAGAGGAGGAGTACGTGAATGGAGGGGCACAAGGAATCCTTAAGGCTAAAGGAAAGGTTGCATGGTGAAAAACCTTGGAGCAGCTGGGCTGGGTAAGAACCAAGCAGGAGGGCTGAGGCCGTGCTGGGTGGATGAGAAGGAAGCGATTCCAAAGGGGGTGCTCCAGTAGAAAAGGGAAGAAAACCAGCCTGGGAGACTCTGTTGATTTAGTGCTGCAGGAGGGCTGTCACAGCCGTAGACAGGGAGCAGGGGAGGGCTTAGTGGAGGCAAAGCCAGAGCTCAGGAAGTGTCAGCTGCTGCAGAGGAACAGCATTGCCTTTGCTGGGGAGCGGGCCAGAGCCGGGGTAACACGGTGAGCTACAAAGCCTCTTGCCAGAGCTGGGGCTGTGGCAGCAAGGGTACGGGGGTGGGAGGGCTGGCAGGGGAATAGGGCAGCAGCAGGGGGCTGAGCCCAGTGAGGCTGCAGCCTGAAGGAGATGGTGGGAAGGAAGCAGCAGGTGATGGCTGACATCATGTGGGAAGTCATGCCCGCAAAATGCAGCTGCTGCTCTCTAAAAGGATCTGTAGCTCTTCACACCTAAGTCGTTGTACGAAATCTATATAATTTCCTTATTACTGTTCCCATAAGCATCTACTTGTCTCACAGGCACCATGAGCTTCTCTCTGTTTCCACCTTGTTTAAGCCTGCAGCAATTCCAGACTCTTGGGTATCCAAAAGAAACAATACAAGCCTTTGTCTTAATAATTTACATCAGAAACTGAAATGACATTCTCAGCTTTAAACAGAAATGGCATCTTCTGGCCTATTTTATGTATTTTTCAGAAGAACAGTGCACTTCTGGAGTCAACCATAGTCAAACCAGTTATCCTCAGCTCACTGCCCTGCAAAACAGGTGAGTGGCTGCTGCTTGTGTGCTGCGGGTTTTCCACATGCAGCCTCAGCCTCAAGTCAATAGGACAGCTCTATAGCAAACAGCCCCTGGGCAAAGTTCTTCCCACTGAATGCATCCCTACCACTGTGCAATCATCTGCCAGAGATGGTTTCCAGGCACACCTGTTCCTGCTCCCAGGAGAGGCCAGGTGAAGGAGGTGTTCAGACCCAGCACTCGGATAGCAGAAGAGCTCCCTGAGAAGGCTGGGGCTGCACGCACACACTGCCAGCACCCAGCAGCTCAGCAGGCTTTGGGGAAGCATGGTTTGCAGGAGCACAAAGCTGGAGAGGAGCTGCCAGGGACCAGATGCCGCAGGCTCTCAGCAAGCTGGGAAACCTTTAAGGCAGGGAGGAGAAGGGAAAGCTTCAATGGGCACAAGTGACAGCAAACCAGCCAGTGCATTTGCTGAGTTATGTAATGATTAAAAAAACAGCCTTTAAATATTTTATTGAAGAGGAAATCATACTGGATCTGCCACTGTATGGCACTGTATTAAGGTAAGACTAATTTCAATGAATAAGTGCACGTACAAAGAAGGCAGAGAGAAACACATGTACATAAATATGTACATATGTAAAATATGATGGGACAGTTCACTGTAGATGAAATTTGGCCTTCAATTAGACAGAAACTGAGTAATGAGCTGAAAATGTCACAACCACAACTTTGCATCAGTGTTGCCCGCTAGTCCCTGTTAAGACTGGGCTGTTAATTTATTGCATTTATTCCTATTGCTGGTTTACAAGAAACTTGTGCTTCACAGATCTTTTGTTGCTTGCACTGTCTCACTCACACATTCTCTCACACATATACAGAGGGGGCAAAAAAGTAAACCTTTCAGCCTTATCAAATGTTGCTTGGAGCATCTCCACCTTGATGAATCCTGGACTTGCAGCCCACTTAATTCTGTCACTATTCACATCCAAGGTGCCTTTAGTGAGGTGAAAACAAGGCAGGTGTGGGGCCTCTTACTGTGCCACCAAGCTGCAGGTGGCTGTGTCTGGTTAACTGTCAGTTATTTTTGTTCTCCATGAGTCTGTAGCCTGGCATTTCTGGGAAAAGCCTCTTTCTCTCTTAGGAAATACTTTCAGCCTTCCAAGATTTGCAGAAAAGAGAAGTATAGGCGAAAAACAAAACTAGAGCAACACGAAGGTGCCTATACAACGTTTAAGAGTTGTTTTTTTTGTAGTTACATATATTTTTGTAGTCCATTTGCAGCCGCTGTTAGTCTTGTGCTTTGGAAGGGAGCACATGAGACTGGCATTCTTTTGGTAGTCAGGACCATTTGTGTTTGTTGAAGCATGACCATTGGTGGCACAAACCAGCCAGCCGGACCAGATGAATCCCCCTCACACAAAAACAAGGCCAGGCCCTAGCTGGGTTCCCTCCCAAAGCCCACAGGAACTCACACAAGCCTACCTGGTAAAAACTCACGTAGAGGTAGTCTGGACTGTGGGCTGCAGTGCAACACAGCCCAATCTCCTCGAACAAGAGGGCCATAAGACACCCAGTCTGTTCAAAAGTGTTTCCTACTGTTTGTCAGTCCTTTAACACAGTGTCATCACACTTTCTCCCCCACTAAGTCCAAAAGGCACATACTCTGAGTTCTCCAGTAGCCTCATGCTAACCCTGCACAGCTGATGGGTCCTGCAGTTTCAAACTTCCCCTCCAGGAACCCAACGGCAGCACGGAAACACACAGATAGCAAAACAAAAGCTTTCATGCAAAAATAATTTATTTTTTTAACTTGCATGCAAGGATGGCTTGTCTCAAGTACAGGGAACACCTAAAAGCAAAGAGCAAGGCTTTCCACTGGGTGTTCTCGGTTACTCTGTGCAGTACTTAAGCTCTTGGTCATTGGTGAAAACTACGGATTTTGTTACAGGGCAGAGCAACTGGTTTGATGGGAAATCAGTTAATGGGGATCCTCATGGTGTCACTTCTGGAATATCTTTAGGAACTGTATGGATGCCAAACACAGCCCACCCAAGGCATGGACACTTCAACATAAACAATTCTGAGGTCATAAAAAGGGACTTTCCCAATTCTGCAAAAATGCAGACCAGAACAAAGCAAAGCAGGATCCAAAGGTAAGCAATGTAAAATTAGTATCTAATTATTAATTACAAACTAATCTTGAAGGAAAAAAATGTTTTTTACTTGACAGTACAGAGGGGGAAAAAAGACATAAAGGATTTAGAAGTTCATGTTTTTTCTCCTCTTTTATGAAAAACCAAAACAAAACCAACAAATATCCCACCCTAAATTCAAAGTATTCCAAAACTTAAATTTCGACATCTTAAGCAAGAAATTCTATGAAATACACATTTCTGCAAATGTTACAGGAAAACTCACAGAGTTGTATTTACTATCATATAAATCATTCTGTTTTAAAAGCATGGATTAGAGGAGATGCTGGAAGATGTGTTTATGTCACACTCGGGGAGACATCCTCCTGACGGCTGAAGGTGGAAGTCTTAGGCTTTGTTCCTTCCTAAGAGAAATAATCACAAATACATGAACAGATGAACACTGCGAAAAAGGACAGTCCAGAAGGCTCATACCTCCATGAGTGAGGGTGGTGGTGAGGGAAGGCAGCCATTGCTGCCATAGCACTCAGGAACACATATTCAAAATCCATTTTTCTATCACACTGACAGGCCCTGTCTGTAATGAGCACCTGAGTGACAGCATTTCAAATCATACGATAGCAAAGTTCGGGCACATTTTTGGCGATGTCACTCTGCTGGCTAGTTCAGGTCAAACACACAAGTAAGTCTAAGACCTCTACCCCTGCCACTGTGGAGGCTCTGCTCAGCTGGAGCCAAGGTTTCCTCCCCCCCCACCAGTACCTGGACTTTCATGTAGCTGAGAACTGGGTTCTGCAAGGGTGTTACAATGCCTTGGTCGGGTTTCTGGAAGGCGAAAATGAGGTTCTGCACTTTCCGAAAGAGCCTCCGGTGGACCCCAGGTGCTGTCTGCAAAGCCAAAGGGGGAGAGCTGAGAAGGGGTGCTGGGTGCCCAGTGCCTGTGCTGGCACACAGGTCTTGTCCTCAGAAATGCACACAGCTCCCAGGCAAGGAGCCAGCCGTGGATGTGAACCCCCTGATGTGCCAATTCAAGATGAGTTGATGAGCTGCACTGCTCTACTTTCCTGGGGGCATCCCAGTCTCCCTACACTGAGCAGTTTCCAGCAGTGTGGCGATAGAGAGTTGGAAAACGGACAATTTTTTAATCACTACAAGAGAAACCCACACTAATTACCCACACTCACCTGCCACACTAATTAGGCGAACTTAAAAGTAACCTTTTGCTATTTCTGACCCTGACTTATTGTAGCCAGTGATTTAACCTCCTTACCAATAACTTCCTAGCTTGTATCAGTAAGACAGTTCCATCCTAGAAACACCAGTAAGAAAACCTAGAGAGCAACCTGTGCCTACTGCAGAGAGGGAGTCCTCACACCACTAAATTCCAGCAAGGACAGTCTCTTTGCAAACCCTTCTTGGAGCATTCAGTGCTGGCTTATGTGTTCATTGAGTATTCCTGTCTGCCTCTTGTACAAAGACAGTAGCCAAATGTTACCTATTTATTAAAAGTGGGAGTCTTTCTATCTCTCTACATTAGCAACTTTTCAAACACTATGAAATGGAACTATGTGTCCTTTTAATCAAGAATCCAACATGTGTGTTAAATCCTTCAGGGCATTCTCATGGTAACTCCTCCTCACCAAAGTCAAGGGAGGACAAGCATAGTCCCACTCAAGGGACACTGCTCTCAGCAGCTGTGAACTAAATCCAGCCTCCCTGGCACCAGCTGGAGTCTTCACACTGGGTGGGGTTTCACCAGCACTGTTCTAAATCCCCTGCCTCATCCTTGAAAGATGGGTGTGACCTGAGTTTGCTCAGAGATTAACCAGCCACAGGGAAGGAAGCAGAGACAGGAAAGGACCAGCTGCATCTGGAGTCTCTTCTGGCCTCGGAGGCACATTCCATGGGGATAAGTTAGACCTGTGTCTAACAGCTGAGGCCAGCATGGTCTTAGCAACATTTACTTAAAGGTTTCTGTTCCTTAAGAGAAGGGTTGGTATCATGGATCTGTAGCTAGGCCCTTCTCCTGCGGAGGATGTACAGAGAAGCCTGGGCCTTCAGCACACCTACGGTGTGAAACTCAAGTAAGGTTTGCCTAAAATATAGCCAGGGAAAGCCCAAAAGCCACAGAGAGCATGGCAGTGGAGGTCACAGGCCAGGCATTGTAGCAGGTCTATATAACACCAGAAAAACCTCACAGCAGATGCTGATGTCACCTGGGGCTAAAGGAGGCTGCAGCCTCAATCAGGGAATTAGCCTCCACAGGTGGAGGTTCCTGGCATCTTGGAATCATTTCACAGATGCCAGTGCTTACCCTGGCATGATGGGTGCACAGCCACCCTCACCCTGGCCTGAAAAACTTCTGTCTTGGGCACTGCAAATCCTAACCCTTACATGCTAGGATTTCTCCTGATGTCTTGTAGAAAGAGTCACTGGGCACTATTCCCAAGGGTCACATGGATAATTATCTACTCCTCAGTAACTTCAGTCACTTCCCCTCCCTGATCTGTTCTGGGAAGAATCAGTTTTGTCTTCCAGAATCATTTCTAATATAGTAATGGCCGAGGAATCATGCCTGCCTAGAAATTATATAATATTTGTAATAAATGTTCATTAACATAAAAACAGAAAGCTAATTATTAACACACGTAGTACATCCAAAGAACAATAAATTTATAAATAAGCAGAGACTAATATCCCAATTCCATCAACCTAAATGTTGTCTGTATTATAAGTAATGTTTTCCTGCACTCAAATTACCAGTTTCTTGTCAGATGGGGGAAAATGTATTTTGTATCAAGTTTTGGCTACCCTATACATATTTTGCACTAATGATGAATTAATCTGGATTAATTAATTAAAACAGCGTACATTGAAAATTATTTTTTTAATATTCTGACATTGGTGGTACATAGGATAGAAGGAAACAGATTGTGCTTGTCAAATTATAAAACCACAATATTTTTGCCATTTAAAATGATGCAAAATGATGCACTATTGCATTATGCAACAGCTGAAATGAAACAGGGAATTAATTTATGAGTTCTAGACTGTCAGAAGTGGCACCAAGACATCTTACTGATGGATGCACTCTAGATCCATTACCATCAATGAAAATCAGACTAGTCAGAAACATGAATAATTTGAATATATTTCATTAAATCTATAATCTATATCAAACAGGATATAGAAATTTTCAGAAACGAAAGAAGTACACACCTCAGCACTCCAGGATCCGTTTTCTGTCTGGGACACTCTGTAGGTATAAACATAACCCTGATACCTGTGAAAAAAAAATCAACAGGTATTTATTATTCATTTCTCTTGACAGTTTTCACAAGAACATAACAGTATGTTATGTGAGAGTCAGCTCACGAGCTAACTTTTCCTTAAAAATAAATTTACCTCTAAAGGCTCTAGTTAGCTAAAAAACCCACTGGTCAGATGCAGTGTTAAACCTACTGGGTTCTTTTGGAATGAGAGGGACTGGTCTGACCCAGATCTAGTTTAGCAGTATTCAGTTATCTTAGGTTAAATGGTGTTGCTGTCCTTCCTTCCTCAGCGTCTTTATTAATTTTTTTCAATGGACTCCTTTCACTGACGCACAGCAGAAACATTTTCCCTGACAAAAGAGATGGTGTGTTATTGACAGGTAGCATTACTGTTCTGTGATTCTGCTCATTTAAATGCAGATGTTAACAGAAGCAATGTCATGACTGTAATTAATTTGGAAAGCTATACCCACAAAAAGGAGTTAAATCAATTACTCTTTGCTTTCCCCACACATTCCCAACTTTCGAATACTGATAAAAGAGACATATAAGAGTATGGAATCTTCCTTCCTCTAAAATCTGAGTCTTTGGGGAATAAGGAGCTATACACTAATAACACAAGGCACAGCTCGTGCCAAGGTCACTCTCGCTTCTCTCGTGAACCCGACTCAGTGAATTATTTATACGGTAGATTACTACACTAATATCCAAAAAATTAGCTCAGAATCAATTCATAGCAGCTCCATGGGTACAACATTAGTTTAGATGATATCAGATAAGAAAGACTGTATTGAGTTCAAGAAGCATTTGGACAATGCTCTCAGGTACATGGTGTGATTCTTGGGCTGTCCTGTGCAGGACTCAATGATCCTGATGGGTCCCTTCTAACTCAGCATATTCTATGATTCTATGCTTCTATTTCACACTACATAGATTTACATGAAAACACAGCAGGATTTTAGGGACCATTCCCTATTTGAACATCAAGTCTCATTTTTAAGAAAGCAGAAAAATACTGTATTTCTTTCCAATTACACATGGCATTATAGCAATTACTACAAAATATGAGAAACCCTCAATGACACAGATATTGTATGAGTGCAATTATTTATGCTCTGTGTCATGGCTCCTGGATAAATTCCTGTTTAAAAGCCATTACAGCAACCTTTGCAAAGTGGTGTCTGGTATAATTTGCCCAAGCAGGAAGTTTTTAAGAGCTACCATTCGGCTACAACCCCGCGAAGTGGGAGCAAAACGCCTGAGGTGGTTTGTGAGCTCTGCCCCCACCACTCTCCTCCCAAAGGTGAAGGACACAAAGCCATTCCCTCCCATCCGGGCTGCTGCAGGGACAAGCTCCCTGCACACAGGAGACGCTGCCCTCCTCTCCTTGAGTATGGGAATGCGACTGATGCTGCCCCACGACCCCACCACAACTTCATCCACCTCTTCATGTCTACCGAGGAACCTTTTTCCCCAGACTTTCTTTATGCCAGCAGACAGACATGAAAAACAGCTGGCCACACTCACTTAGTGGAAACCTAAGGAGGAAAACAGCCATCATTGTTTTTTCCCTCTGCTTTCCCCAGCAAGCTGCAGTCTATCAGGGATTTGGACCTCGGGAAGAGATGTGAACATCCTGATGTGTCTACAGGAGGAGGGAAGAATTTGGAACTGCTTTCCTGTCCGTGCCATTGCACCATGGTCAGTGGTGTTTGAAGCCATGGCTCAAGCCCAGCTGGTTAAAAGTACATCCCTCTAAACCACTAGATTATACATGTTCATGTTCAGGGAACCCAGTGACTGTCAGACAGTCTTGTATCATCATGTTCTTTCTTAAAGACTGAGAGCTGTGCCTGTGTCATCAGCTTTTTGCAATAATGTGATGTTCATATTGATCTTTTCTCAAAAATCACATGGAGCTTTCCTGTACCTAAGTATGTAGAACACCAGCCAATACATGGTTACTGAAATGAGGATTTTACAGGCAATAATGTTCTGGGAAATACCCAACAGGTCCTGGTGTTCTGTTCCATCTCTTTGAAGTGGGTATTTAACCTTCACCGCACTGATTTTTTTTCAAGCCTCAAACCCACCAGAATCAGTATCTATACATCTAAAACTCATTCTCTTGCCTTCTGTTTTCAATACTACACTGTGAATAAGGGTATGAGCAACCTGGCCTAGTGGGTGGCATCCCTGCCCACGTCAGGGCAGTTGGAACTAGATGATTAGATGCACTGGATGAACTAGAGCATGTTTAAAGTCCCTTCCAACCCAAGCTATTTTATGATTCTATGATTCTACTACCCCTGCTCGGTTCTTGGTTTTCCCAAAAGAATTCCATCTACTTCAGTGTCTCTAAAATCTGACTTTTTCACAAATAGCACAGTTGTCTGGAAAGCCACCATTTGCTGTTTCTTTCATTGTTTTCTCTACATAAGAGATTGCATGAGTTGAAAGGGTTGAGGGGCTGCGGTGCTGTTCTGCCTCTGAACTGCCTGTTGGCTCTCAGCACTCTGCCAGAAAGGTTTGCTAAGCAGAACAAATTGAAAAATAGAGGTCAGATAAAATAATATTCAGTATTGAAGTATGGTGAGATACAAGATAGGCAGCTATCCTGCATTTTTCAAAAAGTTACACTGTAAAATATTTCAGCTGAGCACAGAGAAAGCACAAAGAATAGTAAAGATTAAAAACCCATGAGGTTCTGAAAAAGGAACAAGAATTTGGGAAAATAGATGCTTTGAGCACAATGTGGAGAATGGGAGGAGTATGACATTGTTATCACAGCCTCATGAGGGACAAACGAGAGCTCTCCACTCTCCTGGAAAATGTTCACGTTTTTCCCAGAGAAGGAAAGACTGAAAGATCCGAGGGATTTTACTGTGCTTAAGTTGAAAAACACAACATTATCATCTGTTATTGGCTCTGAAGCCAGCAGGAAAGCAAGCCACTGTGTGGATGGGAGATGACCTGGACATCCACATCTGCCTCTTCAGAGGAAATGCACAAAGGAAGGAGGATGTGTTTTGTTAAGAGGGTGAACACCTAGGTCTTCCCATTGAAATACTTTCCATAGGAACCTTGGTTTCCACAAGGAAACCAAGTTTCAGCTCTTGTGATAAGTACTCTCCCAATGAACGTGATCCTATCAAAACTTCCTGTCATGCAGCAGGAACTTACTTCATTACCCCTTCAAAGAGTTTTTTACCTTCCATTTACAAGTGACATGATTTTCAGCCAAGTTTACTGCTACATGAGCAACAGCCTCCCATGAGAAAGGTTTTTATGATTTCATCTACCTAACGTTAACTAAGATCAGTGTGGGCTGAAGAAAGATCAAGGTGTTTTTCCTAAAAGAAAAATAAAATGCACAAGTTAAAATTGAGATTCTAGAGAACACTACCTTCCAAAGAGTAAAGCACATGACACTGGGCAAAAGCATGTGGAAAAGTTCATTTACCGAAGCCTGATTTCTCAGGAAATGAGAAACTCCCCAGCTAAAGTGAGAGGACAGCTCAGTTTTCTACATTTTACTCTCTTCAGGGCAGAAGAAAGCTCCTAGACTGACACAGTGTTCCTATCCGTGGTGTGATCTCAGAGAGCACTCTCAGTGACACTGGTGTACCATCACATCTTGGAGGAGGACCAGTTCATGACACCCAGGTAAAGATTCAGTGAAGGGCTCTCCCATCCCTTCACCTGTCCCAGGGACAGACAGAGCCTCACTCGTAACAGCAAAGCTCCTCTCTCCTGCCAGTGAAGCTCAAGGGACAGGATCAATCACGAGTTAACATCTTGATGAATTAGCTCTATTAATTTCTGATGATAGGCAAAAAATGACAAAATGCTGATGAGGGAAAGCAGAAAAGATCCATGGCTGTAAGGTCAATATCAGATAGCACTTATGAAAGAGTGCTTTGGTCACTGAGATATTTTTATGACATCTCACTTTTTTTTTGCCTCCGCAAGGAAGGATGTGTTATACCAGCTGGGAACTGCACTAACACAGTCTCTGTTTCAATACATTCCCCTCATCAAAGGAAAACTTCATCAAAGGAAAACCTAGAAAAAGTTGCCATTACAGGAACCAGTCCACTTTATGTTATAGCTTTTTTTTCTTTATAGCCAGATAATTCTTCCCAAAGAGCTACCAAGGCATCATTCACAGATGACATACTGAAACACCATCTGTCTACCTGTCCTCTCCATTCCTCCTTTCCAGCTGTGATCAGACCTGTTAAATCTGCATTTATTCTAACAGGTGAATAATTATAACCTTCTGCATCATCGAAATGGCCCGAGGACATCAGATGCATGTTGCAGAGTAAAATTAACGATGGCATTTCAGCTGCATGATAGACTTCAAAATCATTTCCAAGTATTTTGCATCTCAGTCGGGAAATTTTATTAAACTAATTTTTATTGATTTCTGAGCCGAAAAATTTAACAAATAAAAAGGGAGAAAGACAGGGACACAAGAGAAAGCCATACAACCAATAAATTACATCAATTTCTTCCTCTTCCTCTTTCTCTTCAGATGTCATTGCATTATGCCAATCAGCTCATCTTACCTGGTACGTTTACAACCTGACCTTACCTCGGAATTTCACTTTACAACATAGTTTAAGAACCAGACTGTGGGGTGGCCTACAAACAGTGGTTACATTGCCCAGAGTCAGTTTCTTAATAACTTTGCCACATTTCAGCATTTCAGACTGAAATTTCATTTCTTAGGTGTTTGTCTCACCTTAATTTAAGGATGGAGAATGCAGAAGGGAACATGTTAGGCAAAATAGTGCTTTTCCTGTGTTAAAAAAAAAAATAATTGTCTAATTGTCAGTGGAGGGGGTGTCCAGTTTTCAGAGTAAGACATAAAATTTGTTTGAAAGCATGTATATCTCTTGTACCCTCTGAAAGCAGTAGTGCCTCTCTAGGTGGCAAAAGAGGCACTCTCTAAAGGTTGTCAGCAGTTGTAGCATGATGTCTGGGCTGGCTGTACCATGGGCACTCAGCCAAGCAGTGTCCAGGATCTCAAATGTATGTGTGTTGCCTGGCCTAGATTAGTGAGATAAAAGCCAGAAGGTAATTTAGTAATTGAGCATCTTAGACAGGAAGTTTGGGATTGGGTGGGATGGATGTGGATGGAAAGAAAAGGGGACCAATGTTTATGCAAGCTGGGCAAGGAAACAGCAATGAAAATGGAACCCTTGACAGAAAGACTAAACGAGTCAGGAAGGGGATATACAGAGATAAAGTATGAGGGGGCTTGAACTGGGAGCAGCACAAAGTGCTGGAGCATCCAGGAACAGAAGATCGGTGTTTCGGAAGGCAAAGCTGTATGAAACAAGGAAACAGACCTCAGCAATGCAAGCAAAGTCAGCAAGTTGTGCAGAAAAACATTGGGTAGTCTCAGAATCCCTTCGCATGGCCCTCACACTGGAAACCCGAAGCTAGAGGGAACTGCAGACCCGAGTCACCTTTCTCTTCCATGAAACAGTTAAACTCTTCATCTCTCGAGCAGAGATAATGCTTAGAAACCACTTGATGCTGTGGAGATGAGTACCACACTGCTCTGGAGAGGAGCCCTACCAGGGAGCTTGCAGGGGACTCCCTGCTTTTGGAGCGGGGGTCGATGGTATGGAGAAGATGAGCACAGGAGCTCGGGTTGGAGCCAGTTCTGCCCTATCATAGGTGTTTGATGTAGGTGCAGATCAGCTCCTGAATGCCCAGAGGGACCAACTTCCGGCAGCTTTCTGGTGGGCAACCCTGGACAGGGAATGTGGGTGATGGCAGGGGCACAACGGGAGCTACAGAGGTGGGAGACGGCTATCACAAAGCCAAAACTCTGGAATTTAGGGGAATACACAGCAATGCCCTGGAGCCTTTAAGCTTCTCCTCACCATATCCTGGAATTCGTATTTTCTGATTGACAAACAGCCTGGTTCCCTCCATGTTTAGGTCCCAGCTATACAATCAAAGTACAGCAACTCAGAAATTACCACCCATCAGCTAACTCAAGATGAAGAAATAGCTTTCATATTGAGATGATGTGCAAGGCACGAGCTCTATGTCTGCAAGAGTGAATAAAACAGGTTAAACTGGTGTTTACAAAAACTGAAAAGCCCAGCAGAGTGACTGTAGCCTAACTCACAGCAGCGCTTGAGTTAGCACTTCTGTCGCTGATTTCTGTCACTGATTCTTTTATCAACACTTCTTGTGGGAAAAATTTACCCTCAATCCCGCATCAGTAACACATAGTAACTTGCTGTAATGCTGTAACACTATAAAGAAAATGCATTATCTTGATTTTCTCTTCTGAAATCAACAAAACCTTAAAAGACAAAGTTAGATCCTGTGAAATAGCTCTGAATTTATGCAGAGATTTCTGTGGAAGATTGTCAGTATCTTCAACACTCCTAACCATCTGAAGAAATGCTGCTGGTTTACCTAAAGAGCAAGTGTGTAGCCTTTCCGAGCAGGGCTTGTGTCAGTCTGGTACAAGGAGATTCCAGCCAAAAGCAATACCTCAAAGAGAAATTTCTTCAAATTCAGAAATAAAGTAGGAATTTATTCGAATCTGAGATGCTAAGTAGAAGGATATTACTTTATGGCAGGCCAATAACTTAGCCTTCCACTAAGCTTCAGCAGTCCCATGATTCAGGCTTTCTACTTTTCCAAGAAAAGCCATTAGAATACGTGACGGTCATTAGCAAAGTTATGCTCAGGAAAGACAACACTCACTCTGGTTAGCAGGCACCTGAAATACTCAGTAAAATTTACTGTTGTGCTATAGAAGACTTTTTTCAAAGGTGAAAACAGTGTGTGATATTTACAAGAGCAACGCTGAACTGAGGGTTCTTTTGCTCCAAATTACGTTTTAACTAACGATGATTATTATGTGCAGTGTTATAACAAACACAATTATTCTGCCATTTCTATTAAAAATATTACATAGGAAACAAAGGAAATGCTATGCTGAAGCTGGTTTGTGATCCTGTATTACACCTTCGTACTGCACAGCTGATGTATCTGCCACATCAGAAAGTTCCGGCACGTTGCCTTGAGCCTGTGCGCCGTGGCTGCAGTGACAGGAAAAATAGCACACGTAAAACCTGATAGGACTGCAGCCTATCCCTGTTGCCATTATTGTTGCTTCAAGAGCTCTAAACAGCTTTCTATTCCAGCTTTTGATTATTCTCCACAAATTGAATGCAGCACAGAACACTAACGGCTGGTTTCAAACAAATCATCTGAACACACACTTTGACAAGCATGTCATGTTTGTCTTACTTAAAGCTCTGAAACAACTACTAACATTCTCAGTATTTTCAAGTGTATGAATTTTAAATCCCAAACTACAAATGCTTTATCTTTGCCAGTTCAGGCATGAGCTGCTTGTTTCTGCATGTGTGCTCATATATCTGTAAAGGAACACGGGGCTTTTGGCACTCTCAGGCATTTTATTTATGCATTTTTCAGGCAGGATTTAAGAGGCTGCTCCTCAAAGTAGTTACCATTAGTGCATCTCGTGTCCTCCATTGACTTCATTAGGAGCTGTGAGCACAGAGGATTTCTGAGGGTGCTAAAAACGTCAAACAGGGCATTGAGCGAAGAGGAAACCAGACCAGTAAAGAAAGCTCCCCGGAACAATCAGGTTTGATATTAAAATGTGTATTTGTACTGTATTTGTACTGTGTGTAGTGTCTAACTTTTTTATGGGTAAAACGTGTATGTTTCATAAAGTATATGCATTTCTTCTAGCCCAGTTTTCAGGAACAGCAAAAATCTTGCTTTTCAATGCGAGTCCAAAAATTTCCAGGAAAAGGTTGTGTACCTCTTTTGACATATTCACAACAGCCTTGAGGTATATATTATCAATTCAATAATGGTATTCCTACAATGAAGACCTGGGAGCATCTGGTATTAAAATCTTTGCCAAAATCTGAAAGCAGCACCTCTGTTTGCAAGAGCCCCGGAGCACACAGTTTCAAATCAAAACCTTCCTACTCTTCCATGCATAGTTTAATTGTGGTCTTAAAATATTTTTGGAAGTAGGTCCTTTGTGCTTTGCTGCAGTCATACCAAGAAAATATTCATTGTCTCTTTGAAGGCTTTCAGGCACACCGTGTGCATACCCCATCTTCAGAAAGCGGAAGGCAGCATTCAAAGGAGATAAATCAGTAGCTCAGGAGAAACAAAGAAGAGAGAAAGCAGAGTTTTCTAGGTGAACGCTCTGCTCCAACAGAGTCCTGCCTGCTGCAGTTACCCACCTCTATAGGTCAGGTTTTATGCTACTACCTGTCTCTTTTATGCTTGGCCTGTAAAATCAGTGTCAGTCACAAGGGATTCATGAAGTCTTTGACTCTTCTCCTTTTTAAAGGTCAGGGCTCTGCTTTTTAATTGGAAAAGCAAAAGGTGAATGAGCTTCACCATGAACACTGCAGTCCTTATTGTGTGCCTTAAGAGGCTAAAAGCCTGCCAAAATATGTCAGGGCTTTTTGGAGGTGCTTGAGGGGGAGGGTGTGATGGTGATTGTGGCATTACAAATTAACGCAGTTTCTTGGGAAAAGGAGGCATTTTTTGAGCATGAGCAATGCAGTGAAATCACATGGCTTGAAAATTACTGTACTTGGAGCTGGAATTGCAGAGCAGCTACCAATGTGAGTTCAAGCAGATGATACCATTGTCATCCAAATATATGCTTAATTGCTCTTTTGATAAATATTTATTTTATCTTTGTCAGAACTGCACCTTATAACTCCCCTGTGATGGAAAAAGGAACCCTAAGAAGGGTTAGAACTGGGAAGCTGCAGGGCTTTATGCTTATTTTGGTTTGTTTCACTTCTCCAGGGAAGTGGAGGGAGAGGGGAAAGAAAACAGATTGAACATGACTTTTGAACAGTTTTTTGAAAACTGGACTATTTTTCTCTTTTTCTTTTCTAAGGGGAATAGAAACACTACTGGCAGTATAAAACAGATAGACTTCCATTTGAAATTGTCATTGGAAACACGCAAAATGTTTTCTTTAGCTCTGATACTTATTGCAATATATCTAATGGTTGACCAGCCTTATTTCCTATGTTTCAAAGACCACTTCATTACTTCCAGTAAATTCATCTTTTATCCAATCTTCATGTGTCTAGATATTCCTACAGTGATAGTCAGCATGGATTCTGAACCAAAATGCTGAATAACCTTGTTATTCCTAATAATTTCCATGATTTATTTAGAATGAAGTACTTTAAAAAGCAGAGAAGTACTTATTCTTTCTTTAATTTTCTTTTTCTTACTGTGTGAATACAGCAAGTGCACATTTGCCTCAGTTTTTACCAGAGCTCCCCTGCACGTGCATGTTTGTCACCTCTTCTCTCTCTGCCCATCATGTTACGTCCATTGGAGTCTTTTGCCAAAGCCAGTCTTAGCGTTCTCCACTGAATACATATCTCCATCTCTCCTGCCTTCCTTTCCTGCTCCTCCAGTCTCTCCACTAAAGTGCTCTGCTTTGACAAACCTTCCCTGTCAAAGCACTTCTCTAGTTTATAGCCAACATTTCTTCGAACTGTCGTTGCTGTTTCTTACATAATTTTTTGAATTGAATACTGAGAAGTATTGGAACCAAGGCTTAATTCTATCATTCTTCAGCCATCTTTCTTTCTGTATCAGTTCACACTCACCATAACATTTTTCATTTAAATTGTACCTGGATTTATCCAAGATGCTGTTGCAAATTTCCTTTCTAGAATAACTATTAAGAATCTACTTTCTATAAGAAGCCTGCATAACATTCACCATCTTTTTTTTTTTCTATCATATATATGTTTGAATGCAGCATACTGTGAAGACATGAGTGGCCCATAATTTCTGGAAGCAAATCGGTAGTGTTCTGTTTCTTACCGAAGTATATTTTCCTCCAAAGATTGTGGAGCTTCACAAATAGAAATGCTTCAATTTCTTCCTATTTTCATTTTCCATATTTTATTTCATTCATGAAATTTCTTTTGAAGGGCATAAATTACTACTGATATACAAAAAGTCCTAACTGATTGTATACAACTGAAAGACCTTGTTACATACCTACATCCCAATTTAGACTGATGGTGGACTAATTCTGATATTCTCTATTTTATGCAGCATTGTAACACTCTTCCTGACCTTTCTCTAATGCCCTAATGTTTCACCTGCACTGAATGACTTCTCAGTGTAAGGGTGATATATCCCCATTTCCTCTGATAGTTATTTAAAAGACATTCTGCTTTTATTGCCTATTTCCATCACAGAAATCATAGCACTCCTTACCTCTTGTATGTCTATCCCATTTTCCTTTAACTCAAGATGCTTCTTATTTCCAATTTTTCATCTCGCTTTTAAGGTATCTGTTAGTAGGAGCACCTATCTTGGTCCACCTGATTTCATGAGAGAAGAAAAAATATTGCCACAAAGATTTTCCCTGAGAAGAGGATTGTGTATTTTTGGACTGCCTATAACCTTCTTGCGTGTCTCCATTTACTGATCTATAACACGAAAGTAATGATGCTCACACAGGGCTTTATTACATACTGCATACTTAAATACACTGAAGAAGTGTATTCAAGGGATTTGGGGAAAACTAGACTTAGGGCCCTTCTTTCTCTAGTGTTTTTTTTGCCAGGTACCTGAGTTCCCTCTGTTAGCTAATTTCATGCTGGACTTAAAAGGATTTTCTCTTGTATTCCTTCTCCTACTGAAGTAAGGCGTAAGTGTCTTGACAGACACACCTTTGTTTTTCTGATGCAATGGTTTAGTGTCACCAGGACTTCCAAGAACTTTGCCAACAGTAGGGTAATTAAATTTCCTCATTAAAATAAGGTGCTATAAATATAAAGTTCCCCAGCTCTCCCAGCAGAACCTTTACCCTCTCTCCGATCATCCCATCAGATCTCTCCCTTTTCACCCTATTTGATGAAACATTACCACTTAGTTTGTTACCATCAGTATTTCATGTGCATTACCGGTAGTTTGCTCCAAGCCTCATGGCTTGTGGGACAAGACACAGGCTTGTGGGACCGAGAGCGCCCTGAACAAAGGCACATTCTGGGTGGCAGCATTCCACATTACCTTTCCTGATGACAGGGACACTGAGCACAGCCATGCGCACACTAGAGAAGCAGAAGAACGCAGGCAGAAAGCAAGAGGATTATCCAGCACAAAGAGGCTGTGCACACCATCCTGGGCCAAGTTGCCTGGCATTTCTCCACGGCACCTTGCTTATCCTTCCCATGAGCCTGCCTGCTTTCTCTTTATTTTTTTTTTGCCTGTAGGAACTGTGGGCTCTGCAAGGCAAAACCTGCTCCTCTCTGCTTTGCAAAGGGCCCCACACCATTCATTGCACCCCTCTGCCATAAATTAAGGTGAAGGAGCCAAAAGTCTCACTCATGTAAGCAGATGATAACATTAGAACGTATTTTTTTGCAGGGGCACCTCATATTGTGGAGGGGAATGCTGGAAACCAGCGGCCACCTGACCAGCCCTTCCCAGGCCCCTGCCCTCGGCTCCCTACTCACAGCACACAGAGGCAGTAGACTCCCGGGATGCTCTCGCTGTCCCGCAGCAGGTAGCTACCATCCGTGCCTGCTGCCAGCAGCAGCTTCTCCCCAGTCTCTCGGGAGATGGCCCCGTGGTAGACAGGCACTGTGTCCATGCTGGGGCCGTCTCCCGCTGCAGCTGCTCTCCCTGTGCTTGGCGTTTCCTCCAACTGTGCCTCAGCCGCGCGCTCCCCTCAGCCTCCCTGTCTTGGTGGAAGATGTAAACAGGATGTGTTCACACTTCTGAAGCCTCTGCACGGGGTGAGACAGCACTGAGTGAAGAGTGAGGAACGAACACAGAATCTTTGTGGGTTTTTTGGTTTTGCTCCTTTCTGTTTTCCTTTTACGTAGGCCATGCCATCCTCGCACCATCACAGCTCTCCTGCAGAGGCGTCATTTCCCGTCCACCCTCAGCCATGTGGCTCCTGCTCTGCAGGGATGAGGCTGATGAGGCACATGATGGCCAGGGGGCCAGTGGCTGCCCTGGCTGGGATAGGGAGAGCAGGGCAAGAGCACTGTTGTCAGCGGCTGTGCCAGGCACTTCTCTCTTCTGATGTTAACCCAAGAGGATTATTACCCCAAGAAGGGATTATTTTTTAACTTCTCATTTTTAAAATCCCCAGAGATGAGACTAGAGGAAGTCAGCTGACCTCACTGTCACTGTCCCACCAGACCACTCACCTCAGGCTGCACAGCCCCTGCTCCAAAGCGGCTGCTCCAGCATTCACAGACACTGGCCCCAGCTGATTCACCTCATGAGGGGGTGTTTTCAAAGCCTTCGGTGCTGTTCAATCACTGTTAATGTCGGGGTGGTCATTAGACCAGCTAGGAGTCAGGCAACAGCCTTGACACACACAAGGAGACCCCTCACGTCTTCCCAGATGCCATCAGTGCCAACGCCGCCTTCATGTGGGGCACAAGCTGGCATCCAAAATCCAGAGCCATGTCTGAAAGAGTCATTTCTCTTCACCTGCCGTGGCTGAAGACATTTCCTCAGCACACTTGCCAATTGAAGTCTCGCACATGCTCGTGTGGGTCCGTTTGCAAACAAGCTGTCAGCGTGCTTTATACCCCCACAGATATTTCCACCCCACAGATATTTCCACCCATGGAAAAACTGAGCATGTTTGCCTGCACTTATGGCCACCAGGTCAGCTCCATGGGGCTGCAGCAAACTCAGCGTTACATTCATCCCTGGCATGGGGCCGCCACTCTCCCTCAAAGAGCCATGTTCCCACATCTGTGTGTGTGACAAGAACTCGGTGAAATAGAGCAATAAGTACAGGTCATGGTTATGATTGATTCCTTCTGAACTGAGTTTACTAGCAGGACACTAGAGAATGAAATAGTCTCATCCATGTGTTCACAGATGCTGTGTCCTTGTTGAAGTTAAGGGTAGGTGAAAAAATAGCTCTCAAGATACACACAGTTCAGGAACAAAAATTAAATTAAAAATACCAAAAATAATGGCTGCTCTTTTGAAGTTTCAATCAATCAGTGTTTTCTCTCAATCATCTCACAATGTGTGTCTTTACGTTTTGATCTTCAATATAGTTTTTTCTTGGAAACTGTTTTTTCAAACTAACTTTAGTTTTTCCTTTTGAGGGATGGTCATTTCTGATTCTAAAGTCACAGGGTAGCTCATGCATGGGGCACTGCACAAAGTCACTGATGGCAAAGCTGCAGCATTTGGAGGCACCGAGAGCCTCTTTTCCCACAGGGAGACCCTGGCGAAGGACTGCCTCCCTGCCTGGCACTGAGAGGCTGAGAAAGCTGCAGAAACCTCAGCTGAAGAGAGACTGAAAACTCCCACCACGAAGTTTATGGCCTTTCTATCTCATTATGCAGGTATTCATTACCCCCTTTACGTGAACGTGGGGACTCAGACATCCTGCTTGGGTTTTTAAACCAGTTGTTAAAGTATTTGCACATAAAGTACCTGCTGCCTACTGCAAATCAGATTATGTTGATGGCAACAAGCTGTAAAGCTGCTGCCTATTTCTTCTCATTTTCCAAACTACCTGTACTCTTGGGGATTTCATCCAACTTTCCCATTTCTTAACCTATTCTCAATATTAATAGATGATTTCAGAAGAAGTATGTGTGTAATTAGCTGGAGAGGAAAACCTGTCAGAATCATTCAATTCTGCAGATCTCGTTGTCCAACTCACAAGATTTCAACTAAAGAAAATCATAAAACTTTTCACTGTGAGATCCTCTCCTGATCAGGGCATCACCACATTACCCAGCCAAACAGCATTCTGCAGCATTTGGATGAAGAAGCTTCTGTTACTGTAAAACAGCGGTGAACACCCAATTTTGCTTGTCTGGTTAAGAAATCTATAAAACTCCAGCTATGGAACCTCAGCCCCAGGCTCCCGTACATAAAGGAATTAAAACCCCTTTGTGGCACCACTGACTGGGGGAGCTGCAGCTTTTAAGAAGTCATGGAAGTGCTGTGTTTGGGAACAAGGGACAATAACACTGAGGCACCTGTCAGGGACTGAAAAGGTTCATGCCGTAAACATGGTTAAGAAGGAGTTTTGCCCATTACAGCAAAAACTGTATAAAGAAGCTACAACCAACCTTCCTTGAAGATGCCTGACCAGAACTCTAGACTGTGAGTTAAGCTGCCTAGATAAGATAAAGGGGACACTACTGTTCAATCACCTCAGGCTGAGGGAGAAGAATGCATCCACAAGAAAGCCAAACCCAGCAGCTGCACTGAGAATCATCTCTGGCTGCGTTTGGGGTGGGGGAGACCACAGCCTACAGACGCCAGGTTTACACAGATTCCCCCACAACCCAGGGCAGGAGGAGGAAGAGGTTTCGGGTGTGTGGCATAACCTCTGGTCAGAGGCACCAAATGCCTATCCTCCCTTACACAAACCTGCCCAGCTGTAAAACCCCCAAGCCCACAGGCCACATCCATGGGACATTCAATCAGGAGGCAGCTGAGGGGGTGTCATAATTCATCAAAGGCTCCCCGATGTGCTCCCCAGACTCATTCCTGAGGCCTTGCACCACTGCATTGCACATGACACAAAGTGATGCAACAGACCCAGAGTCTCCTGCAAGAGACTGTGTCAAAGGTCCCCCCTCCCTGGGGGGAGGTACCTGGGCATTCCCACCTGGCCTGAGCATATATTAACCCATTGGATTCTGTGCTTTTCTGGGAACACTCACCACCAAGAAGACCAGCCAGAGAAGATCAATGGAACACTGTTGGGGTCCACAGAGCGGTAATATTTTCTTTATTCTGTCTCTGTCACTCTTTTCTGTCCCCCCACCTCTTTTCTATTTCTTTATCTTCCTGTTTCTCTCTGTCTCTCTCTCTCTCTCATATTTACTATTAAATAAAATCCATACTATTGATTTCAGCGCATGGTCTCATTTGCACCTTAATTCGGGCAGAGGCATTTCTAATAACTGTAAAAACCAGACCCTAACAGCACCAAGCAGGATAAACCAAACCAAAGAACATAGGGGCTTCCTGGGATGAGAGAAGAGAAAGCATGACATGCTAACACAGCTCTGTACCACACTAGTGAGGCTGGAGGAATGCCCCCAAACAAGCCACCTTCACTGCAGTTTGGCATCCAGTCAGACTCACACCGACTGCTCCGGATTTCATCCATTTAATCTTGTGGATCTAGAGCATTGTTTGCCATCCCATTTCACACTGCTGCATCTGTGAGGTAGGGCTGAGAAGGCAAGCTGAAAAATAGAGCAGCAGGCTTGGGAGCATAGGGAAATGAGGGAGAACTGAGGCTCAAAGAGGTGCCGCTCCTGTTCGGATTATGTTCCTATTGCCTTCCACAGAAAATGGTGAGTTCTTTTAGCACCCAAGCACTGCCCTGTAGGACACTGCACACTTGTCTTGTTGTTTGGTGAGTATTCAGCATATTTTGGACACCACAGTTTTGTGCTTTTCCTAAATCAGTCCAGCTAGAAATCCCTGCAGTATGCTATAAAAAATTTATCTAAAAAATACGTGAAGGAAAGGAAGTACTTAAAAGTGCTCTGAAATACTTGGTCATAAAAAATAGGCTTAGACAGATAGGGTGGCATAGACCTCTTGGGTCATCAAGTCTACTTCTCTGCTATCCTAGCCAAACATATCATATAATCCCTTTCAGAAACTCATTTAAGTCCATCTTAAAAGTAGATTGGGATTTGTTGTTGTTGTTTCCACTGTTGTCATTGGAAAGCAATTGCAGAACATTGCTATTCTGTCGTTTGGAAACCTGCTTCCAATTCCTATCCTAAATTTATTCATGACCAATTTATGCTCATTTGTTCTTGTGCCAATGTTGTCCTTCAGTTTAAATAGATGTTTTCTCTTCCTAGAGCTTATGCCCATGCAGTATTTATAGCGGCCTCCCTCAGCATTCATTTTGCCAAATTCCTCTGCACTGCAGGCTCTCTCTTCCCATAGTCACTCTAATCATGTTTTTCCATAGTTCCCCAAAACTGAAGCAAATCATTTGTGAGTAGTGTGCACTATCTTGGCTGATTTCTAACACTTGCCTCATCCACCATTACAGGTGTTTCATTTACCCTGCTGAAAAGACCTAGATTTGTATGGTCCGTGTTTTCCGTTCCTTGGTCGTTTCTTACCTATGAGCATGCAGGTATAGTAGAAACCTGGTTAACAAGACTCAAATGCATGAATTGGCAATCAAATCCTTCTGAATCTTGTCTAATTTATCCTATTCTCAAGGTCACTCACCTAAATGAGAGTGTTATTCATCTCTGCAGTGGCAGTGCCTGCCTCCCTTATGCCACTGGTAAATTCCATCAGCACGCCCTTATTTTTTAATGGGATCACCATTAATTAAAAATGTTAAATATTACTAGGCCCAAGACTTATATTTGAGAAGCCTTACTACCTTCCCTCAGTACTGATCTGCTCCTACCCTCACATTCTTATTCACTTTTTGATTTCTGTCTTTATCTCCCCTTTTAGCTAATAATTTCCCACATGGCACTGTACCAAATGCTGTACTTCACTGTACCAAATGCTGTACTTAAGTTTAGATAATTAACTCTAAGTACTTCCTTTGTCTAGAAAAATCAATTACGATGATATTTCAGGTGCCGGAACTTGTAGAAGTACCTGAGAAGTGGCAGTAAGGAGAGAGAAAATGAAACTACATGAAGTTTTTTGAACACCTTTTGAGAGATTTGGGCTGACGTTCATCTTCAGATGCACTGCTTCATTCATCCCTAGCAATGACATTTTCATACATTGTTGAATTTTATAACAATTCTGAATATTATAACACTAATGCAAGAGCATCATTAAAATTCTCAGTTATTGTTATTTGACTGAAAATAAGAATGGCCTTCAGGACCTTTATGAAATTAATGCTACTGCAGAACTGTTATAGGAAGGCCTTGTATAAAGGGCTATAAAGCAAGATAAAAAGCAAAATACCTGCATTGGTAGTTTTGCTGACACAACAGTGTTACCATAAATGCCATCCGTGTAGAAGTACTGAAAGAACAGCTTCAAAATCAGGACCTTCCGTAAAGTTTTCGACAGAATATCTAACTGGTAAAATGCCACATTAAAACACAGGTAACTTCAAATACGATTTTCGCTCTTTCACGTCACTTTCATTTTTAGTGTAATCTGAAAAAACATTCAGAACTATATAGAATAGTATCTGCAGAGAGAGATTTGCTATTCACATAAGAAAATAATGCTGAGATTCAGAAAAACATTGGTTATTTTAGAGTATCTGCAGAGTCACCATTATCATGGTTCCTTTTTGAGCTGAAATGAAAGAGCTTGAGAAAAGCAGGCTGCAATTAGCAAATGTGTAATTAGCTGCAAGGTTCTGAGCATCAAGGCAGAAGGAGAATACAAAGAACTTGTGGCTTAAAATTCACAGATAAGCATGTATTTATACAGCCTCCACGTTAGTCATCATATTCTATGTGTGTTGCTTGGGAAAAAAAGGGGCAGAAATAGAAGATGGTTGTAATAAATAGAGTTTGGATGTAGGTGTGGATTCCAGCTTTATATTCTGGGACACACACATCGTTCATATTGAGAAACAGCAACCCGTGTTTAGCCTGGAGAAAAGGAGGGGGCCCTCTTGCTCTCTACAACTCCCTGAAAGGAGGGTGATGGAAGGGGAGGGTCGGTCTCTTCTCCCAGGTAACAAGTGACAGGGCAAGAGGAATGGCCTCAAGCTGCACCAGGGGAGAGCTAAATTAGATATTATGAAAAGTTATTTTCGTGGAAAAGATGGTCAATCATTGGAACAGACTGCCCAGGGAAGTGGTGGAGTCACCATCCCGGCAAGTGTTCAAAAATGTGCGGAGAATGGCACTTGAGGACATGATTTAATGGTGAACACAGTGGTGGTTCTGGGTTGATGGTTGGACTCGATAATCTAAAAGGTCTTTTCCAAACCTGACAATTCTCTAATTCTACAAAAGCTGCTTCAATCTTTGGGTACCTGTGAGGGTGGTTGCAGATCCAGGCTTTTGCCCCCTTTAAATTAAATGCATAGCCTAGGGAAAAACCTCATTACCTCAGAATATTCAGCCCTCAAGGCGTACATTAGCTACCGTGAGAATTTCTGTACACTGCTGAGAACTTGAAAAAATAAACTTTCTCATCACCTGGAAATCAGGTGCTTGGTTCCATTGATCAGAACTCATTGTGGAGAAGAACTGAGAATGCAAAAGGTTATGGACCTTCAAAACGCATCAACATTTGTCTTCTTAGCGCAGGTAAATGCCCAAAATACCATAAATGATGACATTTCACCGAACTTTAACAATAGTATTTCCTCTGCCTGGCCCCACTGCTTACCTGCGCAGTTGTTTTGAATGCTTTGTGAGTGAGGTAACACTAAAATTGAAAGCTACATAATATGGGTGAAATTCATATTAAAAGTTATCTGTGTTTCAATGCGGTTTCTTTTGCCAGTTAATATTTCGTACGTCTTTCTCCAGAAGCGGTGCAACAGCAGGCTATTTTGCAGGTGCATGTGCTTTGGCAAGCAGAGATGCTGTTTGTGATAATATCAGCATTAAAAAATCTACTCATAGAAGCTTGAACCTTTTTAGTTTTTATTGTTATTCTTTCAACAACTCTTTCCCGTAAAATTCAGCAATGCGCGGGCAGTAGTCAGCATTAGGCACCCAGCTGCTTTGAAGCCCCAGACCTCCATGACTTTATGATTCAGCTGAAGCAGCTTCAAAGTTGACAGGGCTAAATCACAGCAGGATAGTCTCAGGGTGAGGCAAATGTCCACACAGGATCTCTTCCTGGATACACTCCTGGAGGTTGACTATTCAACTTCAGAAACTAGATTTCCACACCACACACACACAGAAGTTAAAGTTGATTTGCCGACATCCCATCCGAGTTTCTAACGATATTTATCTGAATTACAACAGCACCATGTAATTAGGCATAAATAAGGGCCTTTGTTCTGGAGGGGAGGAAAGTTTATCGATTCTGAACCATATGCAATTGCGTGTCTAATCTCTGCCTGCAGTTATTTCAAATGCAGATCCAGGTGGTAGCATTCATATTCATTCTGGGACTCATTGAGTTTGAGGCCAGAAGGGATCATTATACCATCTGGCCTGACCTCCTGGATGCCACAGACCATTACATTTCCCCAATTACCTCAATATTGAGCCCTGTAACATGTGTTTGACTGAAGCATAACTATTTTTGACTAAAGCTTATCTCCCAGTAAGGCACCTACTCTTGATTTGAAACCATCAAGAGGAGAGAATCCACCACTTCGTGAGTACTTTGCTCCAATGGCTAAGAACACTCACTATTAAAAATGTAGGTCATGTTTCCCGTTTGAATGTGTCTGGCTCCAGATTCCATCCACTGGATCTCATTATACTTTTCAGAGATAAGTCAAAAAGCCCTTTGACACCCATTATTTTTTCCCCTGTGTAAGTGTTTATTCCCTGGAGCCAAGTGATCTCTCAAATATTTTGTGTTTTTCTGATAAGCTTCAGTGAACTCTGAAAACTCACAGGGCAAAGTGGTTTTTTGCAGTCCTTCTGTGTATTTTTATTTTACCTGGTATCTATTTCAGCAGTGCCCAGACATTTCTCATGGTACCAACATTGCACACAAGGAGCACAAGAGTCTCTGCTGCCCTGGCAGCACTTCCTGACCTGCTTTCTTGTTGGGAACTTCTAGTCTGTAATAAAGCTTCTCCTTCCCAGTACACAGCCATAGGAGGAGGCAAATGACACTGTGCTGAAGGTTCATAAATACAGAATTCAGTATGTACCAGTTGATCCTAATGGGACCAGTTTATTGTATAATCCAGGTTTCTTTCATGATGGTTCTCACCTCATCATCCCATACTATCAGTCTGTGGTGATGCACAAACAGCCTCCCCTGAAACCAAACATTGCTCATAGCAAAATGAAAATGTGCTCTGTGCACATTTCTGTGTCCAGCTAGAGATTCTAATATTTTGGGATTCCAATCATAAGTCTACCTGTAACAGCACTTAGGGAAAATACATGGATGGAAGGTGTTAAGCTTTAGGTTATTTATTAATCAAGTTTAAACTATCTGTTTGAACTGATAGTTCAGTATAGCCCAGCATGTATTCTCTCATTCCACTGAGATTTTTCATTTCATGAATTGTTCAAAAGCTGTTGTGGTGATGTTATATTGGTCTCAGCACAGAGAAATACACACACACACTTGCACTGAGTATTTTATATAGAGACCACAGTTGTGGCCCTCATTGCATGCTTACTTCACACACCGGGCTGTCACCAAAACAGACACAATCTCAATAAGGAAAAAAAAACACATTCTGGTTATACTGATTGTTCTTGGAAAGATTTGCCTAAGCATTTTGGGGACAGCTTGCTTTTCTGGCCTACATCACAGACTTCAGCAATAAGAAAAATTATATTTCTATACAAAAGAAAACAAAAACAAAAACAAAAAAAACACCCCAGAACTGATGGGTCCATGTACACATACACACACACATGCACGTGGAGCTTATGTATTTTTAAATAGCTATGTGTATTAGATTTCTTTTCTTTTTCTGGCAGATCCTGAAAAATGCCCTCACTCAGTGTTACCTCTTCTCACTGATGAAAGACTGCAATAGAGTTATTTTGCTTCAGCCCAAGCCAGAAATCTTGCATTGGACTCAATGTCAGGCAATACGATCTGCTGATAACCCACACCGATACTGAGATGACAGTAGTTCCAATCCTGTTCTGATTGAAATCAACAGCAGAGCTGCCCTGCTTGTAATGAGAGCATGAGCCGGTGAAACTTCTCTTGACAGACAACAGGAAATGTGGGGTTTTTTGGAGAGCAGCAGCCTTTAGGCAAGGACTACTCAGCATTTGAGCACAGATTAGCAAAACACTGCAGATCTGGCATCTCCAAGCAGGACAGTGAAAGTCTGTGGGTGGACTAAACCCACGTCCTTTTAATTTCACTATTGATTACAGACTCAAATACACTGAGAGAAAAGAGCAAAAGGAATGGAGCCGGCCAAGACAACAATATTTACATGCCACAAGACTATTACTCCTTGTATCACTGTCACAGCTCTGTGCATTTAAGGCCGTTCCCTGAGGCAGATGAGGGCTTTTCAAGGGTTAGAAGCTAAGCAGATGAAGTCTGGGTGATGCAGTGGATCCACATAACTCCAGGTCATTGCTTTCAATCTGTACCAGATGGGTCCCCTCTGAGAGCCAGCACGCTCATGCAAGTGTCTGCAGGAAGCCGTTCCCCTTGGCTGACACGCCTTGGCAGCCCTGTTGGTTGGGAAGACTTGTCCCAGGCATGGCTGATGCCTCCATATCAGAGGCAAGGTGAGCCAGAAGGAGAAGATGAGGAAGAGTGCATGTGATACAAACCTGCCAGAGTTCAAGAAGCATTTGGACCACACTCTCAAATACATGGTGTGACGGCCTTGTCCCGTGCAAAGCCAGAAACTGGACTCAATAATCTTTGTGGGTCCCTTCCAACTCAGGATATTCTATGAATCCATTCTATGATTCTGTGGTTACTTACTACTCTATTTTAAGGTAAATAAAACTGTCAGGCACAAAGACACACAATATTCAAGGCTGAAAGGGAAGCCTTTGCCTTTGCCTCTCTTGGTGTTTCTCTTGGCCTGTGGATGACAAAATTTGAGATGGCAAAGGCCAGTGGGGGGCAGAAAACCTAAAAGCACCAAAAATGTCATCCTCCCTTGTGTCGAAGGGGAAGTTTTATTTGGAACTGAAACCTGCTACTTTGCTGGGCATAACATACTCATGAAAATTTGGTAGCAGGTCTAGGTAAGTGGGTCCCACATCCCAGCCTGGGTAGAACGCCCCAATGAGGCTGCTGGCCCTGGGGAATTCACTCCTTGAAAGCAACTATAAAGTACTTTGAGTACTTGAGTCGTGTTTTATTTGTATGTAGTCATCATGGCTCTCATGGGGACGGTGTCTAAATACCCTGATGGTGTTTGGGGACAGCATTTTCATGCTGACTTCTCTGCCTGGGTGAGACCATGTTCCCCTCCCCCTGGGACCTTAAATCTGCACATACTGACAGTCATTTTGCTGAGAGAACTGTCACCTAAAATACCACTGAAAACCCTCACTTCCAGTGCATGAAAAAATGAGCAACTAGGTTGGTTAGATCCATTTTTTTTGCCTAGTGCTTATCAAAGGTCCCCTCACAGCAAAAACGTTAGTTGTGTCGGAACAATTTGCACTCAGGCTTTCCAACCTGTAGGTCAAAAAATGTAAACATCAGGCCATGAAAATTTAATCACTTTTTATATTCTCCATGGAAGCTTTTACTATCAACTATTCATAAGCACACTCAGGGTTGTCCAAAATAAACATTAGGGCTTTGCATACAGAGGAATGAATGTGCTCAGGAACAACTTCAAACACCAGGTTGCAGTGACCTGCCCTCAGAGAGATCCCAGCCCTCTGAAGACCCCAGCCCTCCAAAGAGACCCCAGCTCACTGGTCTGGGGCAATCCAGTGGCAGTGGGACACTCGGGGACCACACTGGGGACAGGTGAGGAAACAGTGCCAGCCATGTGGGCTGTAGCAGGCACATCATTCTGCTGCTGCTAAATGCAGGTGTTTGACTTCAATTTCCTGCTCTTGTTTGACGGATAAAACAGGCAGAAATCTCTGACCTCAATTCTTTTCCTACCTTAGAGAGCCTCTCACCAAACATGGAGGGCTTTTCCCCCACCTGGATATTGTATTGCAAACTTCAAAGTAAAATACAGTTCTGATTTTAGTTTCTTTTAATTAGTTTGTACATAAACACTTCATTAAATACTTGCCTTCTTGTATTGTTGAAACACTTTCTTTACTATTCTCCCTTCAATATTTTCACTGAAATTTTCTAATAGGCAATAGAATAAACCTGGTAGACTTTAGGGCTTTTTTTCATAACTTTTCTAAAATTTCCTTTGTTTTTACAAAAATTTCAGCAAAGTAAACCTAACTTCAAGGTTCTATGATCACATGTACATACTTTAACTGAAAAACTACTGAGAAAATACTGAGTGAAAAAAAGGAAAAATTCATAAAAGGGCAAGAAATGAGAGAATTCTAGATAGCATGTTGCATTTCATAGAATGAGGGGACAATCACTGAAAAAAAAGCAAAATAGGCTTTTTCTTTTGCTAAGTCATGTCCTGACTACAAGCCAGTGGAAATGTTTCTCTTAACTTCCAGGTGTCTGAGGTCAGATAATTTCATGGAGTATCACATTTTTAGCCCATTGTTTTCTTATCAGTTTTACGTCCTGGAGCAAGTCACATATTTCTTTAGTGAGAGTATATAAATGTCCCCAATTTGATTAAGGTCCAGCCAGTAAAAATATAACCAGAGGTTTGAAACCCCCTCCAATTCAGCATCTGTAACACCTTCATCTGCCCTAATTTTCAAGAACAACTGAAACTTTTTTTAAAGTCCCCCATATTTCTAATTAGTCACAAAAAGTTAAAACTAATATTTATGCAGATACAATTACGTGATTTCTTTACATTTGTTAAAATGTCATACTTCACTTCCAATGGCAAAACTAGGTAGGCACAAAGTATTTATAGCAACACAATAAAAAAATTATCATGATCCATTCGTTCTACACAGTTGGTTCTCTGTTAATGCAGTATATTGACTGCTGCCTTGATTAGGGGAAATCTAATAACATGAAACCAGATCACTAATTTTTGACCTCCTACTTCCCAGTTTCCTTCAATGGGTAAACAGCTGTTTTAGTGAAACCTTCTTAAATTATATTTATTGAAAATTATACAGTAAAACTCATTCAGCAGATTATTTCTTCATAGAAAGTGTGAAATTACCTAAGCCTAGAGCAGCATTGGGAACAATGCAATGAGTCTTTAGCACTGCAACCCCACTCACCTGCTAGTAGAGATCACAATTTCTCCAGAAAATAGCCGCCACTAGTCTCTAATGTGCATCTATCTTTTTATCACCCACAGGCAAGATTTGTTTCCTTCCCTTTGGCTCATTTTCCCTGGTAGTGCGAACTGCTTTTCCTCTGTCCCTCTTCCCCACACTGAACATTACCTCCCACGCCTTCACTGTGCTCTCCTCAGCTTCAAAGGAACAGAAACCTCCCAACAGCTGTAAGAAATAAACTCAGTCCTCCAGTAACAGCTCCTGGTCTAGCTGAACTGGTGGCAATACTGTATTTTTTAACTGTATTCGTCTTCCCTGGTGCTTCCCCCACGGCAGGCCATATGTCCCCTTCCACTGTGAGAGATGCAGCCAGGCTAAGCAGATACAGAGGCAGGAGAGGGTGAGCAGAGCTCAGGAGCCATTGCTTTCTCTAGTCCTACCTATTTTTTAAAATCCTTTTACTGCTTCTCTCCAAGCCCTGCCTAAGCACTACAGGCAGTTAAGGGCTGACTACATGGGAGAGGACTTAATTTTGCAAGAAAACAAGTAGAACAGTGATATGTCTCATGAATTAAAACATCCAACAAAACCAGTGCTGGGCACACGTGCCTCATCTTCCTGAGTATGTTTTGTGCAGTTAGGCAGAACACAGCTCAAAATTGCACCAAGGGCAGTAGACAAAGATTACTGTATCACCACAGACTGCAAAAGGAGAGCACTTTGGGTGAAACAATTCTGAGAATTATGTGTTTGAGAAATAGTTTCATATCCCTCCACATAAGATGCAAGACGTAGTCTTGTATATAGAGTTCTACTTAACTTTTATCTCTCATACAGACTCGATCACCACACAGCAGCTGTTTCCAGCACATATTCCTATGTGTGAGCCTATGGCATGCTCAGTTCCCAACAGGTACTTCAAAGCCACAAGCTCAGCCTGATTTTATAGCCTGATCTGTAATGACTACCCTGCAAACCATGTTACTTTATGTGAAGGCAAAGAAATTATTTTCACTATCAAACAACTTTACAACATTTTTTAAACCATTCTTCTGTTTCATTTCTTCCTCTTGACTTCAAACATGTTTTTTGGACCTGTTTTTTGTTCAGGTAATTTCTAAAGATGACGGGAAGCACAATGCTGCAGCTCAAATACACAAAACTCATTTGCCCTGGCTGCTGAGAGGTGCTAATCTACAACATCCTCTTGATTGCCTGGCTGGATATGCAAGAAGAAAGGACCTCAGGTTTCAGATCAACTACCAAAACATTAATAGTGGCCCAAATATTATCCAAAAATTGGAAAGGTCAACAATCCCACCCCAAATGTGTCTTTTTTTCTTGAAGCAGCAGTTTACGACATAATTTGCTGACTATCATAACGATAATGTTATTTGAATTGAGTTCCTTCTGAATGTAATTTACTGCCAAAGTTTATTGAGCTTATTTTAACACCATAGTGGGAGATTAAAAATTAAACTATCATTTCAACTATTTTTATAAAGGTTACATTAGTACTTTTCATTTCTTTATTGCCTTACTGAATGTCAGGGTGCAGAGCACTCAGCGAAGCCTGACAGTGGCTAAGAGACATAAAGGTCATGCCATATACATTTGCTTCAAAAGTTCAACCTTTCCTTTGCCCATAAAGCTACTCACAAAATTACTGCCTACAACAAAAATAAATAAAAGAGGAGGTCATCCACACCCAGAGCACCAGAGACACCGCAAGAAGGTCTGACCTGGGGAAATCCAGCCATCCTCAGAACTATCTCTCCATTTTTGTATCAGTGATGTTTTACATTCAGACACAGAGCTCACCTCTGCCTACATGAAGCAATATGATCACACCTTCCTGCTGAAGCTGGAACATGAGGAGTTTGACAGAGCTCATTTTGCTCCCCAGAGGCCTGGTATTCTTCTGAGGGCCAGAACAATATTAAATATTAATATAATGCAAATTAATTATTAACAATAATAAAACACATGACAGGTGATTACATAATAGGTGAAAGTAAAAATAATTCATACTGAAGAATATGTGTGCCCTGGTCTTGCCCCAAGCACCCACACACATCTCTTCATTGTCATTAGTGTATCTTAATATAATAATAATTTTTAAATTAATTTAAAATGTGCATCATCAGTTGTAAACATTTTTTGTCCACTTCAAAGGAACAAATTTTTCATAGTAGGGTTTAAATCGAATTGAGACATGAAGTATTTGGCTAACAGGGCACTTAACCTTTATTAGAGGTTGGTGCACCACTTTTACTGCTGTTGCAGTGTTAATCTCAGGGGTCTTTTCAGGAGCAGCTCTGAAGTTGTTACTATCTGAAGATGCTTAAAAATTCAGGATGTGAGCAGGAGCAGAGCATGGGGGTCATTTCTGACAGGACAAGGAAAGAAATGTTATGGTGTCCAAGCCCTGAGGGCAGAGGGGCCATTGCCACCACCCAGCCACTCTTGGTGCAGGGCACTGAGAGCGCTGGGGCAGCACCACAGAGCCCAGCAACAAACCCAGAGCTTCAGGACCTGGCTTTAAAATAAAAAAGGCACTATTGAAAGTGTTCATGCTGTGGAAGGTGTCCAGGGTTTAGACACTGGGGCTCCTAGTTGGATGAGCATTTTGTCACTTCTCCTCCTGCACAATCACCACAGGTGTAACAGAGAGCAGAAGCCAGAAACAAAGGAAATTCCACACAATTGGCTCAGAAAAACGTTCAGGAAGATGTAAAAATCCACCCAGGGCCAGGCAGCATTTCAGCTGTGCAGCCCTCCTGTGCACTGGGGCTGCCTGTCCACCTCCGCCACATGCCCTGAGCGGTCCCACACCTCGCCTTGTACATCGTGTGGTTTATGTAAGGTTATTTTTAATTCTGTTTCTGTGAGGTTTGACACAAACACAAAGGTGATCAACTGCAAAAGCGAAGCGTTGCACGGCCCTGTGAAAACCAGGGCACCGCAGCCTTTAGCACGTGCTGCGCAAGGCAGCAAGGAGCCTCCTGCACCACACCATGCTCCTGCTGAAACAAACCAGGCCTCTCTTGACGTTTGAGTGGTTTTCTGCTGTGGGGAGAGAGCACAATGTTCAGTATTTCTCATAATGCCTTTTTTTGGGCAGTTTTCTTCTTTACCTGGTTCATCTATTTTTCTTCCCTATGCTTCTACATAAGCTTTCTAGGGCCCTAGACATCTCTGTACATTACCAGGTACAATGGCCAGCAACTCTTGAATGTGCTTAAACTTGAGAAGTTTATTCTCAATTTGAGATCCCATTTAAAACAAGACAATTTTTAGGCCAAGAAGTCTTTCTTTTTGAATTTGCAATGTATGAAAGTCCTATCAGTGAACCACTTAGTCCTGGTAGAAATGCACAAGCCAAAAAGCTACAGTTCTGTAGGTGCTTTTTCTCTTGTGCTATTTGTTCTTCATTACAACAATGCAAAACACTGGAAATTAAAATGAAGAAGACAAATTAGAGTCTGGTTAGCAAGGGAGATATAAGCTAATACCAGTTACTGTTATGCTTCCGTATGCTGCTTAACGAAATCAATGCTGGCAGGAAAAAAGATTGCTGGTGTCTGAGGCACTTAATAACAGTGTGTAATATAACATGCACTTCCCTTTAGATGTCGCTCTAAAAAGTTGGTATGGACAATTTCTGTTTCTAAAGTAATGAGAGCAGAGGGTAATGCTGTCAAGATGAGGAATTTTGGCAGCACTGTGTGAAGCTGCACACAGGCAGCCAGTTTGTCATGCGGCTGGGCAGGACTTGGGGGCAGGAGGGTCACCCCAAAGCTGAGGGCAGGAGTGTCCTCCCCACGCTGGGCACCACCAGAGACCCGGCACCACCACCAGCTCCAGGGATGCTGGACAGGTTTAGAAATGAGCATGGGAGCTGCTCATGCAAGAGGTACTGAAAGCATGCATGCATCAGCTGCTCGCCTCAGAGCCCGCACAGCTGGAAACAAAAAGAGAACAAACATGACTAAAATGCAGTGCATGGAACTGCCTCCTGCCAGCAGAGATGTTGCAGGTGTTGCAATGCACAACTCACAGCTAATAGCATTAACCTGAAAAAATCCCTTAATATTTGGCTCCATCTTCATCACATCTCACATAGTCCCCCCGCCTTGGGCCGTCAGACTTTCCTTCGGCCTCCACCTCGCAGCTCCTCCTGTACATGTTCACCTGAGGAGCCATCATTCCTGCTCATCTGTGATTGCCTCCTGTATGTCCAGGAATGCTCTCCAAAGCGTCCTCATTGATATGAACAGCGTGTAATCAGCAGTGAAAAACTTTGGGATTCATTTTAGTGATGTATATAAGGCTTGAACTGTATTATCCCATCAGGTAATTAATACTGTGAAGAGATCCTGCACAATGTAACAATAGCTATAAAATTGCTTCAACTACATGGGATGCAGAGAGAAGAAATTACACGATATAAGCATTATTATTATTTTTTTGTTTTTTGACGTTTGCTTCTGCTAAATCTTGTAACATCTGTCATGAACTCATTTCCTTTCAAAATGACTTCTTGGCAGAAAAAATGGCATTAAAACTCTAAAAGGGACACCACGTCATTTGAGAATGAGTCAAGGTCAGCTAGTTCCTTTTTTAGGTACAAAACTCCACACTGCTCCCCGCCAGCTGAGGAGAAGCTGCCTGCACTCTTCTGTCTGCCACATTCCATATCTCGGCAATGAGGGAAAAGAAACAAGAGAAAATGAGAGGGTGCAGCATGGTACCAGAAATACCAACTGACCTGGTGTTACAGGGGATCAGGTCTAAAGACTAATTTCTTAGGAGTTGCAGTGAGAGGATCTTAATCATATCAGGATGGCAAAGGAGCATTGCCCTGCCACAAATCTCCAGTGCTCTTTCAAATATCAGTTCCACAGTGACAGTAACTGCAGCCACCGGTTTGTGTCCTTTGACTATAAGCCAGCTTATACGATTAATAACGCATCCCTGCCCGATCAACAGAACGATCCGTCCTTGCCCCTAGGTACTAATCATGTGTCAAGACAATTAATTGCAGAGATGTACTATATGAGGAAGGTTTCCCTTAATGTAAAATGTGGCAATTTTTCTGGAGGGCCCAAGGCAACGACCATCTGAATATCCCTCCTTACAGCAACACTACCCTCTCTAAACGAGAGAGGAGAACTTAGCCACCATGAGACCTAAAGACAAACCTCCCCCTGGGTTCAAGCCCACGAGATCTGGAGCACCTTGCCACCCCGCCCCCGCTGAGCAGAATCATGCTTTTCAGCAAAGGTTACAATTTTCCACTTACATTGGATCAAAAGTCCCTGAATTTCAATGCTGATCACCGCAAAGGATTTTTAAGATGTTGGGTTTTTTTCTCCCACCTACTTTCCTAGTTCACAAGAAGCATTTCCCTCACAGAAGCCTGGTCCAGTACCAGGGAAGGCTTGTCACTGATTTTCACAGAAATATCTGATCTCTCAATATTCACATCTTACTGGGTGTATAATTGGGTGGAGATGAGGAGAGCCAGCAGGGAGCCTGAGGACAAAGGTTTGGGCATGGAAATGAGTGAATATGTCAAGTTACTTTTTGTTTCACTTTGTCTACTCTTCCTCTTCTTTCTCCAAGGGAAATGGGAAAATCAAACAGGTCTGTGCAAGGAGGGCCAAGTCCTCTCCAGTGGTTCCCTCCTTGCTTCAGCCTCTTGACATCTGCTCTGGCACTGCTCCACACTGTCACCTGTCCAGGGACTGCCTTCTCAGGAGAGGGGGACGGCTCATATGATGACAATTAGACAAGGAGCAGCCGAAACCTCTTTGCCCCATCTGCAACCTGGTTGTCAGGGTCCTTCCTTCTGGGTAGGAAGCAGCCTTGTCAGCAAGAACCATGGCAGAGCCTTGGTGACTGGGAGTTGCAATCTCCCCACTCCCTCACCTTGTCTTTTGATTTTTCACTTTGACTCATTGCTCCCAGTCATCCCTGTCATCGATAATAAGAAGTGCTGGGGCACATTTTACAAATGCGTGCACTTAATCATCTTGATATCTGACAGGAGCCATGTAGATAAGAAGAGCTTTTATCTCCTTTCCACAGTGGCAATGTGAACCCTCCAGGGCTGCACAGGATGACTGTGACCACACAAGGTTCCAGCAGCAGCATGCAAAAAAAAGAGGAGAAAAGCCCTTCCAGTCTGCACTGGCTGGATTTAACCTCATGCACCGCTTCAGGATCTGGTGAGTCCCATCAAGTCTGTTATTGCAGACTCAAGATAACCTTTCCCCACTTAGATGTAGCTCTCCTTGGCTCATCCTTACCAGGAAAGGACACGGCCAGCCTTCCTGGCTTCTTCGGTACGTGCCATTGCAAGTCCACCCTGCCTGGAATGTGTGGCTCTCCTCATTCCACTGTGAAAGGCCATCTGTCCCCTTGTCATTGGTTTCTTCCATGTACAACGAATTGTACTTACAACAGGAAAGCCCAGGCAGAATCCTCCTGAGAGTCTGAAATGACATTTCTCAGGATGTGACAATAAAACACCACTTGTGCTCTGCCTCTCATCTTTTCACCCTTTCAGTTAAGCTTTCACCCTGCGCATTAGAAAAATGAGTCATCTTCACCATCTCTCATGCACTCCCATTCACAGTACCTTGCCTTAATCTTCAGTTTTTCACTACCACCTGAAATATATGCTCTTTAATATCTAATATTACTTTACAGGGGAAAACCACTAAAAAATCAATCAAAGTTATAACAAGAAGATTCCAAAGACTCTAATCCCAAAATGCAATCTTATAATAGCACAAGGGAATCTCCACGCTCAGTATTAAAAGGACAATTTTTCAGTGCATCCCTAGTTTCCCAGATACACACAGCTCTTCATTTTCACCTGCAAGTGACTCCATAGATTAACAGAGAGACAAAACTCAATCAAGCATGCCTGTCATTGAGATTATGGCCTGGCTGTAAAGCAATTTCACAGAATGGGAGAGGACTATGATATACCTACTACAGCTTAAAAGCCTTCTTCATTGCACCAGATTTACATAACTTTATTCAGTGTTGTAGATTAAAGGTTCAGAAAAAATTCCTATTTCCCTATAAGGATGGGAAATGAGCAAAGCAGTGACACTGGAGGTAATTTATCATTTGAATTGGGTTTTGCACCTGCAGAATTCCCCTCTTGCTTTCTGGCAACACCTTGCGGCTTGCACAAACCCAGTAACTGTAAGGGACTATCTGTGCATTTCTATTTTCTATCTAATAAAAAATAATAGTAAATTGTAAAGATTAAATTAGACACCACAGTGGTTTTTGGTTTTGACTCAGGCTGTGGAGTTCAGTGGGGAAAAGGTAGCCCTTAACTCTACACCAAGAAAATACACCAAGATCCTTGTTCTCTCCGCTTGAAGACCTTCCAGAGTTACTTCAGCACGCCTTCAAAAAATGGCCCCCAGTGGCAATTTTAGAGCCATATCTATCAATTCAGATTGCCACATAGAGCCATTTGCAAATTCTGACATGCCCTCCAATCCTAAATCTCACTTAAAATTTCTTCAAGCAGTTTCTGACAGTTTAAGCAAGAAATGTGGACTTTTGAAATGAAAACTGAAATTGTCACTCTTGCGAAAACACTAAGTGATATGAGAAGTGACGTGTCAATCATCCTGGTTCCGGAATAAGTGTTCATGCTTATTTTACTGGGAAATGAGCAGGTGTGCAAAAGTTCCTGCTGAGCCCCTGCACCTGCAGGAAACAAAACTCTCCAGCAGTCACAAGAATTTGCCCCAGTTCTGCTGCAGAGCTTCTGGGTACGAGTTGCTCTGGCCCAGGCAGACCATGGCTGGGTGATGCTGCATCATGTTCCTGCAAGAAAATGGGCACAAATCATAGAGTCACAGAATCATTTAGTTTGGAAAAGATGCAAAGATCATTGGGTCCAACCATTAACCAACACTGCCAAGTCCACCACCAAACCATGTCCCTAGGTCACATCAGGAGTCTCTCCACATTGGCAAATTTAATATGCTTTGAAAACTCAAAATAGCCAGTCCTGATTTGGTCGAATCAATGCAACCAAAGGTAGCGTGGAGACTTTCAAAAAGCTGATCACATTTTCTAAGGAACAACTGAATCATGCCATTTTCAGAGAGAAAGGCACAACAATTCTTGTCTGTGTGCAACTTGCTCTCATAAGGGCAAGGGAAAAACTGAGGGCCAGGGCTGCCTCTTGAGGGTAGCTGGTCAGGGGTGCTGATTTTTGTTCCTTATTATGAAAACTCTCTTCTGCCTTCTTCAGTAGAAGATAGAAATTTGATGTTGCTTCATTTTGTCTTTTTCCCCAGATCCTGATCCTTCAAGGCTAAAGCTGAGCTCCCTGGATTGACTCTGGAGCTGAAACATATACCTAAGTACTTGGCTGAATCAGTCCCTCTTGAAGTGTAAGGAGGAAGATATTCAGGCTTTCTAATTCAGCAGCACAGCAGGGAAACTGCTTGTCTCTGCGTGATTGCGTAATTGCTTTTCAAAGAGAAGTGAGTTTCTCTATCCACACTGCACTAACAAACCTCACAAGGCACTTTGGTCTCCCAGCCTAACTTTCAAGATTATTTGTTATGGATGAAACGAAAGACACTTCTATTTCCATAGCTGACAAGCTTTGCCTCAGGGCATGCATTTATTTTCCATGCTGTTGATCTCTTCCTCCCTGTATCAGGCTAATTCATCAGATTAATAAAGGATGATTTAGCTTCCTGCGGGGTGTTATTGATCTCTCGGGGAACGTGGCAGTTGTTTTCTATGCCTTCTTTCCTCTGAGCAAAGGGGATGATTTTTAAATATTTCTAATGCTTGAAGGCTACAGCTTGCTCTCACCAAGCAGCTACAGAGGAGCAAAGGGCAGCAGCAAAAGGGAAATGTAAAATGTATCACGTGAATCCCTCTTTTCCCGCCTCTGTACTCATCAGTGTGTCCAGAGCACACAAAGCCCCAGCAAGGAGGTGGGAGTGAGCACCTGGCTCCAACAAGAGGCTTCAGGAAGACAAGGCACATCTGGGTTGGGCTGGCACACATTTCATCCACCCACCCCAGGTGTTATTTGAAATATGCACCACAGTTCATAGATTATCATGTCAGAAAGGCCCCCTATACCAGCCCTGTCTCAGACCCCGCTAGGTTCTGCTTTAGAAATCTTCATGTGTCATCCAACACAGAAACAAGAGTGTCTTCTTACCAGTGCTGAACTTCCTCCCTCTATCCCACCAAAATCACTGCTTTGCCTTCAAGGTACAGCGCTGGACAAGAAGCTATAATTCTCGATAATCTCTCAGTTGTTCTCTGGCTCCCTGCTTGTCTGGGCAGCAATCCCTGTCCTGCCAACACAGCCTGGCTCCTGACTTCCAGGATACAGGGCTTGATGCTTGACCTTATTAAAAACAAACAAACACTGTTTATTTCTGCCAAGCTAGAAAGCCCAAATGTTCAGCCTAGGTGACTTACTACTTCATTCTTCACCTTTCTTCTGATTTTATGTCATCTGTGGCTGTTTCATATTCTCCCCAAAACCACAGACAAAGTGTTAAACTGTGACAGGGCAAGACCTGAGCTGCACCAGAGCTAGGCAGACACAAGCTCCCTTGCTCCCGTGTTTTCAGCTCTGTTGTGAGGCTTGTAAATCCCTTGCCTTGAATCCACTCAGTATGTTCTACATTAATTTTATATACTTCTAACACCTTAATCAACAGTTTTGAAGAATCAAATATCTCTGTAAATTACAACAACATTATTACCTTCAGCAGTCTAATTTGAAATCTCATTAAAAAGATACGAGGTTCTTTTCCGTAACCCTACAGTGAATGGAATAACTTGGAATAGGTCCCCATCCTTCATTCGTCACACCCTTCCATGCGCTTTTCCATCTATGTCTAGGTCTGGTTTCCAAGCTTGCTTTCACTGCTGTCCATCTGTGATGGCCCAAGCACCACTGACAATCACTATGACCACTTCTGAGAGCTGTGTGGCCAGTATCAGTGACCAGCAATGACCCGTGCTATGCTGCACTCTCAGGGTCACTGTGGGACACTCCATCCAGTGGTATGACCACAGCTGAAATGTGTTTCCCCCAAACATGACACATTTATTGAACATTTCTGCAAGTATCAAGGGCCTTTTCTGCATTATCAGTGGCTTTTCTGCATTATCAAAAGATCTTTTTTGCAGGGCTCAGCTGGTACCTGAAGAAATAAATGCCTTTTCTTCCCAATATATTCTGAAAATTACTGAGCTCTGCTTGTATCATTTTCCTTCCCGTATAAAAGGAAGCCCCATTTTCTCAAATATAGAAAAGCTTTGGAACCAGAATTAGGCAGGGAAATGTTTGAAAAGAAGGGGTCGGGGACTGGTTTCTCCCAGTGGCAGGGGCTCTGTGTGATTAAACCAGAACATTAAAGACTGGCCCCACCAAATGAAGCTGCCGGTGTCTGGCCATGTTCCCACCTCCCATTCAGGCACATTTCTCATCATTATCCCTTAACCTTGCAGTTTCCAGCCCCACTTAACAAGGCTGTGCTTATTTATGTGGTTTTTGGCATGACAGATAAAACAAAGCTGTCCCAAATTTCAGCCCATAAATCCCAGAAAGCAGATTGGATGGACATAGATCAAAAAGGAAAATAACAGCAGAGAACTTATTTTGGAAACAAAATGAAAAGCTTTAAAACTGATTTGCTGATATATCATTTGCTTGATGTCATCCTTCTATAAGTGGGTTATGATCGTTCTCACGAATGCAAAATGATATGCAAATATATACATCACCTCCTGCTGCTTCCAGTTTAATCTGCCTCTTTCCTAGTCTTTTCTTTTCCTTCCCCCAGAGTCTCCCAGAAGCATTTGTCCCACTTGCATTTGTCCCAGAAGCATTTTGAGAAGCATTTGTCCCACTTGCAAGACCGGGGGCAAAGGGAGTGGGAAAGGCAAAGAAAACCACCCTACACTTCTTCTGACACATACGTGTTTTGTGATGGTTTATGTCCCTGTCACATGGTGTGCAGTTTCACTTCTGCCCTCGAAAAAGAAGGGCAGAAGACCTGGATGACCATTGCCAGTATACATTCTTCCTTGACAATTTTTCTCTGGTTTTAGAAAACACAGAAAGCCTATAGTCAGCCATGCTCTCTCCAAGAGTGACAACTTCTCTGTCTTGGGTGTTTCAGAGCAGGCAGGACTAGCCAGGACTGTCAGAAAATCTCCCTTAAACACAGCAATTAGTAGCACAAAAACAATCAATGCTTTTCTGCAGGGAGGGAAATTTGACTGGGGTTTCCATCATTCTGCACAGCTCTACACATAATCTATAGGGTCCCTAGAGTACAAGACTGCACTCAGGGAGAACCCCAGTTCCAAAATGATGGAGATTGTGCCGAGAGGTTGATGTGGCAAACCTGTGCGTGGGAGCGCTGGCGAGGGGCTTGGAGCCGTGTGCCAGCTGCTCTCCTGCTCTGCCCCCTCGGAGGGTTCCACCACTGCGGGGGCCGGGACCGGCCATGCCCCGTGGGGTGCCTGGTGCTTGGGCTGCCTGCAGGTCCTGCGCTGGCAGCTCTGTGGGAAGCGGCTGCTGCTCCGAATTAAATTGCACAGATCCATTCCCGCTCATCAGTCTGGCGGCTGTAAGCCCTTCTCCTGCCTCAGGGCTGGAATTAATGCTGCTGCGAGACAACATAAATTGCGGCTTGAAAACGGCAGATCAGGTGTATGCTTACTGCCGTTAAAAGGCTTNGGCTGGAATTAATGCTGCTGCGAGACAACATAAATTGCGGCTTGAAAACGGCAGATCAGGTGTATGCTTACTGCCATTAAAAGGCTTTAAATTGGTTTAGAATTGAAAAAGAAAAAAAAAAATCTACCACAGGAGACCCAGATATACCTGTAAAGGGCTCAATGCAAATCACAGGGTGAAGTTGAACTCATCATGAAGTTGCTTTAGGACTTTGCAATGCACACCCACAACACTGTCCCTTAGCAAGGGACACAAAGGCTGACTCTGCATAGTGGCCAAATTTTAAAGCACTGTCATACTAAGAAATGTGGCTTTGAAACGCTGGAAGTCTCTTGAATAATTTTAAGTCTGTTTTTACAATGTAGAATCAAAGGATTTGAAGCCCTAAAACAGAACTGAACTTCAGAAACAAAGGATATTCTCCATCCAGATCTAAGATCTGTGTTGCTGGTAATTACTAATATATGAGTTACCTGTTACACAACAGCGAAGTGAATATACTACATACATATTTTAATATATAAGTGCATATATATATTAGGTCTGTGAGCTATGATACTTCGTAAAGGAGTGACCCAGGAGTGACCAAATTGTCTGTAGTTCCTAAATTTCACTCTGCACTGAGAATATTTACATTTCAAACCCACCAAACAGTCATTGGGTAAAAATCCATTAATAATTTTGTCACTAAATCAGAACCCAGACTGCCATTCTTTCAGGACAGCCTGAGCTCACCAGCCATGGTCCTTCTCTCCCAGCCCAGTGAACCTCCTCCTGCTGCTGCTGCTGTGGGCTGAGGTGGGAGAGGGCAGGTGCTCATGCCCAGGGGAGCCCAGAGCCTGACAGTGAGGGACATTTCCAAAAAGGGGAGGTGTGACACAAAGTCATCTCAGGCAGGAATGAGTAGCCCACTCCGGGTGTCTCCCACCTGGCACAAACAGTGGCTCATCGTGTGAGGGAGTGATGGACCAGTCCCTTTCCTCAGTCTGTCTAAGGAGGGCTGTATGCTACCCTGTGTTTTTCCCCAGTCTGTCTGGGAGATCAAAGCTTTTTGACTAATTACATACCTTGTGAACCCTTAAACATCTTGTTACAGTTTAACACAGAAGACCAAAGGAAGCTAAGCCTCTGTGAATAAAATGGATCAGACCCAGAAAGGTTCAAAATAGACACAAAAAACATGGTTAAAACCAAACGAGGTTAGATGTTGGTGCCAAAAAAAATTTATTTATTTTATTTAATAGTAAAAGAGGCAAAGAGGAAGGGAGGAAGGGAAGGAGGAAGGAAGGAAGGAAGAGAAAAAGAGAGAGAAAGACAGAAAGAGAGAGANCCGGGGGTGCCGGTGACACCTCGTTGCTCCCTCCTTGTGGCCGGTGAGGGTCCCCCGCCGCTGCCGTCCCGCCGCAGGGTCTGGAACCGAGCGGGTTAATGCACCCTCGGGCCGGGTGGGAGCGGCCGCGTGTCTCCCTTGCAGGGCCCCGTTTGACACCGTCCCTTGCAGCGCTGCGGATCCGCTGCATCACCTCTGGTGCTCCGGAGCAGCGTCTGGGGACCCCTTTGGGGGGGCCTCTGACGGGCCATGACACCCCCTCTGCCTGCCCTCATGTGCATGCAGCTTTTCCCGGGGTGAAGGGGCCCCTCGGCTGGGCTCCTCTGCCTCTCACCAGAGGCTTTCTCCCCACACAGCCAAAGCCTCTCTTTCCCACCCCGCTTTGGTGCCAGGGCTGTGCGAGCCTGGCAGCTGACAGCCCTGGGGCTGTGGCCTCCACCCCGAAGGTGCTAAGCTTGATCCTTCTGTGAATGTATTCTTTTCTCCCCAGATCTGAGTTTGCCCTATCTTATTTCCATCAGCAAGTGGTGTAGGGCCTCAGCCAGGCCTATTCAGGTTGTGGTGGTCTTCTCTGCAGCTTTTGGAATATAGTTTTGCTATAATAGGCAAAAGTCCTTCATGAAGATGTTTAAACCATAAATTATAACATTCAGTCTCTGACACATCTTTCAGCTGAAGAACAGACCAACTCACAGGGAACACAACCAAATGTCCATTGATTTGCTCTCCTACCTACCTTTCATGGAAGGGTGGGAAGAGAAGGCAGAGCAGGGAACTCACAGCAGAAAGATCATGGAAGTCTGGAACAAGATGCTGAAATCACCGACTCCTCCTGCTGTCATGAAGAATCAGGAGAGGGAACTCTCAGTCCCTCAGCATTTCAGGTCAGTGCTGGGAACCCATGCATGTGGTAGCCGTAAAACATGAAGAGACAGCAGTGTTACAGTCCCAGTGCAGCATCATTAGCTGGACACTGGTGTCACAGGGACTGAACAATTCTCATATAAAATTTTATTCTGAAACAATAGCCATAGACAAAGATCTTTATGAATTATGGAGTATTGTTTTCTTTTTAATTGATTTACACTGAAAGCTTTAAACATCATCCTAATAGTTATCGTAAACCAATTTGTCATCAGGAATACAATAAACCATTATCTGAGCCAGTGCTTACGAGGAGGTGATTCTCCTGCATCAGAGGAACTGGAAGGAAATAAGAAGCAACACTTAAAAATGCCACACTGCATCCAGGTTGGTGCAGTTAGGGGAAAAAATTATGTGAATGATTGCCAATAAATGTGACGGCAGGAAAAAAACCTTCAGAGCCAGCAGCAGTGTTTATTTATGGAGAAATGCCCAGACGGTGGTCAGGGGCTGGCACCCACCCCCACTGACCTGGCCTGGTTGGAGTCAGGGGTCAACCTGCTGCCCTTGCACCTTCTGCAGGGCTCTCCTGCAAGACTGCTGAAGGGGACCTGTGTCCCAAATGCTCCTCCCCAGAGCTGAAACCAGGGAATGGCGAGTGTGTAGCCATGGTTTGTGTGGTTGCTGGTGGCACTGCGACCTGCTGCCTTTCTGCCCTGTCACTCACTCCCTCTTCACCTGCTCACCAACTGTGATGACATTTCTGCTCACAGACAGAACATCAGCAAATACCTTTGGAAGGAAACTTCACACTGCTCTAATCCCTGCTCTTAGAGAAGGTCTGACCATTTAAAACCAGCACCAAAAAAAAACCTGGCTAGAGGCATGGAAAATTTTAGACGAAGCAATTGCAGCCTCAGCCAGCTCTGAGACACCCTGACAAAGGGAGAGCATCATGAGACACATTCTAGGTAGAGCTGCTGGGCCAGGGCTCAGTCTAGGGGCACAGGGTGGAGTTCCCCACAGCCTGGAGAGGAGGTGGAAACGATGTGTGCTCTGAGTCACCCAGTTACCTGCGGGACTGAAAAGGATGCAGCAGAAGAGAGCTGTAGCAGAGTTTGAAGGTTTTGAACTCTGACAGCCAGGTGCTGTAGTGCACCTTATCTGTGTGAGATCTTGCAGCAGCGAGCACTTCACAGCCCCATCACACACTGCTCCACTTGCGGCATCACCCCAGATTTTACTACCACAGCAAAATTTCCACTCCACAGTTTGAGCAGAATGGGCTTCATTTTGCAGAGTGATCTTTAAATGTACACAGTGGATTGTAGAGGCAGGATGAAAGCCCGACATGACTCAGGGATGTGTCCAGGGCACATCCCAGGGCTGTGGCTGGAGGGGCACCCTATGCCTGCTGCCTCAGGAGCTGCCAGGTTTGCCCACCAGGGGCACAGAGGTGCTCAGTGTGGCAACAGGGATACCCTGAGAGTGACAGCCCCTGCCCTGGGTGCAGTCAGCACTGCCCTGTGCTGCATGGCTGAGATCTCAGGTGGCGTTCTTTCTCCAGTAGGGAAACCCTTGCATTCCACAAATCCATTGATGTCTCAGGATTTTCATTTGATTTCCCTGATCTATGCAGCTGGCCTGGGTTGCCCAGCAGAAGGCTCTGGGCCTGGGGCTGTGATGTGACTTGAGCCGGGTGGAAGCAGCAGCACAGGAATATCTTCCACGGGGCTGGGGCCTCCTGCCTTCACCACAACATTCATTTCAGCCTCCAGGCCTTTGTATGAAGTATCATCAAATAATTTACAGGAGGTGTCAGCTGCAGGCTACAGCCAAAAGGAAGGTTTATTTAAGACACCGTGTGGATTGTTATACAAGATCCTGATGGATTATTCCTATCTGAGAATTTACAGATACTGCAGGAGCATGGCCAACAGTTTGGATTAGTTGAGATTAAATTCAGACTGGGTTAGTTTTCCTCCCTTAGGAAATCTCAGCCCTAGGTCTACAGATATTTTTTGAAGGCAAGATGTAGACAAAACTGACTTACACTTTCAGCAGGCACCTGAAGCACTTTTCCATCAATCACTTCTGATACACAGAGGCAGAAGTGTGAGCCACTTCATTAAGAGCCCTCACACATAATAATACACATAATCACACATAATAAGAGCCTCACACATGTACATTTACATATTAATCAGACATCTGAGCTGCTAATCTTTCTATCTTATATGCTTCTGTAACCATTAGTCAGAGCCAGGTGCTGTTAAATACTCCAGGTACTACCAAGTGCTCTAAAATCAAGATGAGTGTGGATGACAGGGAAAGGCTCATATTTACAATGCTCCCCTGGAGCCAAGCACTGTTATCTCTGCCACGGTAACATAAATACACACATCTAACACCAGCAGCTTTAGCCCAGTCGGAGCACTGAGCAAGGTGAGGCACTCCCACTGCCAAGAGACTTCAGTGATACCGACAGAAATAAAGGCTGATTCCAGTTCTGCCTTCTCCAGGCTCTTTGCTAGTGTCTGAGCAGCACTGGGCACCTGGCACAAGACCCTGGGAATAAAGGAAGACAGAGAAGCCATCTCTCTCCACCCCTGATAGCTCACAGCCCAACCCTGCTTGTCCCCCAAGGGCAGCAGCTGCCCACACCTTAACCCGGGGCTCAGTGGGGTGGGAGAACTCAGCCCCAGCTCTTACTATAGAATCACAGAATCACAGAATTCAGACTTCAGAGATCATCTTGTTCCAACCCTCTGCCATGGGCAGGGACACCTTCCACTATTCCAGGTTGCTCCAAAGCCCATCCAACCTGGCCTTGAACACTTCCAGGGATGGGGCAGCCACAGCTTCTCTGGGCAACCTGTGCCAGGGCCTCATCACCCTCACAGGGAAGAAAGAATAAGTCTTTCACAAAGTTCAGATGCTTTTCTGGACAAGATTTGGTCGCTGCATAAATCAGTCACAGCAAAAGCGGTTGAAGCAATGAGGGATGTGTGGAAACTGCTCTTAAGTCAGTAGTTACTGAGATGAACAGACACAGAACTCTACAGAGGATGCAGTCAGTGGCTCCACAGTCAAGCTGCTGCGCACTGTGGGGCACCCAGCACCAGTCTCAAGTACAGCACAGGAGTTGCTTGGTTTTCTGTTTAACCTGTTCATTTGCCATTCTGGCACCTGCAAATCCACATCTTCAGCTTCCCATCTCCCTGCCTCCAGCACATCTCATCCAACTCTCCACCTGGCTTGTGTGGTACCTGGGGAATTAAATACTCTCCATCCTCCAAGAGCAGACAATGTTGTGAGGTTTAACCTTTGGGTGTGAGGTTTAACCTTTGGGTGCCTGTTCCTTGGCACCACACACATCGCCGCTGCCTGTACCCCGAGGCTGGGTGTCCAGTGTGAGCAGGGCACAGGGACAGCCAGTGCCCAGTGGTCACACACAGACAAGCTGCAGTCCTACACAAAAACCACAAACACCTACAATTGCCTTTGCAGAGGAAGTGATCTGTGGTACTGCTTCCTCCTTGCAGAACCATTACAGTTTACATTTCCTGGCCTTTAGTTAAACGAAAGAAAAACAGTGTGTGTGGCTTCAGTGATCACACAGGCTCTGCAGAGCACTCCGATCTTCCCTGCTTTGGGCCTCCAAGTTTTTTTTGCCACTTCCTCCAGACTGGATGGAAAGGCTAGCCAGATCCTGAAGAATGGCTTCGTGCTTTTGCCATGGAACATCACCTGGGTTACCTGCAGCTCTTATCGCTCACTGAGGAACCAAGCTGGCCTTGGTGCCTGGCCCCAGCACAGACACCCAGCTGGCAGTACACGCCCTGCTGCTGCCCTCACACCCCAGCACCTCTCCCTCGTGTCCAAGCAGCCCCTCTGACCCCCACCAGCAGCTCTGCCCTGCCCTGCCACTCCCAGCCCATGGCAGCAGGAAGGTGCTGAAGCACAGGGATGCTTTAGAGACCATGAGCCTCTGCACAATCTGTTCTAGACCCACAACCAAGAAGTTTCGCCAGTGGATGTAGTTCTCAGAAGAGAGCCTGGATGCCCCACTGATGCCATTAGAGCCCATCCCAGCAGCTGGACATGCTCTTATGCCTCACCCCATAGGAAAGGCAGATTTTGCAAACCACCAGCAATTCATGCTCCTTGTCTGGAAAGCCTGCACAGAGCACTGGTGCTTTATAGCCAATGGATCTCTCCTCCATCTTTAACTGCTTTTTATAATGTTTTATTGATTGGTTTTGTCAAACTATTTTATTGATTGGAAGTACTTCCAATCTCTGCAGTCTGAGCATAAATGTTAAAGAGGGGATGAGGCTTTATGATGGAACCCTGGCTCAGACTTGAGTCTGGCTGACACCCATCCCTGGCCCAGTGGCCTTGCCTGACCCAGGCCAAAACCTGGGAGAAAGGAGCTGGGACACAGTAACGTCCATGTCCGTATTCCTACCTTCCAGACAGAGGCACAAGTACAGCAGCCCTGTCTGAGCTGAAATAAAGCCTTGGCCATGACTGACCCTGTGTAGGGGTACTCAATGGAGAAGGAGGGGTCACAGCCACCACAGGCAGAGCAGGGCCACACACATCCTGGGACACTTCCAGCAACGTGGGGGCATGGAGGTGGAAATAGGGTGAGGTTGCTGTCTGAAATACCAACCTGACATGTTATTGGTTGCTCACATCTCACCCCCATCCCCTGGTCTCATCACAAGGCAGACGGATGCTCTACCACTCACACGGCCCTGCCTCACTGCCCCCCAGTCACCTGCCTTGCTGGAGCATCCCTGTGAACGCCAAAAGTGGCTCCGCTCAGTCAGACGTGGAGGGTTCAGGCTGGCCTCTTTCCTGGGATGCAGCCCAGTAATGCCTGCTTTGTCTGGCTCAAAACAGAGGGATGTGCCCAGGGTGAGATGGGCACAGCTCACTTTTGAGTCAGGATTATTTATTCATTATTACTTATTCGTAATTTCTAAATGAGCTTTACAACTCTGTTCTGATTTCGGCATTTGCCTCTCCTATGAGCATGTGAAACACCACAACAAATGCAACGGGGTAAAACCCCCAGCCCCTGAACCACCAAACTGCTGAACTATGGTAGCATCAACTGCATTTACACAGGGCAGAGAATCTCTGCTTCTTGCAGAGCAGCAGCAGCAGGCATTACCATGAGGAAAAGCTGATTACACCAGATCGGAGCATGTATGATGTGGGCATTTCCATTTCACACATGAATCATTAACAAATAAATAAAAGAGACCATAGAAAGCATTTCTCACAGAAAGCCCAACTTTCCCATGCAAACCCCCAGACAGAAGGTTTTACCTTTGCTGTGGTTTTTTAGTTGTTTGGTTTAAGCAGCGGAAAGAATCTGTCTTAATTGAGCCATGCTTTGGCTGGTGCTTCTTTCTAACAGCATATATTGGTATTTTCCTATAAAAACCCAAGGTCATATGAGCAAGACACTGGAGATTTTCTATGGGATAAGCCAAGAGCAGCCAACACAGGGAGCAGCAGGCCTCTGGTCCTGCTGTCTTATAGGAAAACAATGCTTCCAGCTGGATCCTACAGTGTGGATTTCATGGCCTTTTCTACCCCTCAAGAACAGAACCCCGTTTCCTGCAGGAAAGCAAAGCTGAGTCCCCATTCTTATTGAGGAAACCCCAATTTCCATTTCATTTCATTGTCTCTTTGCAGCTGCAGGGAGCAGCGCCCTCCTCCACACGCCTGAGCCCCAGAAGTGCTCCAGGGGGAAGGAAAGGTCCAACCCTCACCTGCAGGAAGGAAACAGAGTTACTTTTAAATCACTGTTAAGTACAGTCACTTAATAGCTTCCAAAAGCTCCTCTGCCCCCCAGCCCTCAAATTACATAAATCACATAAAATTCACACTGGCCACTCCCGGGAAGGGTGGATGAAGCTCTTTTTTCCCCTTTTTATCAGAAAAGGACATACAGCCAGAAATATTGGCAAAGCCAGCTGTCCTTTGGAGAGTGGCTTCCACAGATAAGTTACCCTCCAAGAGAGCTGCCCGTGTAAGTGGCCCTGTGGGGACTGTCACACACTCCTTCACAGAGCAGTGCTGCTACAGGACAAATCCATGCAATGCAACTGTGAACAAAACTCATCTTAACACTTACATTTTCCAGTCTTGACTGAGCATCTTGAAATCAATGGAATTATTTCCTTTGCCATGGGTGTCTGCATTACACTGATCCATGGGGCTTGTGGGGCACCACTGAATGGTCCTCCCCTTCGAGTTGCACAGAGGCCCCCCAGTATTTAGCAGCACCCAAAGGGGTCCAAAAGACCAAACACTGGTTGTTGTCTCCAGGGACAGCAGCAGAGCTGCTCTCTTCCAGCCCCTCTATTCCACCTCTTTGATTTATTTATCTAAGTGCTGCCAAGTCTCCAGTTCCACCAAACCATTACTTCATCCATGAGGAAAGCAAACACAGTGCTCTTCTTTCCCCTCCAGCATCCATCAGCACCTACAAGTGACACAAAGCACAGAGGGAACAGGCCTGTGTGTATGTTCCTGGTGGCTGTGGGTGGCTGGAAGGGCCCTGGGGCCCTACAGGCTCTTAGCTTAAGGCAAATCATAGAGTCACAGCATGGTTTGGGCTGGAGGGACCTTGAAGATCATCAGCTTCCAACCCCCTGCTCTGGGCAGGGATGTCTTCCTCTAGACCAGGTTCCTCAGGGCCCCATCCAACTCCAACACTTCCAGGGATGGGGCAGCCACAGCTTCTCTGGGCAACCTGTGCCAGTACCTCACCATCCTCACAGGGGAGAATTTCTTCCTAATATCTCATCTAGACCCAGCCTCTGACAATTTAAAGCAGTTCTCCTTGTTTTATCATTGCATGCTCTTGTTGAAAGCCCTTCTCCAGCCAGAAGGTGCTATAAAGTCTCCTTGGAACCTCCTCTTCTCCAGGCTGAACAGCCACATCTCTCAGCATGTCTCCATAGGAGAGGGCCTTCAGGCCTCTGAGCATCTCCCTTTGCATTATTTTTCATCTGGGCATGGGACTTGCCTTCCCTTGTCCCTTGTCCCCTTCTGTGAAAGGAGAGTAGGAAAGGGCGGAGCTGCAGCTCCCTTGGGGAAGCCAGGCTGGAGCAGGAGGGGGAACAAATAAAAGGGTTAGGAAAAGTTTAATTGTTTTTCTCTCCATCGTACTTGCACTCCAAACATAAATAAGTTAAAGATGCTGATATTAGATTTCAGTGCTTGCAAACACGGCATGGCTGGTTTGCAGTTCTGGGCAGAGGGCTCAGGGCTGCTGCCGCCGCCGTGCCCAGACACTTCCTGCTCCTCCGTGCGAGCTTTGATGGCAGCTGATGTTGCTCAGCGCCTAAAATATTTTAAATGGCTGAGACACCCCAAATGTCTTGGCAGGGAACAAGGGTCTTGCATATAGATCACATAGCTATTTCTGGACTGTTCTATAAATACACCCCTTCTCTGGAAACAGCCCTCAGCTGCAGAGGCCAAACCTCTGCCCAGCACCTCATCTCTCCTTTCTGGAACTGGCCTCCTTTCTTCCCTAGCAAAATTCATCCTGGATTAAAACCTGGTTCTCCCCAGCTACAGCTGTTGAGGGAGCTGGGGGGGGGGAAGTAGCCCACCCTTCCACTCAGTGCCTACTGAGTGTGAGCTGCAAGGAGGTTTAGTGCATTTCCTAGGGAGAGGGGCTCCTACTGCAGGGCTCCTTGGGGCAATTTCAGCACCTTCCCCAGGGCCAGCAAACGTAGCCCATTTTAGGGGACTACAGGACTGTCCCAGCAGTGCTGTCCCCGTTGCTCTGGGGCCCTATCCAGGCTTAACTCATTAATCCCCGACATGCTGAAACCCTCCCTCCACGCCCCAGGGGCACAAGGCACAGCCACGGAGCATGTCCTGGAGCACGCCCGCAGTGGGATCACCACAGGCTCAGCTGTGGGGCAGCACAAACCCCACAACTGCAAAGTGACAAAGTCTCAGCTGGGGCAGGCAAAAATCTGTGTGTTCACTGCTTCCTTCCTCATCCACTGCTCTGCTGCACAGAGAGCCAGAGCCCAGACAGGTTCGTGCCGCCTCCTCCCGCTGGGACACAGGGATTTACCACCAAGCAGCACCTTGTGCAGCACAGATTTACACAGCCTGAACCCTTATTTACACTTCAATTCTGTCACTGCTCATGCACAAACACAAATCACATCGCTTTCCTGAGACATTCTTGCCAGCAAGGCTGCACAGGTTTTCCCCCTGGTGATGAAGAGTGGAGTGCTGCCATACTAGTAGCGAGATATTAAAAATAAATAAATTGGAAAAAACCACAGCAGCCAGCAGCTCTGATTGAAGATTAACAGGAATTTGGATTTTCAAAGAGATAGTGCTTTAACTTAAGCACCTGAGTGACTGATCACATCTATAAGACTGTTCATCTGCTTTGTACTTCAATTAGATGATAGACATTTAAAAACACATCCCCAGGTGAGTTCTGGGCCTTTTTGGAGATGTGGCATCAAAGCAGCAGACAGACAGGAGTCAGCAGCCAAGCACTGAAATGCGGTAATCACTCACCGAGTGCCATCACTCGTGCCTGGTGCTTTGAACACAGTTCAGAACAGAAATGCAAATATCTATTTTTTATTAGTGACCCAGCACAAACCACTTCAGTCTGACCACAGAGATGCAGAATGAGCAGTTCATCAGAACAAACATTTACTCAGGTGCCTGAAAGGCTGCAGAACCCCAGAGTGAGAACAAAGCATTTTTTTAAAAATCCACTTTCTTTTCTTTCCCGTTCCTGAACCATCAAGAAAGGTCAAAAAACCTTTGTAGACTTCTGTCACAAGCCCAGAATACAGTGGGTTTCCTCTCCAGCCAGCAGGGGCCTGTGCCATGATGGTGGGAGTACTCACATCCACGCTCCAGGGCATGGAAAGCAGGACAGATGTCTGTGGGATGGACAGACAGACACCCACAGGATGGAGCCCAGCCTGACAAAGTATTAATGTCAGATGATACCTGGTGGGACAGATCTGCCCCTCCCCCCCAAATACTGTGCCCTGGGGACAGCACCCTCAAGCCAACCCCACTTGAAGACTTTCTTTCACCACCTTTCAGCCATTTACTCAGGACAGATCTAACACTTTTTCCCTGCCTCCCATGGGGCAGGTGGGAAATGGAGCAAGGCAGCTGAGTGGTGCTTCCACTGTGTCCAGAGAAGGGCCATGAAGCTGGGGAAGGGTTTGGAGCACAAGTCTGAAGAGAAGCAGCTGGAAGGCTCAGCCTGGAGAAAAAGAGTCTCAGGGGGAACTTATCCCTCCCTAGAACTGCCTGAATGGAGGTTATAACCAGGTGGCAGTCGGGCTCTTGTGCCAGGTAACAAGTGACAGGATGAAAGAAAAATGACCCCCAGTTGTGCTCGGGGAGGTTCGGATTGGATATTTGTGAATATTCCTCTGTCTAAAGGGTTGCCAAGCACTGAACAGGGCACTGCCCAGGGCAGTGGTGGAGTCCCCATTCCTGGAGGGATTTAAAAGATGTGCAGGTTTGGCCCTTGCACATACCTTAGTGGTGGCCTAGGTAGTGCTGTGTTAATGGTTGGACTTGTTGTTCTGTGTTATTTTTGCACGGCCTGGTTTTTAGTAGTGGGGAGGCCAGAGAGGTGGCTCCTGTGAGAAGCCACTGGAAGCTTCCACCAAGTCCAGCAGAGCCAATGGCTGATGGCTCTGAAGATGGACATGCTGCTGGCCAGAACTGGGCCAATGAGAGAGGCTGGTAACGCCTCTGTGATGACATATTTAAGATGAAACTCAAAACAAAGGGGGCACAGTTCTTCCCTAGCCAGAGAAGAGGAGATGCGAATATACAAGGAAAACAACATGGTGACACCAAGGTCAGTGAAGAAGGAGGGAGAGGAGTTGCTCCAGGCACCGGAGCCAAGATTCCTCTGCAGGCTGTGGTGAAGAGACCACGGTGAAGCAGCTGTGCCCCTGCAGGCCCTGGGGATCCACGGGGGATGCAGAGATCCACCCGCAGCCCCTGGGGATCCACGGGGGATGCAGAGATCCACCCACAGCCCCTGGGGGAGGTGCCTGTGCTGGAGCGGGTGGATGCCTGGAGGAGGCTGTGACCCAGAGGGAGACCTGGTGGAGAGAGAGGGCCCTGCTTCCAGGCTGGAGCAGCCTGTCCTTGCAGGACTGCACCCATGGAAGGGAGACCCACGGTGCAGCAGTTTTGGGAGGACTGTGTGCCCGTGGGACAGACTCACATTGCAGCAGTTTTGGGAGGACTGCTGCTAAAGAGAGTGGACCCAGGCTGAAGAAGTTCACAGAAAACTGTCTCCTGTGGGAGGGACCCCACAGTGCAGAAGGGGAAGGGCTCCTCTCCCTGAGCAGCGGAAGATCGCGGATGATGAACTGACCAAAGTCCTTTCCCCTGCACTGTTGTTGGGAAGGAGGGAGGGGCTGGGGCAAGAAAACATGTTTTTAAGGGCTTATTTTATGTCTCATTATCCTCCTCTGGTTTTGACAGTAATAAATTCACTTTGTACCTCTAAGCTGAGCCTGTTTTGCCCAGGAGTGTTTTCTCCCAGTCCTTACATCAATTCATGAACACTTTGTTAATTTTTTTTTTCGTCTCCTCTGCCCAGCTGTGGCAGGGGAGGGCAAGTGAGCAACTGTCGTGGGTACCTGGCATTTGGCCAGTGTTGAACCACGACATGGTCTTACAGGTCTTTCCCAACCTAAATAATTCTAAGGCTCAATGTTTCCTGGACACACAGCCCGGGATCCAGCACTTGCGGCCCCTCACCCAGCAGGGGCAGCCCCCAGGGAACACAGCCCAGCCTGGGGTACAACTGGATGCTGTCAGGGACAGAAAACACTATTGTGCCCAACTGGGAGAGACCTGACCTAAGGACTGGAGATGTTGAATTAAATCAGTTTTTAAATCATTCACTTACTTCTTGAAAGGGAGGGCACTGCTGCCCAGCGCACTGGAAATCCACAAGCTCTGGTTTCCACCCAGGTCTCAGCTCTTGCCCACAGCTGACTGGTTGTGGGACTGGGGCCATCTGCAATCACTGCCCCATCCCAGTGCCCAGGGACTCCCCGGGGACCTCCCTGGAATGGCTCCACGCACACCGGGACTCAAACTGGCCACACTCACTTGCAGGAGGGGCTGTGCCCATAGATCCTGCAACACCAGCAAACCCCTTTCCTGCATGGAGAAGGGCCGAGTATTCATCTGTGAGATCACACACAGCTGGGGGCTGAGAGCCTGGTGAGGAGCCAGAGCCCAGCAGAGTCCCCAGAGGTGCTTTTCTCTCACCCACTGGGGTTTGAACCAAGACCTACAACAAGCGAGACAGGGCCCCTCGTTCATCTGATCCACACACGATTTTGTGATGAAAGACTCCAAAAGCTGCAAGAGACCAACAGTGAGGAGCATTAGAGCCCCGCTGCCAGGGGAAGCTGTCCTGCCACAGGGGCCCATTCCATGCAGGCACGAGCTGCCTTTCCTGCCTCACCTACCTGAGCAGGGCTCCTGCCAGCTCGGCATCAGCGAGCAGGTTTATGCAGAGCTTTCTGTCTTCTGTGGCTTCCCAACTTTCTTTCCATTTTAGTGACTTAAGATTTTCCACTGAACACTAAAGTTTCCTTCAAAGCCCAGGTTTTTACAGCTGCACCAGCAGTTTCCTCCTCAATCACATCTCTCTCCACTTGCTGGCAGGTCCATTTTCCTTAATGGCTTCTTTTCCCAGGACATGCGTGGGTCCACCTAATCAACAAATAACCAGCTTGACTGGTTTTAACGAATTTCCCTGTTTTCCCCTCTCTTACGGTATTTTTAAATTTCCTAATCTATATCTCATTTGATTCCCATCCCTCCTCTTATCCCCTCTCAGTCTGTCCCCCCAAACACAATTACAAAAGAGAAACTCCAGCTCACCACACCTGCACAGCCCAGCCCACAGCTCATCCTGTGGTGTTACAGCTCCTCTCACTCCAGGCTTTTAGGTGGATGCCCTGTACAACCCATAGCACTCTCCACCCTCATTTATGGATGCAAGACAAATACAGAGCTCCACCTGTGGCAGAGAAACAGCAGAAAGGAGCCCAAAGGCTCCTAAGTGAAGCAAGCCAACTGGTACTATCCCTCAAGCTATTTCCTGCCCATCTGTCCCGAGGCTGTGCAGCTCTGGCACATCCCTGCCTCTGAGCTAGGTGGGCTCCCAGAAGTTGGGAAGGCAGTGAGAGAGGGCTGTAGCATCTCCTCCTGTCTATGGAGAGCACTCAGTACCATTGTGTGATGCTGCTTGTGTAGGGATGTGCCCAGATATCGTGAAATTTCAACTTCTGTGTTCTGCTCAGCTGCAGGACGCTGTGCTATTCAGATGTATGCAGAACCTTATCAGTGGAATTCTGATTTTAATTTGCACATGAACTCTTAAAAGTTGTAAAGGGAGTCTTTTGTGATAGAATGAAGGAAATCATCAGGAATTGACAATTTAGATGGGAAGCTCCACGTGGCCTCCAACAGCGTTCCAGGGAATCAGAGACTTCACCGCTACCGAAAGATACTGTAATGATTTCAGAAAATCTGTTCAATGGCTTGGACACCAACCTGGCCCTGGAGATGTGTGTACATCATTCACCTCGGCCATCCCCACAGCTCAGCCTTCTGTCGAGCAGTTGCAGTGAGAGAGGATCACGTTTTTGCTAAAATTCCACTGTGCAGTGAATCAAGCAGCCAACAGCACCTGCTGAGCCAGCACCTGACCGAATCCCCACACAAGTGTCTGAATGTTCACATCCACACTTCCCATCCAGAGACTGCTGTGAGATGGGACAACATAAGACATGTGGCCCCACCAACAGCCCACAAAAGCGTTCACAGAAGTTCAAACCCCCATCCCTCCATCTCTGCTGCACCCAGAGCACGGTAGAACCTTCACTGGACTGCTGGGGGTCCCTGCTCAACACCAAGAATTTGATGTCATAGGGTGTTGAGAACTCACCTCTGCAGAGCACTTCCAACATGAGTCCCTCTGATGAAGGGTGGGGAGGGGGAGGTATTGTCCTGCAGTTTCAAGGAGGGCAACAAGGAGCAGTTCAAAACCCTCCCACCCCTGCAGAGCCATCCTCTCCCGCTCACAGCCAAGGCTCTCCTGGGCCTGTTTCCCAGCTGATGGAGGGCACCCATTCCCACGCTGCACGAGCCACTCTCAACCCATTTCCAGTGAACTGCTGGCTCTCCTCTGCCCAGAGCCCCTCCTCAGTGAGAGCCCTGGAAACACAGAACCACCAGCTCAGCTCCATGGCCATAATGCTCTGCACAGTGGCACTGGAGAGATGCAATAAAACGGATCCAACTACATGAAGTGCAAAAGGGAGGCAAGGAAAACCAAGTCATCTGAGGTTTTGTGGTCATTTTCTCAAGAAAAAAGAGGGTTTTGCTCCCATTTCCTCTAGCATTTATCAAACAGTGCCTCGCTGATGGAAAGAAGAACCTGCAAAGTTTTAATCTGACTTAAAACAAATCCACCTACAGAGCCAAGGAGATTTCAACTACCATACAGGGGGTGAAGAAGAAACATTCATTATTTAATGGAAAGCATATCAAGTTTGATAGATCCTAAATTCCTTTTTAAATTACACTGATTAGTCCTAATTGGTGCAGGAGTTGGCATTACCTCAGCCCTGACATCCACTCAGGAGCTGAATACTTAGTCAAAGTCTAGTTGAAAGCTACACAAATTTTAAGTAAAATTTTTGGGTTTTTTTCTTTTCCTATGCCAAGAATACATTTGACAATTAATTGTGCAAATGTTGAATGAGTTAAGAAATGGCAACAATTTAAGAAGAAATGTTTAAGGAAGGCAGTAAAAAGTCAAGGACAGCACTGTGGTCAGGCTGCCAATTTCATACCCAAGGCTGAAAAGAACTGATGAAGTTAACTGCTATTAATGAAATTATATAGCTGTATGTCTTGTGTCCTTAACTACCTGGCAGTAGTCCTGTGGTTTCCCATGTTACTGCTTTTATGCTTTACTGGCATCCACAGGCTGTGTGGCTCCAACAGCCAAGGTGAGAGTGGGTGCTCCCAGACACTGCTGCCAGATGTCTGTCCTACTGCTAGGTCAGGCAGCCACAAAAGGGGGGAAAATAATCAGTACTTCCCAGGCTGAAAAACTTTGTCACTGTGACAAATCCATTCAGAAGCAGAGGAAGGGCTCCTCTCCCTGAGCAGATCTCGGGGGATGAACTGACCAAAGTCCTTTCCCCTGCACTGCTGGTGGGAAGGAGGGAGGGGCTTTTTCAGAAGATAGGCTAAAAGAAAAAGAATATTTGGAGAAAATACGTAAAGTTGAATGACTGGCTTCTGTGTGGAACTGCCATCCCAAATTCCTGCTGAACACGCTCAGACTTTTAAATATATTGTTCTTTTTGGTAAGACATATTAGCAGAGAAAACAGTCCAGAAGATGTTGATACACATCTTTTTTGCTAACGATTCAGAGAGAACATCTTCCATTTTAATTATTATCTTGAGAGGAACCCCTGTGACGGAAATGGAACAACCAGCTTACACAGCATTCATCCCCACTGATCCATAATGAAGTGAGGACCTGAAACAAGCCCAGATAGTTCCCCAGAGACATCACAGTGAGAACAGGAATTTACCACTGTAATTTGAGTCTCTTAAGGGAGCCCTTCTGGTGGCCATGTATCCCTGGAACATGTATCCCCTGCTGTTGCAGGGGTCACTTCAGCTGTGCAAGCATAGGTGTCTGGCAGGCTACTGCAAGATCCACAAGAGGAGACAAAGAGTATCTGTACAGCATGAAGCACCACAACATCCACTTCTGGGCTATTTTGGGTGCTCTGCTAAATTCAGCTACATCTACGCTGCACTTAAGCCTGAACAAAAAGAATTCTCTCTTCCCCAAATTTCTGGCAAGTGAAGAACATTGAAGCCTTCTCCAGGGAGCCCAGCATCACTCACCTGGCCCCTCTTCAGTGAGAGGAACAGCTGTCCTCACCACAGCAACACTACAGCACTTAAAACCTATTTTCCATTACACATCTAAACCAGAGCATCTGTACAGCACATCCTGATAAGTACAATCTGCTCTCAAATCTCTCAGCCACTAAAACCATGCAAACATCTCTTGGTTTATCTTTCTACTCTGTCCAGTCCTTCATTTCTATCAAAGGCTCCTGTAATTTAATATTTCTTTCCATATTGATATTTTTGTAAGACAGAATTCAGCCCATTTTGATAAATTAATCCCTGCTGACTCCAGAAGTACTTCCATTTTGTTCAGTAAAACAGAGGTAAACCCCCACCCTCTGCAGAGGGGAGGCTGGAGCACTCTGCAGAGCTGCTCTGGGGCAGGAACAGCATTCAGCACATCAAACTGCAAAGAGGCTCCAGGGACCAGTCAGACACCTATGCACCCACACCCCTTCCCAGCACTCTGCGACAGCACCTGGGGCCCCAACAACACAGGGGAGAGATGAAGTCCCCAGACAGTTCACAAAACACAGTGGAGAATCAATCCTCAGCCCTGCTCTCACCACAAAACCCCTGAAAGTATCCTTGAAGAAGGCTGTTCTCTTTATCACTATTATTCTTCTCTTTGAAAGAGTCCCATTAACCAGTTTTATCTTCACCCTGCTGCAGTTTCTCTGCTCTCAAAAAAGGATTAATTTTTTTTGTTACGGCAAAGTGACAAGAACAGTTCTGCTTATTTGTATGTTCTTGCAGAGATTTAGTTTGTGAAGATCTGCAGGAGCAAGGTGACAGAGGAATAAAAAGAGGTGGGGGGGAAAAACCCCCAGCCCGCAAGAGACCTTATCCCAGGGAGAAGACAGCTGTGAACCAGGCACAGCAGCAACGTTCCCATCAGGCCATCAGGTCAAATCCAGTCCCAAGAAGGTTGGGAGAGCAGGGACCAGGCTGTGCCAGCTGGACACAAGGCAGTCCCCAGCAGTGGAGGTCAGGCTCCTCCTGACTGGGGCAAGTGATGGAGACAGGAATCGTGGCACAGGGTGCTCCACTGGGACATGCACAGAGCCCCTTTCCCATCCTATGGCTCTACAACCTCACTAAAATTATGTCCGGTTTGGACATAGTAACAAATATTTTGTTGCTTTTACAACGTTTTGGATGTCATAAAAAATGACTTGCAGCTTTTCCTCAATCTGGTTGCAATTTCTTCTCCTGGTTGGAGACTAGGAGCTGTCATATAAGTCTCAAGTTGTCTGCCAATATGAAGGTTATCTTCACCCGGTAATCTGTTAGGAGTCAAGAACTATACTGAAAGAGCATTAAAAAGCCTCTGCTGTCCAAAAATGAGATATATTTAAAAAATACAACAGGGACCAAAGATAACTAGAAAAACTCCCTGTATTTTGGAAGAGTGACAGAAAAAAATACCTGAATCTCCACCAGGGATAGTAACAACAAAAATAGAAATAACAGAAAAAAAACACCCAATGTTTGAACAAATCAAAGAGGCCAAATTTAGTAAGTTACCACAAACATCCACTCAGAGCTGACTCTCATAGAAAGCCAGGAAACTCTCTCCCCTAAATGCTATGGCACCAGAATGAAAACAGAATTAATTCTTTGACTTTGAAAAAGCTGCAAGGCATCACTTATAAAATATACTGATTTGAGCTGCCTGTACTACTAACTTGAGCTTTACTTTGTGTAATTGCCAGACTCGTCCTTTGGAAGCAGCGTTCTTTATAATCAGCTGTACCATGAACATCAGTTTATTTAATGATGTGTATCTGGGCCAAAACAAGGCTCATTCAGTCCAAATTTCTGTAACATGCACCCGCCTTTACCTTAAAATCGTATGGGAAAAGTCCCTCATCACAAGAACCATTGTTCTGAAATCCAGAAAATAATCATCCCATTCCATGTACACAGGTGAAGGAGGGTCCCGACTCCTCTTCCCCACAAAGTCCTACCGGGATTAGGGGTGTACTCTATGCTGATGCATCAGATCTATACTTTTATTCCTAGAATACAACACCTTGAAAGCCTTGACCCAAAATCAAGTTGGATTATTTCTAACGTTTTCCTGAAAAAAATTAATTATCGCACTCTGCAGGCAGGTGAGACATGACTGCATTTCCTGGCTCAACCTGACCACACTAAGCAATTTAAAATTAATTTGGGGGAGGCAGAAGGTGGCTGACCCAGAGTCACAGGACTGGGAAGGCTGCTGACAGCTTGGTGATAATAGGAATGAGAATTAATAATAATTAACTGCTGTTTCAGAGAAGATGGGCACCCCACATGTCTGACACCGTGCAGGAAGCAGAGCCTGAGGAGGAAACACATGGTGGCCAAAGCTGTCAGCCAGGGCCCAACACGGTGACTGGTCAGAGCATCTTTGCTCTCCAGATGCGAGTTAAGCTGGTGTCAATGAGATCTGGAGCTGCCATCTGTGCGAATGTTCGTGTTTGGTACAATACCAGTCGTTATCCACCCACAAGACTCACCCTGCCAAGTTACCACAGCTTTGATTATACACCAAGTGCTGTGGTTTGGCTTCACGGACCACTCCACACAATTCGTTTCTGGTAAATGAATGAGAGATGAACAGCAAATCAAATTCAAAAAGAAGAGAAATTTGACTTTCCTTGTGAGAAGGGATTAAGAAAAAACTAAGACATGTCTTTTGAACTTTACTAATGGATCAAGTGACCTAAAACGAACACCATTAACTACAGAAACAGCATGTGTAGAGACCATGCCTCTGAACTGTCTAAATCCACAAAATCTGCAGCTCTGTCACAATCTGAAACAGATCAGTAGTGTGCCAGAACAAACACAAACAGCCTATTTCTCTGTGGTTAACTCGACACAAATCCCAGGAAAAAGCAACACAAACAGCTGAAATTGCATCCTTGGCCGTGTCTCTGCTCTACAAGACACACCTTTTCTTTCTGTCAGACCTACAAATCCGACCCAAGTGAGCTAGTGAACTAGGCAGTTAAAAGTCAGTCTGAAATAGAAGATTAAGCACTGTAAAGTTAAAAAAAATAAATAAAAGAGAGAATTTGTAATGAAAGCAGCTTTAAATAGAACATCTGCTTTTACTTCACAGCACTTCAATAAGCTGCTTTCACCACATACAAGCTATTGATATGAGCAAGGAAAAGAAAGGTCCCTAACAAGGAAAAAGACCAGTAATCCAAATCCACAGATTTCTCCACTTACAAGCATTTACACAATAAGCCCTTAAACTGTAACACCATCAGTCCCTCAAACAGGATGGAACTGACAAGATACTGTTTTCACTGACAATGCCACTTCCCTAATCCACACTATGTTTCACAGAGCACTTTGATTCTTGTCTGTAATGGAAGACTTCAGTTTAAAAAAAACACCCCAAGAAATCTGCTTTTCAAGATTCAAAAGATTATAAACTGGCAACAGAAATAATGGAAAGACAGGTTTTGTCAGTTGATACGTAAGAACAGTTGTGTAAAAGACAGCTCAGTGTTTTAAGATGAACAATACAAAGAGCAGGCTAAGTATAAGACATGCCATATCTTTAAGTGCTTTTGTGCAAGATATGAAAAACAAGTGGATGTGGTTTGCTTTTGAAAAGTGCAGCAGTTTGAAAAGAAGAAAACGGAATTTAAGCCTGTGAAAAGAGAGTGTTAAAATCACAAGAGATGGGTGCCTACGTCGCTCAAGAACTGTGGTTTAACTGCTTTTCACAAAGCAGCAGCCAATTGCAAAGCTTCCCCGATGGCCATACAGGGTGGGAAATAGGTGGCATGTAGAGCTGCTGGCCAGGATATAGGGGCTGCAGCTCTGCAGCATGGAAAACCCAGTGCTGGGCAGCTCCGGATCAGAGCAGAGCTGAAGCCCTGAGCCAACCCAGCCCTCCCATGAGCTGCAGGAACCGCAGCACAGGGCTCACACCACGTCCCACAGCTGGGGCCCTACAGACAGTACAGGGGATTTAGGGAGAAAAGTTTAAGGGCAAAGGTACTGAATGAGCAGAGTGGAGAAGGGCTAGATGAGCACAAGGACACTATCCCTGCTACATTTCTGAGATCGTTCTAGCTGTACCCATAGCCCACCAAATCGGGAACAAGCTGCTGCTGTGTGCACTGATCTCTCACCTGCCATTAGCTGCCTCAACAAACAAGAAACAGTCTTCAAACTTATTAATCCATTTTCCCAAGCCTTGTTGTATTGAATGCTTTCACAAAGTAACTACCAACTTCACCATCTCCTTCCTAATTTGAGATGTTCTAGGCCTCCAGAGGTTTTATTACTTTTATATTTTATTGGGTTGTTTTAAACAGCTTTTCTGAAAGTGCAGAATTCAAGCTGTTATCAGCTAAACACAAATTTCACTTTTAAAACTGGAAACCGCAGCTTCTTCTTCGACAAAAAATAGTTAATATACACAAAACATGATGACTTCTCCTCTTATTTTCCAATCAAAAAACTGCTGAGAAAAGCTCAGCAGAAATTACACAATCGGGTTTGGGAAGCACGATGACATTAAAGAACTGCACACATGCTCTGAAGGACAGGGATGTTTTCTGTCAGCCAGCCATCCAACCACTTTAACATGCTTTGGATCATTTTTCTGGGCACAGTTATAGCTTCTTACCACTGTACTGCTACTATGATTTACATCCATAAAACCTGGCAGTAGCTGCAAAAAACCTCAACAAAAAGCAGCAACTGAAGCTCGAGCTGGAAGGCACCATTTGCAACAGCTGCAACAACGACTAGATAGTAAAAACTTCAAAGAAATATGAAAATTAAGATTTAATCAAAGAAACAGATTCGAGAAAGCTCAGCAACGTTAAGGGATACGGGTGGGAAGGACAGCTGAGGAAAATGACAGGCACAATTCACACAGAATTGGTACTTTTAAAACAGAATTATTACAGAACAGTCTTTTCCTACATTACCTTGTTTTCTGAGTATGTGTCATCATCCGCCTCCATGAAAACTACGATCCCTTTTGGATGCCAACAAATACATATGAAATTAAATTATCTCAGTACAAGAAATTACATAGGATTATGAAAAATGAGGCAATGGCATAATCTACATTTCAGTATCAGAAACTGATCAAAGAATATTAAATTAAAGCAGTTAAGTAGGAATGAAAGTATTTTTAAAGAACAAATTTGTGTTTTATCAAAAGAATTCTGAAGCACAAATTGACAATTTTGACAAATGCTTCAAAGAATGAACAAGTCCTTGATATCCACCAGGCTATAAAAAAAAAAAGATGTATCTATGGGTTAAAAAGCAGCAAAGCATTATTGTGAATCAAAAACAGCTCAAAAAATCCAGTATGGATAGAAGTTAATTGTATTGCTGTCCTGAAATCCCTCACTAGGACAAGTGTATGTGTAAACTATGGGAAAAACAGAGGATCAGATTTTAAAGAGGTGGTTTTCTAGTTATATTGAGATTAAAGATGGGGATTTATGAGCTCTAACATGCTACAGGAATCAACATCACACCAACCAAAGGAGGAAAAAACAAACAAACAAACAACAGCCGTCACTAACGTCTTACATATTGTCTTTGGTTGTTTAATATCAAGAAATACTTTTTACAGAATATGTGGAGACTATTCCTTTGAAATTCATTCTGTGTCAATACCTTCCCTATGGCCTCTCTGGTAAACCAGAGGACAGGCTTTACTTTCTCTGAATAGTTTGCTTTTTTCTACATTTTTATCATATTTCTCTTCAGAACTCCAATTTCTTCCATTTACAGGCTTTTGTACCAAAATGGTATAACTACAACAGACTTTACATTGTATAGTGAAGGTATTTTTCTTGCATTATAAACTTAGAACCTACTAAAACAATTTTCCACAAGATACTATTGAACTTACAGCAGGATTTAGAGACAGGAATAATGAACATTTGCAATAATAATAACTAAAATAAAAACCAACCCAAAACTTCTTAAGTTACATTAGCAAGGATTAAAAGTGTTATCTCACTAAGATTTTAAAATTACTGCTTTAAAAAGTCTTGTACCAGAAAGGAGTTTTCAATCCCCAGCTAGACGTGCTCAGTAGTTGAGGAGAGGGGAATGGGAGGGGAAGGCAGGTTTAGGGTTTTCCCCTCATTCCCTTGCAGTCTGGCCAATTAAGCTCAGAATGTTTACCAGGTGTATGATACATTTAAGGAATGGAAAGTAGCATACACATTTCATGGTATTTCCATTGGACTATGTACAGCATCTCCAATGTCTGAATTAAAAGCATTCTGAGTAAAATCAGATAATAGTTATTAGGTAAAAGAAACCAACAGAAAGGCTGTTAATACACCTTTAAAAAACGTAACACAAAAATAATTAACCACTGCTTTCTTGGCATGTAAAAGTTCTATACAAATTTTAAAAATTTTATTTGCAGGTACTAACCTCTTCAAAAGCTCACTCTGTATTTACACTAATTCTTTTAACAAGTTTATCTCAAATTAAAGCATATTTAAAACAATCATGATTGCATTAACTTTTCTGCTTTAAATTATTACCCAATTAGTGCTTTATTCACATTTTAAAAACTTGTACAATTTATTACAAATATAAAACAGTGCAGTTTTTCATACATTATCCCAACTCTGAGACAAACACTTAAAAGACATGGAAAAAGATTTTGATTTCTATAAACATAACATTTGCATTACTCATACCCCTTTCTTCACTGTCCTCCCATAACCCCAATTTAAAAAGATCAAACATACAACATACTGTAGGTTTATTTTTATTCAAAAAGTTACTGTCTCAAGACATAAATACAAATCAGAAAACAGTACAATTAGGACAATAGAATGTGGAGGACAACAGGTTAAGGTAAATATATAAAACATTTTTAGCTGGTTGAAAACAAAGCTGTAAGAACTGCTTTCACAAAGAAACACTTCTTCAAGAGTAAGAAAAATCAACTTAAGTTTAAAATCATATATACAGTCCTCTCAGCAGTTCTATTAAATGCAGTGGTGTGGAAAACAATATAGGCAATACTTTTAGACATGAGAGTATTTATTTATGTAAAATGAGTTAGGCAGATCTAGTTTTGAGTTTGTTGTTACCCCATGACTTAGTAAAATAATTTTATTTCATCATGATCCTTTAGATAATCTATGGTTTTTGGCTACCACAGCCGAATGTTTAATTTCTGAGTCTAAAAACAGGAAGCCTTTTTGTATTCACCCATTTGGGGAGATCCTTGTATTGCAAGCGTATTAAGGCATGGAATGATTAAAATAATATACCTCAAGAACTGAGAGACAACTGACAAAAAATATACATATGTAATATAAGTTAATATTTCCTTTAAAATGATGTCTAGCTGCCTAAGCCTTGCAAAATGAGTCAATGTCAAAATGGCAAAGATCCACTTTCTGTTTTAGACCAAATTTAATTTATTTGTGAATGGACACAAAATGAAGTTTAAAGCTTAGCTTTCAAAGAATATTATGGGTTGTTTATGAATTTCTATTATCCAATCTAATTTACATATAGAGGAAATGTACTGTAACCTGTTAGAAGTATCTTTAACCTGAAGACTGCTTGCAAAGACAGATAGATAAAACAATATAAAATACAAATTTAAAAATCATTTTTAAAGCATGAATTCTCATGCTCTTCTATTTTTAAACATTGTTAAACTTTCAATATATTTCTGAAACCTCATAATTTTAAGTTGGAATTTAAAAGTAAGAAAAAACTAAACAAACTGCGCAATTATAAAATCAGCACCAATTTATATATATATATAATTTTATTTAAAATTTAGATCCCTATTCCCACACTCTAATAAGCTGTATAATTTTTGTTTAGAATTTTTCTGCAAACATACTACAATAAGCTTCTTTTATTTGGAGACAAAATACAGTGGCACTACTGGAAGGAATTTCACAACATTACATTTTTCTTAAAGGACAAGCAAACTTTCAGGGTTGGTAATGGGCAAGCAAGAGTGAGATCTGTTATGTTCTGGTAGCTTATAGCTTACGGACCTTTCGGAGAAGGCTAACATGAAGCTTTTGGAATAAAAAGTGTGTTTTAGATAAAAAGCTGTTAAAATTCTGCTTGATGTATTTTTTTCCATGATTAATTAATACAAACCTTCTGTTGCTGAAGTTTGCATTTAATTGAAAATACTGACAACTCTTCTGGTTCTTTCTATCACTGGAAGAAAACCAATCCATCTACTGTTTCAGTTCGTGGACGTGAACAGCAATCCAGCAGAGCTCATGATTATTTAGTATAGCCAGCAAATGTATAGAGAGGGGCTCAAATCTGTACCAAATACCTCTCGACTGTTAAGATTAAAACTCAGAGGGAATACTTCTTATGATCCAGAAATAAACTGATAGCACATAAATAAAATATTGATTTTTTTCCCAACAAAAAGTGTAGCTTATCCTCAAATTGTTTACTTGTCCTTTACATTTCTTTTTTCTTTCAGGCAAACAAAACTGCCCCTTCAATGCACTTGATCTTGACAGCATGTCATTCTCCTTAGAGAAAAATCTGTTCAGAATTTCACTGTATCTACCACAATTTTGTATTGAAAAACTTCCTCTTCCACTTAGAAAATGACTTCACCACTGATTTATTTGCTGCTCTGGTATTAAAACATTGACACCCCAAGAACCTAAAAAAAAAGTTAGAAATGGTGTCAATTTGTAGTCTACTAAACATTTAACAAATAACAAAGCAATTAGTATATGATTTAAGATTAAGACACTTCAAGATATGTTAAGGCATTATTAAGTTTATTTTTCTTCCAAACCAGATTAACCACACTTCTGATTTAGATAATAATATGAAAAGGGCTCCTCATTCATTAGAAATATTTTTGTCACACTTGAAATTAACTAGATTCAGTAGGGATGTGTTAAAGCCTGTGTTTTAATTATTTTAGGCAACAATTGCAAAAGAATTTTTAGTTAGGTGCCTAACTCAGAGTTCTTTGACAACAACATTCTATTGGCCTCAATCAGAAATCAAGTGTGTTATTTCCAGCAACGAAACCTGGGACAAAACACTCCAGACACTGGCTGCTGCTGTGTCTGTGATCACAGAAACCACAAACCATCCCACATCAGCCAACCAGGACACAAACTCAACATTTCCTAGGAAACGTATTCACTCTGTCAAGAAGACAGTGAAAAATCAGACAACCATCAGGTAAAATCAAGCAACTGTACTTCAGGAGATTGTGTAACTAGAGGAAGAAAAAGCTTTCCTGAAACAAAGAATCAGTTTCCACTTCCCATGTGAGAACAAGCCATATAGCTCTCTATGCCAATGGAAGTGGGTATGAGCACCTTTTTGATGTGCCAAAAAAACCCACAAGATCCAGATTTTGTGACTGTCCTAGCTTTTATAGGACTTTATAAAATCAGCAAGAGCCAAACCAGACTAAATTTTCCTGAACCTTAACACTGCTGTTAATATTTATCTGTTTAAAAAACAATTTTTACTGTTCTTTGAATTAAATTCACTTGGGGTGCCTCCTACAATGCAGCACACAGACAGAGCTGCCTCTGGTGCCAGTAATAACTGGGCACACCATAAAAAGAGAAGACAGACTAGAAGTCTGATCATAAACCATGTGCATCTGAATAAATTAAACATCTTTATTATGTCTACACCTACTAAAAACAAGTGCAACAACTCCAAGAATGAATAAGGGACCCCTGAAATAAATTATATGAATAAAGCAAATAAACTTCATTCTGAGATTTTTTTTTTTTTTGCATTTATGAAATTATTTTTATACACTGAACACTGTTAGATTCAGCTCTGATTTCGGGTGTGCCCGTGTTATCTCGCGGCCTGTCTCCCGCCGGGGGGGTTATGTGAAGGAGCGGCTGTGGCGCAGCCCCGCTCCGCG